>CM070022.1:21883393-22385021 GCA_036247105.1 Cirrhinus mrigala | reverse complement strand
TACATCTGCTGCTGGTGTGGTAACGCACATGAAATCTATCTTCGCCAGACATGGCATTCCAGGTGGTTTGCAGCAATAATGGGAGTATGGGTTTCAACATGTGACATCGAGCCCATTATATCCGCAGTTGAATGGGAAAGCTGAGAAAGCTTAGTTAAGTTACTGCTCAAGAAAGCAGTAGACAGTCAATCGGATCCTTATTTAGCTCTGCTGAGTTACCATGCTTCTCCACTAGAGCATGGTGTGTCTCCTGCGAAAATCCTGATGGGGCGCAGATTGCGTACCATGCTTCCTGGCTTAGCAGCACCAAACAAGAACAAATACCCAAGAAGGAAACTACGGGATCTAAAACGACAAAAACACATTATGACAAGGCATCAAAAGGCTTAGAATCACTCTCCAATAGTGACACAGTAAGACTTGAGGATTGCAGTACCTGGTCTAAAAGAGCCACAGTACTGGAGGAGGTGCACCCGAGATCTTACACAGTTAGGACAGAGGATGGACAGATCCTGAGAAGAAATCGGAAGAGTCTGCTGAAAACAAAAGAGACAGGGTTAGTGGATACTTCTACAGAGGATACAGACTGTGCAGTATCACCAAAAACTTCCGGTTCGGAAATGTTTCCGGTACTGGATGACAAGAAACCCACTGAAGATATGCACTTGTACTGCGAAGATCCAAACGCACCGTAAAGCCACCTGATAGACTTAACCTGTGAATTTGGAGGTTAATGCTTGCTATGCTTAAGCATAACAAGCATTTGAGTAAAAACGAAGAATAATAACAGGAAATGTAATCTGTTTATTATTACAGCACAATGTAATTAATTCTTGAGACTATAATTTACTGTATGAAGTCCTATGATTTATACAGTGCTTGTTTAATGGTTATTTAGTCTTTAAGTTTAACTTGTTCTTTACATCTAAAAGGAAAGGGGATGTAGTAATAGATTAGATTAGTATTTGCAGTACTAAAAATAACCACTAGGTGTCAGTAGTGTTAGACTGATAGTGTGTAGATCACGAACCAGAAGTGAAGCTGTGTTACTACTGCTCTTGTTCCTATCCTGACAAACAGAATAAAAATCAGTTGGTTGCAAAACTGTTTCTTTATTAGATCAAGAAACCTTACAAATGCCTCCTCTTACTGCTGCCTCCCAGCAGGCGGAGATGCACTCACTCCAGTTGATTGTGACTTCACATGCATAGCTTCAGTTGACTAATTATAAAGTAAGTAAACAACTCTCCTCTTTAGATATCACTGCTTTGTGTCAAGTCAAAATGAAACATGAAATGAAACATTGGAAGCATGATGACTGTCAGTTTTTAGTGAGCATTCAGCTTGATGAAATGAAAGATGTATCTTCATGCCTGTGACAAAGTTTACAGGGCTTTTATGACTTTTATGAATTGCCTATGAAAAGAAACAGTTTATATCTTTTATCTAAATATTTTTTTCTACATATATCAGCTCTATCAAAACTATCTATCAAAAATCAGATTCAAAATCTAGCCATCCGGTTAAAACATCAGCACTAGTTTCTATACAACAGAAATACGGTCAGTCATAGCACAGTGACTGTCAAAATACTAACAGTTAATGCCTTTACAAAAACTGCATTACTTGTCATGTTTCAGTTTGCATATTTTGTAATTTATTTTGTAATTTAGCCTTGAGTTTACCTTTAACTGAAACCCATTTTACATTTTTAAGTGTGGAATGTGTTCTTTCATGGCAACATACTGTCTAAAGCTAAATGAGTCATTATTTCATAGAATGTACAATAGAAAAACATAGGGTCCCCTATGCAGAAATTCAACTGGAACCTTGATTAAAATTGTTTTACAGTGGTTGGGGATTGGATGTGGATAGTGCCCCCATGGTAGCTGATGCCAGTGATCAACAAAAATTCCAACATGCATGGCCTTTGATTACTACACAAGCTTTTTTCCATCACAGAAAAAAAAAGAAGAAGAAAATACGATAATTGTGACCTTTTTATCTCACAGTTCAGACTTCTATTCTAGGAACTGCGAGTTTACATCTTGCAATTTAGACTTTATCAGAATTGTGAGATAAAAAAAGTCACAATTACCCTTTACCCATTATATTCCATGGCAGAAATAAGCTTTCGTAGGTTCCACGTGTGAAAGGCAAAAAAATAAAAATAAAAATGCACAGTCCAGCACACATTCTATACTCCTCTTCCCTACCTCTTTTTCTCATTTTTTCTGATCCAACTACTCCTCTACCTCCTATTTCTCTCCCTCTCCAAGGCATTCTTTTTTCTCTCTCTGATTCTTTGTGTTGTTCTGCATCCACAAAACCAATTCAAAGAGGTCTGTTTTTATTCTATGTTGATGTAATGGAAAGAGCTTCAACACTTGATTATTCCTCCAACTGAGACTGTAATCAACTATTTCTAAATATTTCATTGATCTGTTACTTAAAAATGCTTATCAGTTGTTACAATGTTTTATATAGAGAGATTTTTTTCAGTCCTTTTGAGCTGCTGTTGTTGCAGAAGTAGAAGCTTTACACTGTATTTAGGGTTTGGAACATTAGAGCTTCATTTCTGACATGATGTGTTTAAGCATTTGTAAATACGACTAAAAAGATCCATGATTTTGGTTTTGGGTAAGCTTGTATGAAAAGAAAATGTATGCATTTTAGAAACATGGTAAATGACTGCATATTGCGTGAAAACAGAAACTGTGTTAATGGTATGGTCACAACAGAAGGATGTTGTGCTAACTGTGTTTAGAGTTTTGAAAACGTGACTACACATTGGACAAAAGGATGTTCGCAATTGAAAAAAAAACTGTAATGACATTACAAAAACTGCATTACTTGTGCATATTACACACAATATGAGATCCATTAAAAGTAAATAAATAAATAAATAAAAATTCAGTCAGCTGAACTCTTTTGGGTGAATTTTGTCTGAATTTTTTTTGTGTGTGTGAATGTGTGGATTCATTTAGATAGTATGTGTACAGCATCGTGAAGGAGTCATCAGTACTTTATGGAATGTAAAAGAAAAGTGACAGAATTGCTGCAGTAAAGGATTTTTTTTTTTTTTTTTTTTGAAAAATGTAATGGCCAATAAAGCCATTATCATAAATAAAATAAAATAAAACACACACACACATGTTTGTTTTTGTGAATTGTGGGGACTTTCCATAGACTTCTATAGTTTTTATACTGACTAAACGATATTGTCTATCCCCTAACCCAACCCTAACCCTAAACCTACCCCTTACAGGAAACATGTTTGCATCGTTACATTTTCAGACAAACACCGTTTACTATTTTTAATAATTTTTTTAATTTTTTAATGTCAAAAATTTCAGGTTTTACTATCCTTGTGGGGACATTTGGTCCCCACAATGTAGCAAAAACAAGTACACACACACACACACACAACCCCTTGCCTTTTGCCCTCTCCTTCTCCCTAGTCAAAATGTCAGAAAGTCAGAAAGAGCTTTATTCCCAAATATGTTCACACACACAAGAAATCTGATATGGGGACAGAAGCTTCCAGTGCAGAAAGTATACGGACTAGTGCAAACATACATGATGGTGCAGACATGCATATGAATTATAACACTACTGTAATATAACACTACATAATAAACAAAGAAAATTAAATAATGCACTATATACAGAAGTAGAAATATAGAGAAAAAAATAATTGTTTAAATGAATGCACAGATATTATTTGCAAGTGTGCAGTTTACAAATGTACAATTTTCGGTTTTATATGTATAAATGTGTCAGTTATGATGGACAGTTTATAATAATGAATGTTGTAATTGTTCTTGTGTCTGGCTGTTCTGGAGGTTGGTGCTCTGTAGTGCAGACCAGAAGGCAACCGTTCGAAGAGGGAGTGAGCTGGGTGTGTGGGGTCCAAAGTGATTTTATTATCCCTTTTCCTCACTCTGGAGGTGTAAAGATCTTGGAAGTTGGGCAGAGGATCACCAATAATCCTTTTAGCAGTTCTAACTGTCCATTGTAATCTCTTGATGTCTGATTTGGTAGTTGAACCAAACCAGACAGTCCTGGTCCAACTACTCCTCTTTCACACCATGTCCTCTCCCTGGTCCCACCAGTTCTCTCCTTCGTCCAATTCTCCCTCATCCAGACATTTTCTTTCTTTTTTTTTTCTTTTTCTTTTTCTTTTTTTTTTTTTTTGCTTCTCTGTATTGTTTCCAGAGTGCATTTTTTATTTCGCTTGGGCATGTAATGGAAATACTTGAAATTATTCATTAGGATTGAAATCAGCTATTTCTCAATTATTAGAAAATAATAATAATAAAATAATTCTTATCAGCTTTTTTGAGCTGCTGTTGCTGCAGAAGTAGAGGCTTTACACTATATTTAAAGTTTGGAACATTAGGTCTTAATTTCTGTCATGCTGTGATCCATGATTTTGGTATGAAGTAAGCTTGTGTGAAAAGAAAATTTTAGAAATGTATGAATTGACTGAATATTGTGTGTAAACAACATGAATTGTGTTAACGGTATGGCCATAACAGACAGATGTTGTGCCAATTGTGTTTAGAGATTTGAAAATGTGACTACAGATTGGACCAAGGGATGTTAGCAATTGAAAAAAACTGTAAGACACACACACTGCCCTCTGCAGGACTCCATGAGCATTACACTATAAAAATATAAACTTCATGCATGCACATATACTGTAAATCATATCCAGTACACTGCACCAAGCACATTATAATTGCTCTCTGCTTAAAAAAATAAAATAAAATAAAAAATCACTAGCGCTGTACTCTGGATTGCAGCACATTTCCACCATGTCTCTGATGGCCTTCCTTTTCAGTCCCTCCAGCTGCTCTGCATCTGCCTCTCCTTCATCCACCTGCTACTTCAGAGCCTTCACACGCAGAGACAGCTGAAGAACCACACATGAATTAAACACAGACATACATACACAGATCTTCACACTCACTGCTCTATATGTGGACATGTAATGTGTGTATTCTTCACCTGCTCTCTGCTGTGTGTGTGTGTGTGTCTGTCTCTCCTCATCCAAAGTGACGTTCAGCTCCTTACTTTCTTCTCCAACCATCGCTGAGAGGACAGCAAAGAGTTCTTCTCTCTGCAAAAACACATACAGCTATGTGCTTGAACCTAAGGATGTCCTGAAGTGTGTTGGGAGTTTCCTTATGTTCTAAGATTGTTCAGGTGTGTTTTAAAGTTAAAATGTTGCAGGGCTCAGCAATAATGATTTGCCGAGGGTCAGGGCTATTTTATTATTTAAATTTATGACAGGAAAAGCCCAGGGATGTTACAGAAGAAATATAATAAAGAGAATAACTTAAATCTATTCTAAGAGTATTACAATAAAAAAAATATTATGAAAGAATATTAAAATATTAATAACAGTCGTGCAGGAAAAAGTTTTCACTGGTGTCCTTCATATGCATATTTGTATAAAATATAAAAACTGTTACTGTTACATTCCTTAAAGGGATAGTTTACCCAAAAATGAAAATTTTGTCATCAATTTCTGACCCGTGTGTCTTTCCAAACTTATATGAATTTGTTCATTTTCAGAACACAAATAAATATATTTCTGTCCCTCCACTGAAAGTCTATACTACCAAAACTTTCTCAAAAGTTCATAAATAAATCATAAAAAAAAAATACATTTATATGAATCAAGTAATTTAATCCAAATTTTCTCAACAGACATGATCACTTTCTAGGATGAACAGATTTAATTTAGGATTTTATTTACATAGAAACTCATCAAATATGGCAAGATAGCTTCCATTTACTTCATGCTCATTGTATGCATGCTGATCAATGAAGGTATGTTTTACATTTATTGTTTTACATTTCCATCAACCCTAAAGCACAATGCAATGCATAATTTAAAATGGCAGTGAAAAATAAACGTGGAAAATTTCTTCATATTTATACAGCATTGCGTCATATTTTTGAGTTTTTGAGACTGTATTCTGTTTATAGCAGTCCCTATACAGCCAGGTCTTCTAGCTCTCCATGGCTCTAAAATTGTATTTACATGTAAATTGTTTTATTTGATAAGCATTTTATTTGGAAAAGTATTTTCATAGTAATACTCATAAGTCATTTATGAAAATTTGCTAGAGGCATTACGCTCATTAAAAAAAAAAAAAAAAAAAAAAAACATTAAAAGAGTCATTTATTTCACATCATTCTGTTGTCATAGATGTGGTCTGGATTACATGCAGAAGCTTCAGTTTCTTCACACTAGCTGTTGGGAGATAAAATTCAAAAATTAATTTGGTCAGCATTTGCAGATGCGTACATAAAGAACTTATATCTGAGGCCCATGCTATAAAGTGAAACAATAAATTGTACAGAAATTGCAATAGAAGCTACATACAGTATAGTGTATACTGTTGTGTAGTTTATGAAATTATGCTATTCATTTAAATGCAGACTGGAGAGTATGTGTAGTATTACATTTGCCATGTTTCACATTTGTTGTGACTGTGTTTTTATGACCTATGATGTTTTAGTAACACGTGTAAATTAGTCCAAACCAATATGATCTGACTTTATCCCAGCTTAATTGTTAACATATTTGTATGTAGTTCAGGACAGATATAAAATGAATGATTAAACTATTGCATTAACTTACAGGTGGTCATGGTTTGTGTTACGTTGAACTAAAGAATACAACGGGACATCCAACCCAATTTTTATTAAATACACTTATATTATCACGTATATATAATATCACGTATATTGCATATATTTTGTAAGGACTTACCATGAATATCACTTACCTCCTGAAACTTCCGAATAATATACGATAGACTGGCAGTTTGATTCAACTACAAGGATTCAAAAATAAGTACTTTACCACATGATCAACTTCAACCATCATAAAATGGCAAAAAAAATTACAGTATTGCAGTTTCTTCATTTTATGATGGCATTATATGAACTGTATTTCACATTTTATTGCAACACACTGAGAAGTTATGGACTTACTTTGGTTGTCAAATTCTGGTCTTGGTTGTTTGAAATAAAGAATAACACAGATGGTCAGTGATATGACGACACACAGAGACACTACTGTGGTCATCACTACTACTGTCAGATTAGTTGTCACTGTTTCACTCTCGTCAGTGTTGTAGTCTTCAGTCTGAAAAACCGTACTGTCAGCTGGGCTTGGAGCATCTGTGATCACTAGAGAAAAGATAAGCTAGTAAATGTTCCTAAAATATACTTAGACCATAATACATATGTTAACTCATATTTTCCAGCTGGTGTAAAAATATTACCTTTATACAAGCTTGTTTAAACAGTCACACATTCATACTATGACCAAACAGATATTATAACCCAGTGGTTCTCAGACTTTTTTGGTCATGTCTTGGCGTTCATTGCTTCTTTATAAAATACTCACTGCTCTAACTACAGCTCATAATCACCACATCCTGACTTCATTTGAATCAAAACCAAAAATAATCAATAATAATAATAATAATAATCATCATTTTGACCTATCACCACAGCTCACATTTTAATAGCATAGATTAATAACTTAATCTTTCAAATTGCATTGAGACGTTAAAAGCGTAGAAATATTGCATTCAAACTCACCTTTCAGCAGCAGCTTCACTTCATAGCAGGTTTTTTCATTCACTTTGCACTGATACCACAATTCATCAGTGTGGACAACATCCTTAATAAGCAGAGATCCGTTCGCTAGTTGTCTCACTCTCTCATACAGAGGCTTCAGGAGTTTCTCTGTGCTGCTTGAGGGCTTGTTTGGTGGGGCATACTGGGTTATATCTGTTAAATGGTGACCATTAACAACTTTCCAAGTGACTCGTTCAGTTCTGTTTTGTAGAGGATATTCAGAGCATGGCAGTAACACTGAAGATCCTGGTGTTGGATGGACAGAGTCTAAAATTTTACACTCTGAAATCAGAGAAATATATATGTTAGAAACAATTATTTGTTATTTTCAGAAACTGGCAGTCTCACCTTTGACCTTTAGGTTATTAGAAATTAGTTTATATTTTAACTGCGTATTTGGAGAACGTATTTGGAGAAATTTAGCATTACATCACTTGTTCATCAGTTGTCCAAACAGCTGAAAATTTTGAATAACTTTACATTTCTCCAAATCTGTTCAGGTGAAGAAACAAACTCATTAAGTTTCATTTATCATCTTTGTATTTTTGTTACATCTACATTAATCCAGATACATCTGAAAACAGTGTTTCCGTTTTAAAACGCTCTCCGTTCACGTTAGTGTTTTCAAGCGTTTTCCAAAAATTTCTCATCCACACTGAAACAACATAAAATGTTACATTTGCCTTATTGTGCATGTGTAAAACCTCATAAAAGCTCACTGAGACTATACAGATGGAACAGATGGAATAGACATATTAAGATTTCATGCAGTTCCTCTGGCAGAATAATTTTATTTAAGAACCCAGATAGCACATGTACGTCTGCAAGATTTATGTTAAAGATTGCTTCATCTGGAAAGCATCTGCTGTGTACAAACATCAGATAGATGTCTTTAAGATGTCAGTTTTACATATATTCTAAATCATAAACATCTTAAACGCATTTTTCTAAACATCTATTTGACATCTGACAGGAAACATCCTATAGATGTATTGCAGATGAGCAAACACTCTAAAAAATACATCTTGCAGATGTCAAATATACGTCTCTGTATCTCACCATTCACTTTTGTGTCGAAGTCACGCTCACTCAACATTATATGTTTGATCTCAAACGTGTTTTGGTCACGCGTTGGCGTTCAGTACGCTGTATAATATACTCACTGCTCTAACCACAGGCTATAATCACCACAACATGACTTCATTTTAATCTAAACCTTTACTTAGGCATATTTTACTTACATGTTTCACCATATATACTGTATTACCATAGCCAAAAAATTATTTTGACTAACCCATAACCACAGATCACACTTTAATAGCATAGCTTAATCTTTTAAATTAATCAATGTTTGTCTGCATTGAGACTTTATAGGGTTAGAAATTTTGCATTCAAACACACCTTTCAGCAGCAGCTTCACATCATAGCAGGTTTTTTCATTCACTCTGCACCGATACCACAATTCATCAGTGTGGACTACATCACTTATTAGCAGAGATCCGTTCGCTAGTTGTCTCACTCTCTCATACAGAGGCTTCAGGAGTTTCTCTGTGCTGCTTGAGGGCTTGTTTGGTGGGGCATACTGGGATATATCTGTTGACTGGCGACCATTAACAACTTTCCAAGTGACTTGTTCAGTTCTGTTTTGTAGTGGATGTTCAGAGCATGGCAGCAACACTGAAGATCCTGGTGTTGGATGAACAGAGTCTAAAGTTTTACACTCTGAAATTAGAGAAACATATATGTTAGAAACAAGTTTCCTGGGGATTATTTGTTTATTTCAGAAACTGTCAGTCTCACCTTTGACCTTTAGGTTAAATCGAATTACATTAAGGCAGTCCTGATCCTTGTAGACCTGACAGTCATAAAGGCCATGATCAGATAATCTGATGTCTTTCAGATCAAGTGTAACATTTCCAGCATCTTTCCTCACAGACCATCTCTGGTGCTCTGATGCTGGAGAGATGTCTGGATACATCAGGATGTCTTTATCTTGGTTGGTCCTGCGTAGTTTCACTGTTAGAGACTGCAGCGGGTGGGTTGTGGTTAGGCAAGAAATAGACATGCTGTCAGCCTGAACACAGTTTATGTTCAAGTGATGAACCTGCTTGCAGCGTCTCTGTGTCGCCACTGAAAGGAAATGAAGTACAAAATGAGACATAAAGCACTGAGAGAACCGAGACATGGAAACCACCACATCGCTTATAGTAACAAACAGCATTTATTTTTTAATTATGAGTAACTGGTAACTGTACTTTTTAACCTCTACATGCATTAATACATTTTAGTGAAAGGCGACAGAGGATACAGTGAAAAAAACAAATGTTGCAATTACCTTTTTTTGTTTGTTAGGCTTTTTTTTTTTTTGTCTATATTTATAGTTTATATGTCAGTGTATTAAGTTGTTCAGCAGTGTTTAGTAAAGCTGTGGGTGAAATGGGTAACTTTTTAAACTTCCAAAAAACGGGCAAGTCATGGCAGCCTGTTTTCTGTAGCAGGAGCATATGTAACATTCAAGCCCAACTGTTTGGTGTTTAACAACAAAAGCCTTTACACTGCCTTTATGACTGTGTACACAAAGTTCGGTGAGACACAGAACTACTGCAGCGAAGGGACAGCAAACCCCAGTATTCACACTGAAGACACGTTTCCACAAAATATGATCACAGAGAACTTCATAAATCCATGAAAGAGCAGAAACTGCTTAAACTTTATTCACAGACACTGATGCTAAAATGAGGAAAAGGTGGTGTCATAAACCACTATGGATAGTTTTGGAGAGAAGTGAGAAGCCGATTCTCTGAAACTACTGACAGATGTTTTGATAGACAACGTTTGACTGGAGACTATTTCAAAGTTGTATAAATCTGTTCTAATAAGGCTGGAGGCTATATTAAAGGCAAAGAGGTTTTAAACACCTTAGTAAAGAAATACTGCCTATTTCCCAGGTGTTCACATTATTTTGTCCAGCTTTTATACAAATGTATTGTCTGGACTCCCTGTGAAACCAGTGATGTTGCCAGTCTAATAATAAATCATTTTTATACAAAAAAGAGGTTAACAGCGACTTTCAAAGTCCACTATGTACTATATAATGGTACAACAACAAAATGTGGTACAACATGCCACATTTACACATCTGTTGTACATTGGTTTGCATGGTGATTAAATAAATCTGACTTTGTATAAAGGACACTTACCTTCACATTCTAATAAAGCTGCTATTAGAAGATACAGGAGTTGAAAATGTGAAAGCTGAAAACTCTTCATCACGTCCAGATGCTCACTGCAGAACAGTTGAACTCTATATGAGCCCAGGCCACATCACTTCACTTTCACAGAGTTGTTTTCAGTTACTCTGAATTTAATGCGGAAGTAGGAAATTATGGTCTACTACTTTGTTCAGGCCTTCTATTAGAAAGCTGCTGTTAGACTATTTAGATGATGGAATATGAAGACTAAAAACACCTCATCACATAGACATTTCAAGTAGGTCAAACAACAGAACATGAGCACAGGCCACATGACCTTTTACATTCAGATGGTTGTTTTTGAAGTGCCAAAATAGGAAGTGTGATCTATGTAAAATGTAAAATTTTCCACACATTTACATGATATTCCAAAAACATTATAGTATCTTCAACATACTTAAAGATATAATCTTGGCTAGAAAGTATTAAAAATGTTTCAGTCAGTGCTGCTGCCAGTATTGCCACTTGTACAACAAGTACAATTTTAATTTTGAGAGACACACACTGCCCTCTGTGTGCCTTAGAAAGCATTACATTATAAAATAATAGATTTCATACAGAGGTTCAAGTGTGAAAGGGGTGGAGTGGGTAGAGGAGGGTGTGATGAGAGGCAGAGGAAGAGTGGAACAGTTAGAAAGAAATAAGGGGAGAGTAGGATGTAAGAATAGATAAGAGGAGAAGGAGAGGGAGAAGAGATGGAGGACAGAAGAGTAGAGTGAAGGGCATTGATAGTAGAAGAGCCAGAGGAGAAACTGTAAGACATGCGCATAGAGGACGTGGACTGTAGGGAGGAAGGGGTGAGAGGAGAGGTAGAAGGTACATATGAATTTCAAATGAAATAAGTTACCCAATTCACAATGTAAGATGTTTTTTCTTTGAGAGAATAGGGAAAACATATCTAAAAACTTACTATTTCAATCCACTTGTAAGTACTGTACTATGATAGTGTACATTTCTAGACCTCCTGAGACAACTTCTGTTTTGTGTTCAAGTTATTTTTAATGGAACAAGAGCGTTATTGACATGGTGCCCCATTGTGGTGTGTGCGTATATATAAATCACACGTTTTTGTAAAGTAAGACTGTCCAACAGCGACACCTGGGGGTGAGGTTTCAGCAGAGACTCTCAAAGTCACATGAGAGGAGGCAATGCTGTAGTAATAGATTGGATTAGTATTTTCAGTACTAAAAATAACCACTAGGTGTCAGTAGTGTTACACTGATAGTGTGTAGATCACGAACTAGAAGTGAAGCTGTTACTACTGCTCTGGTTCCTATCCTGACAAGCAGAATAAAGATCAGTTTGTTGCAAAACTGTTTCTTTATTGGATCAAGAAACATCGCATGGTACCAGGAGTGGTGATGATCACCAACACCTGGAGTCATCATGGAAAGTGTTAAACCGTCTGACGCTGTGAACTGGACTGGGAATGTTGACTGTGAATGGAGAACGTTTAAACAAAGATTTGCACTGTACCTGCAAGCAGTGGGCCTTGATGAAGCATCAGATGCATGTAAGATTGCACTGTTATTTACCGTTGCGGGACCTCAATCTATAGAGGTGTTTAACACGCTCGTGTTTGAACAGGCTGAGGATAAAGACAAATACCACTTGATAATTGAGAAGTTTGACTCACACTGGTCTCCGAAAAAGAATGAGACTTTTGAAAGGTATGTTTTTCTTTCTTGTCTGCAGCAACAGGAAGAGACTTTTGACAGTTTCTTGATGGATTTAAAGTTGAAAGCAAGGACATGCAAATCTGTTGCAAGATTCAATGATCCGTGACCAAATTGTGTTTGGCATCAATTTAAAAAAGTGAGGGAGAGGCTCTTAAGAGAGACTGAACTTACATTGAATGAAGCTGTGTGGATATGTCATGCCAGTGAGATAGCTCTTCACCATGCTAAAATGTTTTATGAAACTGCAAAGACAAGTGGAAGTGACAGTTCAGCTGTAGCTGCAGTAACAGCGAAGATGCAGAAATGCGGAATGAGTAAAGTGAAACAACAAAAGCAGAAAGAACTGTTTAACTGTAAGAGATGTGGTACAAGACACCCACCAAAGCAGTGCCCGGCCTATGGCAAAATCTGTGCCAAATGTAAAGGGCAGAATCATTTTGCCAAGCAATGCTTTTCAAAAGGCAGACAGAGTCAAAAGGGGCATGTAGATGCAGTGGAAGAAACAGATATCACTGACACATTCTTTGTTGGAATGGTGGAGCAGGCAGATTCCAGTCAGGAAAGAACAGACGGAAGTGAATAGTGTTGCACAGGACAAGTGGATGACTGCTCTAGAAATAAACGGAATAATCGTGTCACTCAAGCTAGACACAGGAGCAAAAGTCAATCTGATTTCAGAGCAAGATGTCCGAGCAATGAAAATCAAGCCACGTATAAATTAGAAAACGGTGCAACTAAAAGCCTATAATGGGCAGAACATCCCAACAAAAGGAACATGTAGACTCAAGGTAAAGATGAAAAACAAAGAACACCTCATGTTCGTGGTTGTTCCAGGTGGACACGATTTTGTGTTGGGAGACAAGGCATGTGAAGACCTAGGTCTGGTCAAAAGAGTATACATCATAAATAATGGAGAAACACAGAACAGTGTCAAAAACATAGTAAAGCAGTTTTCAGACAATTTGGAAGGGTTTGGAGTTTTACCATTTACCCACAAATTACATTTGAAAAAAGATAGTTGTCCAGGTTCCAGCACCTCTTCGTGAAAAGCTGAGGCAAGAACTGGAAATAATGACATCAATGGTAGTCATAGAAAAAGTGGAAAAGTGTCCCGACGTATTTCACAGAGCCATGGAACACATCATTGAAGGCATCGGTGGTGTGCGTGTGTATGTGGATGATATTGTATTGTGGGGATCCACAATAGAACAACACAACAAAAGGCTCATGGAGGTGCTACAGCGAGTGCAGAATTATGGGCTGAAATTGAATAAGGATAAATGTCAGTTTGGAGCTAAGGAAATAACTTTTCTAGGGGACAAGCTGACAGAAGGAGGTGTGGAACCAGATAAGAGTAAAGTACAAGCAATGCTCAAAATGCTCCGGCCCACAGACAGAAAGGCTGTACTAAGAGTGATGGGGATGATCAATTTCATTGGAAAGTTCATACTAAACTTGTCTTTAAAAACAGTGTACTTGAGAGAACTGTTACGTGACAAAGGCGAGTTCAAGTAAACAGCCGATCATGAACAAGAATGGGGACGACTGAAGACTCTCATCACCTCAGAGCTGGTGCTGACATTCTTTGACCCATCAAAGAGGACAAAGAATTCGACAGATGCGTCCAAAGATGGACTGGGTGCAGTTCTTCTGCAGGCGGAGGGAGAAAATTGGAGGCCAGTAGCATATGCCTCAAGAACAATGACTCCATCTGAATGTCGATATGCACAGACAGAAAAAGAATGCTTGGGCTTGGTGTATGGAGTGGAAAGGTTTCACAGCTAAGGCTATGGGTTACCGACATTTGTGGCAGAGACTAATGGCAAACCATTAATAGCCATCATTGAAAAGAACTTAAATCAGATGTCTCCAAGGATTCAGTCACTGATGATGCGACTGCAGAGATATGACATGGAGCTGGTTTATACTCAAGGAAAGTACATCGTTCTGGCAGATGCTCTGTCCGGAGCAGTGGTACAGGGTGGAGAACAAGCTGAAAGCTCCACAGATTTTAAGGTGACTCATCATGTGAATATGATAGCTGAGACTCTTCCAGTAACAGACGCAAAGCTCAAGCAAATTGCAGTTGAGACTGAGAAAGACAGATGCCTGCAACAGGTTGTTACACATCTGAACGATGGCTGGCCTAGAGGAGAGTGTGCTCAGTACTACAACATCAGAACAGAGCTGAGTGTGGTCAAGGGACTTCTGCTGAGGCAGAATAAATACCAACATTGACAGGACCGTGCTAAGCAACAGAAGGAGCCAATGATTATCAGTGATCAACCAGATGAACCATGGCAGAGAGTTGGGACTGACTTATTTTCCTGGATGGACAGAACTACTTGCTTGTCATAGATTACCTGTCAAACTATCCAGAGATAGTCTTGCTTTCCAGTACATCTGCTGCTGGTGTGGTAACACACATGAAAGCCATCCTCGCCAGACATGGCATTCCACAGGTGGTTTGCAGCGATAATGGGCCATGCTACAGTAGCAGAGATTTTCCGAAATTAGCTGAGGAGTATGGGTTTCAACATGTGACATCGAGCCCATTATATCCGCAGTTGAATGGGAAAGCTGAGAAAGGTGTACACATAGTGAAGTTACTGCTCAAGAAAGCAGTAGACAGTCAATCGGATCCTTATTTAGCTCTGCTGAGTTACCATGCTTCTCCACTAGAGCATGGTGTGTCTCCTGCGAAAATCCTGATGGGGCGCAGATTGCGTACCACGCTTCCTGGCTTAGCAACACCAAACAAGAACAAATACCTAAGAAGGAAACTACGGCATCTAAAACGACAAAAAGCACATTATGACAAGGCATCAAAAGGCTTAGAACCACTCTCCAATAGTGACACAGTAAGACTTGAGGATTGCAGTACCTGGTCTAAAAGAGCCACAGTCCTGGAGGAGGTGAACCCAAAATCTTACATGGTTAGGACAGAGGACGGACAGATCCTGAGAAGAAATCTGAGGAGTCTGTTGAAAATGAAAGAGACAGGGCTAGTGGATAATTCTACAGAGAATACAGACTGTGCAGTATCACCAAAAACATCAGAAATGCTTCCGGTACTGGATGACAAGAAACCCACTGAAGATATGCACTTACCTGTACTGCGAAGATCCAAACACACTGTAAAGCCACCTGATAGACTTAACCTGTGAATAGTGCTTAAGCATAACAAGCATTTGAGTAAAAACGAAAAATAATAACAGGAAATGTAATCTGTTGATTATTACGCCACAATGTAATTAATTCTTGAGACTATAATTTACTGTATTAAGTCCTATGATTTATACAGTGCTTGTTTAATGGTTATTTAGTCTTTAAGTTTACATAACTACTTGAAATCACTTGTTCTTTACATCTAAAAGGAAAGGGGATGTAGTAATAGATTAGATTAGTATTTGCAGTACTAAAAATAACCACAAGGTGTCAGTAGTGTTACACTGATAGTGTGTAGATCACGAACCAGAAGTGAATCTGTGGTGCTACTGCTCTTGTTCCTATCCTGACAAATAGAATAAAAATCAGTTTGTTGCAAAACTGTTTCTTTATTGGATCAAGAAACATTACAAATGCCTCCTCATGCTATAATTGGATATGATCTGTTATGATTGGATGTGATTGGTTTGTGTGAAAAAATCCCACCTCTTGTTTTCGTGTGAGCTCTAGGTCTGAATGAAAAAAAATTGTAGCGTTATAGAGGGTATGCAGTGACGTCACTTTGACGCCGGAATATGCCCCCTCAGCCAGACTGAGTGGCAAAAGAGCTGCTGCACCAATGGATTTAATAGTGAAGCTCCGAAAACGTGAGTAATACAAAACAATATTTATTTTGACTGGCTCGATAAAATGTTCCTTGCAACTTACCAAATATCCAGTGATCCATGATATGCAGCCAGGAAACATGTTTCCTTACAAATGTGCCTGATTTCAACACCAGGGAAATAAACAAAGCAGATTTGGCTGTGAACACATTTTGTAAATACAAAACAGGTTGGTCTAAACCCCGGTGATCACTTATATCAACGTTATATATATGGTCATTGTCCAGCCCAAAATCATATATAGTTTTTGCCAATGTTTATTTACTTCCAGTTATGCAGAATTTAAGATGGTAAATATTTAATGAATCAATAATCTTGATGAGTTGTCAATACAATGTATTATCATACAATATATGATGTTTTAATAACAAGGTTCGTGATCAGATAATCAACCAATTCGACACAGGTGTAACTCGTCTAGCTAATCATCCGAACTATTTTTCCCATAAGAGTGGATGCAGCCATTTGTACATTTTTTGTGTCTGGCTTCCAGTCTCATCCACTTCCAGCTATTTTTAGCTGCACAAAAAGCTCATTTTGCTGCTTGATATTGCAAACTGGTGTGTCTTACCATATATTTTAATGTATTATCTTAATTATGAACACACTGGTTTGTAGTGCGAACTGTTTTAACCGTTTACTGCACTTCGATATTCTTCTCGTTATTTTCCTATGGTGGATTATGAACCGGACGTCTAACACATTACCAGAAAACAGCTTACTTCCGCTTTGAAAAATAAGGTGGATATGCACACAGCCGACTTACCTCTGTCATTCAACAGTTTACCGGCATCCCCCCTCCACCCCAACTCCTCACTCTTAATCTATTCTCATCCCATACTTAGGGGGTGTTCTCTGGGTTCAGGCCATATTCCGGGCTCAGAGCCCTCCCCCAGGACAGCATGCCAAAATATGCTTACTTTTTTCTCGACCAGATTAGATGTAAGGGTGAACTTGTGAAATAGGGTATGATTTTTACAGCAATATTCAACATATTAACATGAAATGATAACTGCAAATCTGTGTTTCTCTGCCTGGAGTCCATTTGTTTCTTTGAATTGCAGTGATCCATGTGCTTTTCTTTTTTTTTTAAATATACAGGCTCAGGGTTCTTGTCAAATCTCTTTGCACAGTCAATTGCAAAGCATGTTCTGGTTTTAAATGTGTTTTGTGTGTTCTGTCGCAGCATTCACGCTGAAACCACTGCTGCCTCCCAGTAGGCAGAGACGCACTCACTCCAGTTGATGGTGACGTCACGTGCATACCTTTTGTTGACTAATTATAAAGTAAGTAAACAACTCTCCTCCTTAGATATTACTGCTTTGTGTCACGTCAAATTGAAACATGAAATGGAACATTGGAAACGTGATGACTGTCATTTTTTAGTGAGCATTCAGCTTGATGAAATGAAAGATCTTTCTTCATGCCTGTGACAAAGTTTACAGGGCTTTTATGACTTTCATGAATTGCGTATTAAAAGGAACAGTTGAACATCAGTTCACAAATAAAAAAAACGGAGTGTCTATTTACAAGTGCAAATAGCCTGCCTTGTTGGCAGAGGCCATTCACAGTAACTCCGCCCACCAATGTGGGATTACAAAGAATTACAAAAGGCTGTTGTCTAATAACACCTCCAGTGGTGTATGTATATATATATATGCAAAACCAGCTAAAAGCCATCTTGGTCAAAAATGAGATAATGATACTGAGTGAATGCTCCTGACACATAGTATACATCCATTAAATACTTTTACTTCAAACTCGTTAAATTCCAGCCTCAGCCCAATGAGAAGTACCAGTACTTACATAGAAACCTATACAAAGTAGCCAGAAAGAAATGCTAATTTTAAAGAAATATGTCAGATGAATTTAGAGGCTTTTGCATCTGAAATCTTCATATTTATATATATATTGCAAAAGCAAACACTTCTTTTAAAACTATTTGAATTCTTATAAAATTTGTTTTTGCATAGTAACCAACAGTAACCTAGTAATGACATTGATCACATTCATCATTCATATCACACTCAGGCTGTGTCTATACACCCAACGTACTACTTACTAATTGTACTACTTACTAGTACTACTTACTAGTGTTACTAATATGCTTATCTCTTGTTTGTATATAGGTTAAATGAATTTGACTTCAATATAAAAGTCACTTATCTTTTTTCTTTACCTTTTATTGTGAAAGTAAGAAATATGATCTATAATAGAGGCCTTCAATGAACTTTGTATGTGATGGGGCGTTAACAGACGTCGTATTTGCAACTTATAAATCTTATAATAGAAGCTGTATTACAAAGCTGCTGCTAGATTTAGAGGATGGAAACATGAAGAATGAAAACGCCCCATCAAATATAGTTCCAGTTTGCTGAATGCAGAAGAACTAAATATGAGCACAGGCCACAAGACATTTTTACCTTCGTACAGTTTTTGAAGAGCCAAAGGAGGAAATGTGATCTGTGTAAAATGTCAGACGTGCAATTCAACATATTTAAAGAAATAAACTTTCTCTGTTAACATTTTTGTTTTTTAATTGCTTACACTTAAAGTTGTACTTGAGGCACACTCTATCTGGTCCTGATTGCCAGTCCACTCGCCACCAGAGGTCACCTTGCCATTTCACATTACACAGACTGTTGCACTTCACCCTGGACTACATTTCCCATGCTCTACCCCAATCACCACGCACACAGCTGCAACCAGTCACAAACAGCATAAATACGAGGCTCTTCCCCCTATTCTGGGCCGAGTATTGTTGAGCGTTTAACACTCTCTTAGTGTTAGCCACATTCACGGAGCCATTTCTAAGTATCCTGTTCCTAGTTTAGTCTTGTTTCTAGTTGTGTTGTTCTAGCCTGGTTATATCGTCTTGTCTGCCAATTTCTTTAATTCAACTGGGCTGCTAAATCTATGGACATGGATGTCCTGAACATGGAGTGTGTTGGCAGTTTCATTAAGCTCTAAGATGCTTTATGTGACGTGTTGTAATGTGAATTGTTGCAGGGCTCAACAATAAGGATTTTCTCAGGTTCAGTTCTGACACACTTTCTCTTCCATTTGTTGATCTTGTGGTGTTTTTAAGCCTTTCAAACTTGTTAATGTTAACTAGATGTACAAATTGTCAGTGGGTTACACTGAGTTATAAACTAAATTTTTGCTCTGTATGCCACTGATTTCCAAAAAAATGTTAATGTAACAGTGGACATGGTCAGTTTTACCTTAAATGTGTCAGTGGCATCCAGTTCTTTTAGCCTTACAAAGCCTTACAGCCCATTATGCTGCTTGATTTTGCAAACTGGTATTTGTTTTCAAATTGTATTTGTGACAAAATTGGGTCTAAATGCAAGTCTTCTAGCTGTCCATGAATATAAAATTGACTGACAATTATAGTTTAATTTTAATTTAAATTGTTTTATTTGTTAAAAAGAAACGTACAAAAAGCATTGCCATGTAACAAGCAGTGTGAGTTAATGTTAAAGGTGCAGTATGTAAGATTGACAGCTAGCGGTTGAAATGGGTACTGCAGTCCAAAATCAAACTATTGCAGAGAGCCGTTTCTCTCGCTTCCTCCTGGTCAGACTCGACGCTCACGCGGGTTTGCCAGATTGAGGACACGCGATGAGCTTTGCACTGTAATTTAATGAGTTGATTTATTGTGTTTTAATGTTCCTTTGCTCCGTGCAGCATGTAATATTGCCAGCTAGTGGTTAAAATGGGTACTGCAATTCCGTCCCGGAATCTGCCCGAAACGCACATTTCAGAGTAGAATTACTGGCTATAGCATTATTTTTCAGAGAAACAGCTATGTAAACATAACATGTTTCCTAAATATCTACAAACATATAATGTATTATTTGGCTTAAGAAGTCAAAAACTTACATACAGCACCTTTAAGCATTCTGGAATGGAATGGATCAGTGATCCATATATATATATATGGTTTATATGATATGTTGTTGAAATCTTATAGTGTATAATTGATTTAGCCCTTTAATATCATTTGAGACAGATGGCTAAATTATTAAATTAGAACTTTAAAAACATTAAAAACGATTCAAAAAGTGTTTCATTTATATTGTCATACGTCTCTTGTGGTTTACATGCAGGAACTGCAGTTTGTTCACAGGAACTGTTGGGAGATAATGTTCAAAAATTAATTTAGTGTGAAAAAAAGTAAGACTGAAGCACATAGGGTGGCCATGTTATGAAGTGAGCTAAATTCTATGAAACTCTCAAAATTATGCCAGTCATGAATTGCAGACTAGAGGACATGAAGCACATTTCACATTTGTTCATAGTGTTTATGATCTAAAATATGTTTTTAGTGAAGCATGTAAATTAGTGCAAACAAATTTGACATGAATTTATCCCAGCTTAAATGTAGTTTAGGACAGATATAAAATGAATGATTTAACTGTGTTGCAGTAACTTACAGGTAGTTATTGTTCCTGCTGGTTCAATTGAAGAATATAACGGTTCATCAAACCCTGTGAGTAAAAGACTTTTATTAAACACACTTCATCAAATACACATATTGAACAAGGATTTACTATGATTCCCATTTGTCTCCTGAAATGTTGGAATAATGTATGGTAGACTAGCAGATCAACTAATAAAAAAATAAAAAAATAAGTACTTTATTCCCTGATCAGCTTTTACCTTTATAATATGGCAATAAAGTTACAATATTACCAGGTGTCTTTCAAGCGTGAGGTCTCTCATCACCATGCTGGCATGATATGAACTGTATTTTATGTCTCATTGCAACACACCCAGAAGACTTTAACATTAAAATCCTACACACATTTACCTTGGTTGCTTTTCTTTTCTGCAGTGTTGGGAAGGTTACTTTGGAAATGTAATAGGTTACGGATTACAAGTTACTCTATTTAAAATGTAATAAGTAGTGTAACGTTTCAATTACTTTATTAAAGTAATATAACTTATTACATTTGATTACTCTTTTTTTTTTTTTTTTTTAATTTCTAATATTTTCAATTGTTAATCATTTTGAAACATTTAAACCAGGCAGAGTTAACCTTACAGTAGCTCTCAACAGTGATTACTGTCAGACTCAAAATCCTTCATCACTGTGAATATTATAATAAGTAAGGGATAATATAAATCTTTATTTTGCGATAACAACTGGATGTACATATTACACAGCTGCTTTCCACAAAAGTAAATAAACACTGATCTGAGTTGGAAATATTTGAACCCAAAGCTTCCATGAAGAAAGGATGCAGTGCAGTCTTACCACTTTTATTACACAACATTTCACTACATAAATAATAAGTACTTACAGTACTAGTTTGTTAGTTATCTTATAATCCATTATAGCGTACAAAACAAAATGGCAGCAGCCGCGTTTGTATGAAACGAGAGCGAGTCCACGATACCAGGATGACAGAATTAAGAAATTGTACACATAATATTGAATTGAGATTTAATATTTTATTAGCTAACCAAACGCATAGCTTCCATCAAGAAAAACTAGCAAGCGTATAGCGCCGACTTAAGTTGCCCGGATGAGTCTGTGTTATTAGCTTTTACCAGTTGTTATTGGGGAATAGTCATGACTGACCAATCAGAATCAAGCATTCCACAAAGCTATGTAATAATTTCATTTAAAGCACAGCCACCACAAATTCAGACTTAACACCTCTTACTTTGAGATCATTCTGAGGTTAAATACAGATTTAAACTCATGAAACATTTTAGAGCAATGCAATTTATGAAAGAAGTCAATTAAGTGTGTGTATGTGTGTGTGTGTGTACCTGGTATTTATCACGTTATGGGGACCAAATGTCCCCACAAAGATAGTAATACCAGTAAATTTCTGACCTTGTGGGGACATTTGTGAGGTCCCCGTGAGGAAACAGGCTTATAAATCATGCAGAATGAGTTTTTTTAAGAAAGTAAAAGTGTGCACAGTCTCCTGTGAGGGCTAGGTTTAGGTGTAGGGTAGGTGTAGGGCGATAGAAAATACGGTTTGTACAGTATAAAAACCATTACGCCTATGGAATGTCCCCATAAAAGACAACGTGTGTGTGTGTGTGTGTGTGTGTGTGTGTGTGTGTGTGTGTGTGTGTGTGTGAAAAATTCAGGAGTAACCTCCTTTGTAATCATTAACTTTTTTATAAGTAACTGTAATTTAATTACACATTTTTTCTCAGTAACTAATTACAATTATATTTATTTTGTAAATAAATTACTTAATTCCGTTACATGTAAATAGTTGACATAGTAATAGCACATCTTACAAGTTCACAGAGACATTTCGCTCATCAAGAAAACAACTGCAAAATGAGTAAATGTAAATGTTTTTTTTTTGTTTTTGTTTTTTTTGTTTTTGTTTTTTTTGCAATTTTTAATGATTTAAGATATGCCGTTAAAGAACAACTCAATAGTGTTAAGCTTTTCAGGACTTCAGTTGTGGACTTACTTTGGCTGTTGATTCTGCTCCTTCGTTTTTTGCAACAAAGACTGACACAGAGGGTCACTGACATGAAGACTCGCAGAGACACTATTGTGATCATCATTACTACTGTCAGATTAACTGTCACTGCTGCACTTTTATCAGTTTGGCCAACAGTACTGTCATCTGGGCCTGGAACAAACATGAGCACAAGTGAAAATGAACATTGGTCAGTCTGATTTTGTTTTTTGCTTTTGTTTTTAATCACACACATGAATTTAGGCTCTTGTCTTAACTGTGGATAGCAATGTTATCTATTGATAATATTGATAGCAATATTATCTATAATCAAAATACAAACAACTTTTACTGTTCGAAATGCATCTATAATTACATACATATATTTAGACACTATATTCACACAAATGACAACTCATATTTTCCAGCTGGCATAAAAATGTTAACTTTCTACAAGCTTGTTTAAACAGTCACACATTCATATCTACTGTATTACCAAACAGACAAGCAGAGCTGGGTAGATTACTTACAGGTTGTAATCTATTGTTGATTCCAAATTACAAGACAAAAAAATTACATTACATTAAAATATTTTATAATATAAGGTAATATAATCAGACTACTTTTACATTACTTTTGACCTAACTTGTTTATCACATTGATTTAAACAGGATAATCTTGTACCATATTGGCATAAAAATACAAAGAGTAGAAATATTTAATTTGTTGTTATTAACAACATGAACTGCATTAAACATTATATTATGACTATATTAAGGTTTTCCAAATTGGTGTTTGTGAAAGAACGGCAGGGGTTTATGGGTTTAATGAAAAGCTAATAATTAATTAAATTAGGAAAAAATATTAGATTCAAAAAAATCATTTTAAAATCAATAAAAAAAAAAAAAAAAAATTAGATGATATATTTGTTTCCCTGCATGCCATAGGACCATAAATAACATCAGATAACCAACGGACATGCAAATGTGATACTTAATTATTAAAATATTTAGTACTTAAAGTAAATATATTAGGTAAAAGATGATCAGATGACAAATAAAAGTTTGTGAATTTGTGCATTTTGATGTTTTTGAAAGACAAAAGCCTTTCAAAGACATACATATGCATAGTTAAAGTGCTCCTATTATGCCTTTTCAAATATGATCTTTCATGTAGTGTGTCATGTAGCTGTATGTGAACATAAACTATCTGCAAAGTTGTTAAGCCGACAGGGCACGATAAATAAAGTTACTGTCTATCAAAAAAAAAAAAAAAAAGTGGGCTCACATTTGCCTGAACCAGTCGTGACGAATTCGAATCTTTTACTGTTACGGCCATATGTCAGGAAGTAACATATTTGCATAATGTCCAACCACGTTCTACGTCGCAAAAAACTTGGCCGCTCATAAACAGTACAATTTCCATGTGGTTTACGTCACATGGAAATTTACACATACATTATACGGAAGACGCTGTATCCTACGTTGTGAGTAAAACTGTTTTATATTCACTTCCAAAAGATTAATCTACAAGTTGTATTTTCTAGCGGTCGTTCAAAATATGTAGTTGTGTATATTATGTTGTGTAACAACCCTGCACATGTCTTGCTAACTGGCTAACTCATGCTTCTGTAGTTCTGTTGTTCAGCTGTGGACCCACTGTAGTCTGACAATTTGTGATTGATGCAGCTTGACTGTCTGTCTGTCTCATTAGTTGGAGTAATGATAAAGGATGGCGCACGAAGCGGCTTTCACACCGAATGCGGAAAGCGCTGTGCTATGAAACCAGTTCGTTTCAATTACTTCTGCAGTGCGAGGACGGCTTGTTTCTGCATCGACCAAAGCGCATTAGTTGGAGCGCGGAGCGCGAAAGGCGCACACGCCACCGACAAAGTCCAAATGAGTTGTTCAAATGAACTTTTGCACGAGTCGTTTACGAATCATTTAGAAATGGGGTAAAATTAAATCTATTTTTGGAGAAAACTAAAGTGTTTTTTGACCTTGCATACATGTAAACCTGTTTAGGGAGTCTATTAAAACAATATTAGAAACCTTTAAAATGGCATAATAGGAGCACTTTAAATAACCTACGTTGTGATAAAAATAAATCAAATAAAAATCAGTAGTTGATGCAATTTTGAAACACTTCCTAAACCTGAAATGATTTTTGTAAATGAGTGGTCAAATGCTGTGATCTCGTGTGGATGTCCATAAAACTGGAAGATTTTCTGAATGTATATAAACAGTAGGCTAGTTTTGAAAGAAACATTTAGAAGATGAGAAAGAGGAATTAGGGAGAATCAATAAATTATAATGAATTAATTAATTAATAATCCAAAAATACTTTGACTAACGCATCACCACAACTCACATTTTAGTAACATAGTTTAACTTAATCTTTCAATCTAATCAATGTCTGTCAGAGAGTCTGCATTGAGACTTCAGGGTTAAAAATATCAGATAGAAAACATACCTTTCATCAGCAGCTTCACTTCATAGCAGGTTTTTTCATTCACTCTGCACTGATACCACAATTCATCAGTCTGTACTGCATCCCTTATAAGCAGAGATCCATTTGTTAGTTGTCTCGCTCTCTGATAAAGAGGCTTTGGTTTTTCTGTGCTACTTGAAGGCTTGTTTGGTGGGCGATACTGGGATATATCTGTTGGTTGGTGACCAATAATGACTTTCCAAGTGACTTGTTCAGTTCTGTTTTGTGGAGGAAGTTCAGAGCATGGCAGCAACACTGAGCCTGGTGTTGGATAGACAGAGCCTAAAGTTTTACACTCTGAAATCAGAGAAACACAATAGAAGTCTTATTATTGATGTTTATGGTTCTCCAATGGTGATTTGCATTCTCGCTTATAATTGTCAGGTTAAATTGAGTTGCATGAAGGCAGTCCTGATTATTTGTTCATTTCAAAAACTGGCAGTCTCACCTTTGACCTTCAGGTTAAATCGAATTACATTAAGGCAGTCCTGATCCTTGTAGACCTGACAGTCATAAAGGCCATCATCGGATAATCTGATGTCTTTCAGATCAAGTGTAACATTTTCAGCATCTTTCTTTACAGACCATCTCTGGTGCTCTGATGCTGGAGAGATGTCTGGATATATCAGGATGTCTTTATTTTGGCTGGTCCTGCGTAGTTTCACTGTTAGAGACTCCAGTGGGTGAGTTGTGGTTAGGCAAGAAATAGACATGTTGTCACCCTGAGCACAGTTTATATTCAAGTGATGAACCTGTTTGCGGCATTTCTGTGTCGCCACTAAAAGGAAATGAAGAGCAAATTAAGACATAAAGCACTGAGAGAACCAAGACATGGAAACGGCAACATCATTTACAGTAATAAACAGTGTATAATTTTTACCTGGTTCTACCTCCACTCGCATTAATAATACTTTTTATAAAATTTATAAAGTGGATTGTGTTGGAATTGTTGAATATGCCTGATGAAGGTCATTGGACCATTATTCTATTCTTTCCTATACACACCTATTGATCACCCACTGTAGAGGTGTACACTGGTCATTGTTGATTGAATATTTTTGAAATATAATATTCATATATTCAAAAACTTCAGCAGAACATCTGCCAGTTGCTTTAGAGATGTTGAAGCAGTGAATCAGCTTCTCACTCTTCTCTCCAAAACAATCCTCAATTACTACCCAGCTCAACAGACAACTTAAAGGAGAAGTCCATTTCCAGAACAAAAATTTACAGATAATGTACTTACCCCTTGTCATCCAAGATGTTCATGTCTTTCTTTCTTCAGTCATAAAGAAATAATGTTTTTTGATGAAAACATTTCAGGATTTTTCTCCATATAATGGACTGATATGGTGCCCAGAGTTTGAACTCTCTAAATGCAGTTTAAATGTAGCTTCAAACGATCACAAATGCAGTTGTAAATGATCCCAACCAAGAAAGAAGGGTCTTGTCTAGTGAAACGATTGGTTATTTTCATTAAAAAATACAATTTAAATACTTTTTAATCTCGAATGCTCATCTTGTCTTGCTCTGCCTGAACTCTGTGTATTCTGGCTCAAGACAGTTATGGTATGTTGAAAAACTCCACTCGTGTTTTCTCCCTCAACTTCAAAAATAATTTCAAAATTATCCTTCATCGCTAAAGAAATAACCGACCCAGTGAACATGCAAAGAAGATCAAACACCCTTAACAAAAAAGGTGAAACAGCGATATAGGACGATTTTGAAGTTGAGGGAGAACATGAGATGGGAGTTTTTCGACATACCCTAACTGTCATGAACCGGAACAAAAACAGTCCAGGCAGAGTAAGACAAGACAAGCATTTGGTATTAAAAAGTATATAAGTGGTATTATTTGTATAAAAATAATCAATCATTTCGCTAGATAAAACCCTTCTTCCTCGGCTGGGATCATTTACAACCACATTTGGGATTGTTTGAAGCCGCATTTAAACTGCATTTTGGAAGTTTAAATTTGGGGCACCGATTGAAGAAAGAAAGACATGAACATCTTGGATGACAAGGGGGTGAGTACATTATCTGTATATTGTTGTTCTGGAAGTGGACTTAACCACAGACTATATTCACCACATCATGGTTTTAATCTAAACCTTACCTAAACATATTTTATCATATTCATTAGCATAACACTCCAAAAATATTTTGATTAACCCATCACCACGACTCACATTTTAGTAACAATTAAACTTAATCTCTCAATCTAATCAATGTCTGTCAGAGAGTCTGCATTGAGACTTCAGGGTTAAAAATATTGTATAGAAAACCTTTCATCAGCAGCTTCACATCATAGCAGGTTTTTTCATTCACTTTGCACCGATACCACAATTCATCAGTATATTCTGCATCCCTTATAAGCAGAGATCCGTTCGCTAGTTGTCTCGCTCTCACATACAGAGGCTTCAGTAGTTTCTTGGTGCTGCTTGAAGGCTTGTTTGGTGGACGATACTGAGATATGTCTGTTAGTTGGTGATCAATAATGACTTTCCATGTGACTTGTTCAGTTCTGTTTTGTAGTGGATGTTCAGAGCATGGCAGCAACACTGAGTCTGGTGTTGGATGGACAGAGTCCAAAGTTTTACACTCTGAAATCAGAGAAACACAATAGAAGTCATCTTATGGATGTATCTGGCTCTCCAGTGGTGATTATTAGGTTGAAAAATTTGAATTCTCACTTATAATAGTCAGGTTAAATTGAGTTGCATGAAGGCAGTCCTGATCCTTGTAGATCTGACAGTCATAAAGGCCATGATCGGATAATCTGATGCCTTTCAGATCAAGTGTAACATTTCCAGCATCTTTCCTCACAGACCATCTCTGGTGCTCTGATCCCGGAGAAATGTCTGGATATATCAGGATGTCTTTATCGTTGGTCCTGCGTAGTTTCACTGTTAGAGACTGCAGCAGGTGGGTTGTGGTCATGCAAGAAATAGACATGTTGTCACCCTGAATACAGTTTATGTTCAACTGATGAACCTGTTTGCAGCGTCTCTGTGTCGCCACTGAAAGGAAATAAATAACAAAATGAGACATAAAACACTGAGAGAACCAAGACGTAGAAACCGACACATTGTTTACAGTAATAAACAGCATTTAGTTTTCACCTGGTTCTACCTTCATTCACATTAATAATACATTTTATGTTGTTGAATATGCCTGATGACGGTCATTGGGGACCAGGGCCGCTATGGGGAACGCCGTCTGCGTGACACATGTCTGAAGCCAACATACAAAAACATCAACAAAGTTGGCCGGCGACAGCCTATGTCGTCACTACCGGTGCGACCATAGTATAAAAGGACGCTGGTAGAACAGGACGGTCTCTTCTTCGTCTTCACTGACCTTTTGTCTGTAACCAAATGCTCGAATTATGTACATGTTTTAAGGACAGCTCGCATGTGACGATGCGTGGTAAGGAGCAAGCGCTCTTTGCTCCCGTGGGAGTTTATTGCGTTCTTTGCTTGTCTCTCGCGAGGGAAGTGGATATGCTCATCACGATATATTCTTGGCCCTTGTTCTCGAGGTTCTGCGGGCCTTGATAGAGCGGGGCCCATGCTTTCCATCGAGATGGTAAGCACAGGTCTGTGTGAGGTGAAAATGGCTTATGCCTCCTTAAGAGAATACCCGCAGCACAACCCGAGGGCTGGGGACGCTACTGCTCTCTGTGCAGTCTTATAGAGGTGGCTCCCCGTCATATCTGATCTCTGTGATCTCTTCCTAGGCCTCCTTTACAGGGCACGACGATGCTCCCCTTTCTACGGAAAGGGTTTGCTGAGAGCTCATCCCCCCTGGGGGGAAATCAGGTGTTTCTCCCGTCTCTCGGGAGTAGAAGCCTGTCCCGATACACTTCCTTCTATTTTGGTTAAATGTATCGGCTCTATGGCAGTATTATTAGACAGTCAGCTGTGGCTACTGTCTGCTTGGCGCAGTATGCTCCCCTCCTTTCGAGGGTTTTGCTTTGAGCACTGCCCTATCGGGCAACTAAGGTTCGCCCTTACTGCCTTCCCCTTAGGCCAAAGGAACTGATCGCCGGGATCAGATCTAGAGAAAGATCTCGGTGATCAGATCTCTTCCAAGGCCTCCCTTACAGGGTGCGACGATGCTCCCCTTTTTATGGAAAGGGTTTGCTGATAGCTCGTCCCCCCTGGGGGGATCAGGTGTTCCTCCAGTCCCTCGGGAGTAGAAGCCTGTCCCGATACACTACCTTCTATTTTGGTTGAATGTATTGGCTCTATGGCAGTATTATTAGACAGATAGCGGCGGCTACTGTCTGCCTGGCGCAGTATGCTCCCCTCCCTTCAAGGGTTTGCTTTGAGCACTGCCCTATCGGGCAACTAAGGTTCGCCCTTACTGCCTTCCCCTTAGGCAAAAGGAACTGATCGCCGGGATCAGATCTCGTCCAAGGCTCCTTTACAGGGCGCGACGATGCTCCCCTCTCTACGGAAAGGGTCTGCTGATAGCTCATCCCCCCTGGTGGGATCAGTGGCTCCTCCTGTCTTGGGAGTAGAAGCCTGTCCCGATACACTGCCTTCCCTATTTGGTTAAGTGTATCGGCTCTATGGCAGTTTAGTAGACAGATAGCGGCGGCTACTGTCTGTTGGGATAGTATGCTCCCCTGTCTTCGAGGGTTTGCTTTGAGCATTGCCCTATTGGGCGACTGAGATTCGCCCTTACTGCCTTCCCCTTAGAGCCTTGTTATGCCGGCTATGCTCCCCTCACTCTGAGGGTCTTCTTATTTCACCGTTTCTCAATGGTACGTCTAAAAATCCATTCTTATGGTAAGGCCCACACAAACCTTTGGGCGCTTTCTCAAATCCACGTATATGGTAAGTGCGCACACAAACCTTTGGGCACTTTTCTAAAATCCACACTGTGGTATGGAATGCACCGGAGTTTTGAGTCCATTCTAAAATCCTTTATGGTAAGGGATTCACGCGCTATTGCCCGTACCCTTTCTTGAGATGGTTAGAACCCCGACCTGGGTCCCACTCCAGAGCATCTCCCAGGCTAAAGGAACGGTATGACGCACGCTAGTCCCAGCACGCTCTTTAGTCACGCTCAACCGCTTTTGAGCAGGGAGTTACCACTTGCGTTCTGTTATACGGCTCCTGAGGGAACCTTGCAGAGCTGCGGTAGCTCCCGGGTGACAGACCAACCTAGGTAATCCTAGGCTTTTGGCTATATCCCCTTAAAGGAATACCTCGGTTTCCAAGCTTGAGGCTCTACCCCGGGTCCAGTGTTATTACCCTACTCAATAGCATTAACACAGGCGTAACTCCCTTCAAACTTTATCTGGAATGTCACCTTTTCTGTCGCAACTTTTCGAACAGGCGAATAGACACGCACACACACACAAAAACACAAATGAAATTGTTTGCCTGATGAAAAAAGTATTTAAAACGGGTTCACATTTTAGAAAATGTAGTTAATATTTGCGTCATTATTGATTTATCTCATCCACCCGCGACCCGCCTGCAAATAACCAGAATGCATTTTTTTATTACCCGACCCGTGGATTATCCGCAGCGCCCGCGGATATAACCGCCATCCGCGCATCACTAATTGCCAGCCATGGTCTTCCCACACTCCCTTCACTGTCCCTGATTGGTTTAGACCACAATATGGGCCTAACTTGTGTCTGTTGAAACACGGTCGCGGAGACTTTTTTTTTTTTTTTTTGCCCTCGAACGGCTGGTCACACGATTGAGAAATTAGTCGCACTCTAGAGCCCTGTGCTGCTCTTCTCATCTTATTAATAATGAAGAGCACCCTTTGCTGCTTTTCCTCATCTGTAAAGGGCATGCTGCCCCAGTCTATGCTATTTTAGAAGGTCTTGCTTTAACGCTATCACGATATTGGGATTTTGCTTGCTTGTTAAGGCTTATCTAGTGTTCAGCATCATGTTTGTTGCTAGACCTGCTTGTACGTACCTGCTGGTACACAAACAAAATGTGGAGCTTTGCCATTAGTTTAACTCTACCCCAATTTAAAGCAACATTAAAACGGAGTATGTATTTCTGATAAGCAACATACCACTTTTAGTATAAAATAGGAAATTGCAGTGTCGTAAATGGTCAAATGACATCAAATTACCTCATCTTTTGTGTCAAAACTGACTGCATCCACATATGATAGGATGCCCACATAATATGCTGGTTTAGCAAATCACGCTGCTGTTCATTGTATTTTTAAAGTAGATTCGTAGGACTTAATAGCATGAAGAACAAATATTGACAGACTGTAAATGGAGATCGATTTAAGAAACTCTTTGATTCAGAAACATGCCCTGTGCAAGTTATTGTTTTTCATGTTTAAAATACAAGCAAGAACGCAATTTTCTCTAAATATCCAAAAGTTGGCAAATGTTGGTGGGGGGGGGTCACGTGAGTCAAGCTCGCATCAGCTCACTCTCGGCTGATCACATCTACCTATAGCAATATGACACCTATCACTGCATTCCAATATAAGCTCTATTCAGTATTAATCGGGAGCTTTGTCACTTGCTCAGGAACAAAACACCCTCCTCCATCCCCAACTCCTCCTTTTGCCACATTCAGGACTTGACTTCTGATATTCCTCATTGAATCAGACTCCTTTTATCTGAATAATGTCTTACACTTAAATATCATGAAGTACATGAATGATATCTGCTTGTTCTGTTCTGTTTACCCTGGGGGGTTATTATTGCTGCTCTCCCTGCTCATTCATGACATGCTGCATGGATGGGCAGGGAGTTTTTTTGTCCAGAACAGAACCATGCCGCCAAACCAAATTGCATGCTAACTGAATATCATTTTGACGACAGTGGTCCTGACAGAAATATATAAATTTTATATATATATATATATATATATATATATATATATATATATATATATATGAAGAGTTCAGATGCAAAACCAGCTAAAAGCCATTTTGGTCAAAAATGAGATAATGAAACTGAGTGAATGCTGCTGACACATAATATACGTCCATCAAATATTTTTACTTCAAACTTGCTTCCAGTCTCAGCCCAATCAGAAGTACCAGTACTTACATAGAAACCTATACAAAGTAGCCAGAAAGAAATGCTAATTTCAAAGAAATACATCAGAATAGGTGCTATTAAATCACAAATAATTACAGAAAAATGGATGATTAACTGGTTATCTTTAAACCAGTTGTCAGCACTAATTTTCATACAAAAGAAAAATTAATTTGTTGAAATTTTCAGTTTTCAAATTGCATATCCACTGTGTGACCTATGAATGACAACATTTAAGTCATTATTACTTTTTTTTTTTTCTATAAATCTGCTTTGAAACAATGTCCACTGCAAAGTGCTATATAAATAAAACTCACTTGACTTTACATTGATAATATTCATGTCATGCCCGTGCCACATTTACACATCCACAGTAAATGGATAATATGCATATCTTTTATTTGTATGTAGGTTAAATGAATTTGAATTCATATAAAAGATACTCACCTTCAAGACACTCATCTTCACATACTAATAAAGCTGCGATTAGAAAATACAGGAATTGGAAATGTGAAAGCTGAAAACACTTCATCTTAAACAGATGCTCAATGCAGTACAGCTGAACTCTATATGAGCACAGGCCACATCACTTGTTTTTTTAGTTATTGTGCATGTCATGCGGAAGCAGGGCCATGATTATATGGTGACGATTATAAGGGCCCACGGTTGAGGGGGGAACCCGGCAATTTCAGCTGACTGCATGAGGCCAGCCTAAAGACACTCAGGACAGTTGATGGACCACTGCTGTGTGTCGTGATGAAAGCTTATGATCTTAACCTTGCCAATTTAAACATCCAACAGAGTTTAAAGCATTCAATCAAGAAGCGGAAATACTCAACTGAAAACTTGCGTCATGTTCGCATCAAAGAACCACATCAAACAGCGCGCAAACACCGAACCGAGCTCTCCTTCACGTCCTCCTGCGGCTGAATGAACAAATACACCTCGCCAGTTTAAACATAACAAACACAAAAAGACGCAAAAAGCTTAATCCATCACCCACGTGCTGTGTAATGTGCGCAGAGAGCCACGTCTCACAGCCCTTGAACACCAAATTGAGTTTTGCTTCTTCTTGCTCTTGAACCGACAGATACATACAAAATTATATTCAAAATATCTGTCTTGGTGAGTATCCTCGAAAACAAAACTAAACTAAACAAAAACTGTCTGTTATTTTCTAAGTGAACGTAAACACTTGAGAAAGAAATCATGGATGCATAATCTCCTAAAAATGAAAATTTGACTTCGTTTCTTCAGCAGAACACAAACAAAAATTGTTTACTCAAACCGTTGCAGTCTGTCAGTCATATAATGGCAGTCAATGGGACCCATGGCTTTGAGAGAAAAAAAAAGTAAATAAATAAATAAAAATAAAAAAACATACACAGACAAAACCAAATAAAACCCTGCTGATAATGATGATATATTGAGGCCTTAAGACACAAAGCAATTGGTCTGTGCAAGAAACTGAACAGTATTTATATCATTCTTTTACCTCTGGTCCACCGCATTGTCCAACTGTCTTAAACGCGTTCACAACAGCCAATGTGTGACGTGTCAGCATGTCCTGGCATAGTAGATGCATGCGTGGAAGCGATCATACCCACAATCTCTCTGCACTGTGTAAACCATATATATGTATAGATGCCCCATTTGACCGCTCCAAGCACGTAGATGCGTCTGCCATCTTGGAATGGTCAATACTATACAATAGGTTTGCAGACCAATGGCTGTGCAGGATTGTGGCATTTTGAATATTCAGTGCTTACTAGGGTGAATGACTTCAAGTTGACCATTACAAAATGGTGGATGGCTTACGTATAGCAGCCCATAGAAACAGTCGCTAATGAATTATATATAAATATAAATGTCTGAAATATAAACGTCTTTATTGTGATTATGTTGTTGTAAGAAGTTGTATCCATCATCTCTATGATCATCATCATCAAAGCTAAGCACCCTGCTGAAAAACTGCTAAATCCAGCCTGAGCTGTTTGGGTGGTTTTAGCTGGTAATCCAGGCTGGTCTTAGCTGGTCGGCAGGCTGGTTTTAGAGGGGTTTTGGCCTCTTCCTTGGCTGGCCAGGCTGGGAAACCAGCTAAAACAAGCTATTTCCACCTTAAACCAGCTAAGACCAGCCAACCAGCCTAGGCTGGTTTTAGCTGTTTTTTCCAGCAGGGTGAAGAGTCCAGAGCTGAAAGAAATTACACAGTTTGACACTAGTGTTCCATTGGTATAAAATATAATTCCATGCATTCTCCTTTATAGCTTATCTTCTTTAGGGTTACAATGATTCTGGAGCCTATTTTAGCTCTTTGGGTCACAGACAGGAAAACACCCTGCACAGATGGTCAGGCAATATATAAACCGTCTCGGTTACGCATGTAACCCTCGTTCCCTGAAGGAGGGAACGGAGACATACGTCGGAACTGCCCGCCGAATTGGCTTTGGGAGACCAATCTACTTAGAGTGTAAGAAAACGAGCCAATGTCTATTGGTATGCGATAATTACACCAGTTGCTCTACGCTGCAGCGGAAGTATTTAACGAGCAGCAGGTGCGTCGCATATTTGCTTTTCCACTGAGGAGCCGAGCTAGTGACTCGGAGGTACAACGACTGTGGCAACGGGATGTACGTCTCCATTCCCTCCTTCAGGGAATGAGGGTTACATACGTAACTGAGACGTTCCCGTCAGAACTGACTGACTGATGAATTTGCAGGAAGGAAAGCACGACTCTGACCGGACATCTTCGTGGGAAGAACACCAATTAACGAATAGGTTCCACTTTAAAGCATAGAGGCACCTCGTAGAGGGGGCTCTAGCGGAAGTGATGGTGTCTACCAATCCTTGGGTTAGGCCACTTAGAACCTTCGCGTCCCCGTCGGGACCAGACATGAAGTTTCCAGAGGTCTGGACGCGGGTGCCAGAGAGTGCCCCGTCTTTGAGAAAGCAGATCCTTCCTCAGAGGAATAGGCCAAGGAGGGGCTGTCGTGAGGAGCATAAGTTCCGAAAAGGTCTGGTTGGGCCAGTATGGCGCAACTAAATGGACCTGCTCCCCGTCCTCCCTGACTTTGCACAGTGTCTGTGTAAGAAGGCTCACTGGGGGAAACACATATTTGCGAAGGCCCTGGGGCCAGCTGTGCGTCAGCGCATCCGTGCTGAGGGTGCCCTCGGTCAGGGAGTAAATTAACTGGCAATGGGTTGAATCCGGAGAGGCAAACAGGTCAACCTGTGCGGCTCCGAAGAAGTCCCAAATCAACTGGACCACCTGAGGATGGAGTCGCCATTCTCCCGGAAGCACAGGCTGACGTGAGAGCTTGTCGGCTGCACGATTGAGCAAGCTGGGGGTATGAATGGCCCGAAGCGACCTCAGATGCTTCTGACTCCAGAGGAGGAGATGGCGGGCGAGTTGTCACATGCGATGGGAGCGTAGACCACCCTGATTGTTGATGTACGCAACGGTCGCAGTGTTGTCCGTATGGACCAGCACATGCTTGCCATGTAGCAGCCTCTTGAGGCGGCCTAACGCAAGACGCACTGCTAGCAGCTCGAGGCAGTTGATGTGCCACTTCAGTTGAGGTCCCGTCCACAGACCCGAAACTGCATGCCCATTGTATGTGGCCTCCTAGCCCTTGGCCGGGGCATCTGTGAACACCACAGCATGCCTGGACACCTGATCTAGAGAAAAGAAGAAAAGAAGGGTCCGACCATGGGCCGAAGGTTTGGCGACAGTATGGGGTGATGGGTACCCGATGCATGCCGCTCTGCCACGCCCATCTCGGGACTCGGCCATGAAGCCAGTGCTGAAGCAGCCTCATATGAAGCAACCCGAGCGGCGTTACTGCGGTTGTGGATGCCATATGCCCCAGGAGCCTCTGAAAAAGTTTCAGTGGGGCCGCTGTCCTGCCTCTGAATGAATTCAAACAGTTCAGCACTGACTAGACACGTTCCTCTGTGAGTCGCGCTGTCCGATTGACCAAGTCCAACTCCACACTGAGAAAAGAGATCCTCTGCACTGGGGAGAGTTTGCTCTTTTCCCAGTTGACCTAAAGTCCCAGCAGGCTGAGGTGTCGAGCACTATGTCCCTGTGTTTGCACAACTGGTCCCAAGACTGCGCCAGTATCTGCCAGTCGTCGAGATAGTTGAGAATGTGAACGCCGCGTTTTCGGAGTGGAACAATGGCTGCCTCTGCGACCTTCGTAAAGATGCGAGTCGACAGCCCGAAGGGAAGGACCTTGTACTGATACACCCGACCTTCGAACGCAAACCGTAGGAACAGCTTGTGTCGAGGGAGCATCGAGACATGAAAGTACCCGTCCTTTAGGTCGATCGCTGCAAACCAATCTTTGGGACGGACGCACTCAAAAATGCGTTTTAGCATTAACATCTTGAACGGGAGCTTGTGCAGGGCCCGATTCAAGGTACGCAGGTCCAAGATTGGCCGTAACCCACCGCCTTTCATGGGCACAATGAAGTAGGGGCTGTAGAACCCCGTCTTCATATCGGCTGGAGGGACCAGCTCGATCGTGTCCTTCACCAGCAGGACGCCGATCTCTGTTCGGAAGACAGGGGCATCGCTGCTCCACACAGAGGTGAAGTGAATGCCCCTGAACTTGGGAGGACGCCGGGCGAACTGAATTGCATAACCGAGTCGGTTGGTACGGATGAGCCAGCGAGACGGCCTGGGGAGCGCTAGCCAGGCTCCCAGATACTGTGCAAGCGGGACCAACGGTACCACTGACACACCCGGGGTGGGGCAGCGAGGTGGAACACAGGGACCCGACCCGGGAGGCACTGAGGCGGCCTGAAGTGGAGTTTGCGTGTGCCGCGCCACACTTACCTGGTTCCAGGGTGGGGCAGAGGATGTGTGAGAAGGCTCGGTGGCATCCTCTAACCACACACTGCTGCCTGCTGGCAAAGAGAGAGGGGGAAGGGAGTGGCAAGCTGTCTGCAACACGTCGCACTCTGCCGACCGTGCCCTCTTGTGACCCAGAGATAGAGGAAATTGCTCTTTTTTTGAAAATGTGGGTACCGCCGGACTCCGAAAAACCAGCGGCGGAACAAAAACAAAAGGAAACAAAGGATTCTCCACCCGGCCCTCCTCCGGGGGAGGGAGTGGTGCTGACACCATCTCCCGAAAAGAAGCAGATCCTCCCATCTCTGGGTCGCCCGTCTCAAGGTCGCTTGCCCCTACGCCTGCCGCCTGGTTTGGCTGGGGCCTAGGCGGCAGGTGGCTGGGTGCTTCCCCTGCGACCAGCCACCTGCCGCCTAGGTGGAGGCTGCTGCTTAGGCTGAACAGGGGCGAGGGTGGCCGCCGGTGGTCGCCCTTGGTGACGAGCAGAAGGAGGGGCTGCAGCCAACGACTGGGTGGAGGCAGCAGCTGGTCGTCAGGGCAGGATATGTTTGATCGCCTCCGTCTGCTTTTGTGCCGCTGAAAACTGCTGGGTGGAGTTTTCAATGGCGTCACCGAAGAGGCTGGCCTGACAGACAGGGGCGTTGAGGAACCGAACTTTGTCAGGCTCACGCATATCTACCAGGTTCAGCCATAGGTGACGTTCCTGGAACACTAAGGTGGACATCGCCCGACCCAGGGATCGTGCAGTGACTTTCGTCGCCCATAAGGCGAGGTCCATCGCTGCCCGCAGTTCCTGCATAACCCCCGGGTCGGAACTACCCTCATGCATTTCCTTGAGCGCTTTGGCCTGGTAGACCTGCAGGAGCACCATGGCATGCAGGGCGGAGGCGCCTTCTCCACAAGCCGTGTAAGCCTTGCCTGCCAAGTAGGACGAGAACTTACACACCCGTGAGGGGAGACGCAGATTACCCCGCCAAGAGTTAGCGGTCTTGGGACACAGCTGCATTGCCACAGACCGCTCCACTGGGGGGAGCTCCATGTACCCCTTCATCGCTCTGCCATCGAGGGTAGTGAGGATGGAGGAAGGACCAGGTCGGCTTCGGGCAGAAAAAGGTGCCGTCCACGACTTGGTCACTTCCTCATGCACTTCCAGAAAGAAAGGAACTGGGGCGGGGCGCTGAGAACCAGCCCGGGCCGCCCCAAGAAACCAATCATCCAGCCGCGAGAGTTCAGGACACGGTGGAGGATTCCACTCGAACCCGACACTCACGGCGGACCGGGAAAGCATAGCAGCCATTTCTGGGTCTGACTCGGGCAACGCTGCCACACCCAAAGGGGGCAACGCAGCCGAACCTTCATCCCCGGAAGACATACGTTCACCCTCCCATGCAGCGATCGACATCTGGTCATCCGGGGGAGCCCCAAAAGTGATGACTGGTACCGCACATTGGCTCGTTTTCTTACACTCGAAGTAGATTGGTCTCCCAAAGCAATCCCCAATTCGTCAGTCAGTTCCGACATACGTTGAACGAGACCGACTGAAGGGGAAAGAAAGTTTCCATTTCCTTTAATAAATACTGCATTTATTGAAGAACATACACTTTTTAAAAGTGCTTTAATAATAATAAAAAAAAAGTGCTTTGGGTAAAAAAGGATGAGATTTTTCTACTTTAGAAAGAGATTCTGTGACTTCCAGGATGTGATGTGATGTGATGAACAGGGTGTGACAGTGATTTTTCACAGCATGAGCAGAGAGTAGCAGTTTGTGCTGCTTGTCAAAGGTCAGAGGAAAGATTTTTGAGCGAGGTATGAAAAGGTAAAGAGTTTTGAGATGTGAGCAGTATTTTATGAAGACACACACTGCCCTCTGCAGGACTCAGTGAGCATTACACTATAAAAATATAAACTCCATGCATGCACATATACTGTAAATCATATCCAGTACACTGCACCAAGCACATCAAAACAGCAAATTATAATTGCTCTCTCTTTAAAAAAAAAAAAGAAAAAAAAATCACTAGCGCTGTGACTCTGGATTGCAGCGCCGCCTTGTGTTCCTGTTCCTTTCTCAAAAGTTCATAAATAAATCATAAAAACCACATTTATATGAATCAAGTAATTTAATCAAAATCTTCTGAAAAGATATGATTGCTTTCTAGGATGAACAGATTTAATTTAGGCTTTTATTTACATAGAAACTCATCAAATGTGGCAAAATAGCTTACGTTTACCATAATTCGATATGCTCATTGTACTGTAGCGATTTAGCTCAAAGAAATGTATATAAATAATTACAATTAATTCTGATTAATTACAATTATTTATATCAGCTGCCAGTAGTAACTGTAGCAAAATTCAATTTCCATCAACTAATCTGTTCGTCCAGCGAACATTCAGTATAATTTTTATATCAACTCTAAGAAATGATATTTTCCTGGCCACAGAAAATAACTTTCTTAAAGTACTATTGCATTAGAGCATGTAGCTCGAATCAGAATCGTAAAGGGACATTCAGTTGCAAGGCAGAATCAGAATCAAAACTCATGTAATTTGTGCACAAGAGTTTATTAACGAAGGACTAACACATAACTAATCTAAACAAACAAACATGAAATCATTCATACATGGGGGAAGGGTCAGTGAGAAGCAGTTAGAGAGACCAGAGAATGTAGCTATGAAAAGAGTCAGTTAACCACCTGAGTGATACCATCAGTGCTGTCTACAGCTTGTACTAAACCTCTGTTTTGTTTAGTTAAATGTACGATACGATACTTGTATGATGTACGATACTTGGTCGATGAACAAGTGTCGGAATGCAGTCTCGGGTGAAAGTCTTGATGGCTTGGAGCAGTGGTGGTTTTGGAATCACGATCACGTTCTTCCGGGTCCGAAGAGTGATGAACTCCTAAGATGTTCTGACTCGATGGTGACTGGGAGTTTCTTACCATGTGAAAATTGAAGAAGAACCAAGAGTTGAGAGGGACCCAGCTGAAGTCCTGTGGTCTTTGGGAAATGGAAAGACAAGGCCGCAAGGCCTGGCGCAGCTTAGAGTCCCGACGAGTTCTAGCTCATCCTCCTCATCCTCTTAGGTTCTGAAAGAACTCATGTGAGACAAGTGAAGAAAGCTAAAAAACGTGGTAGAGAGAAATGTCTGTTCAAGGACATTTCATGAGGATGAATTCCAGGGTTGAGTGAAAGTGTCTGGCTCTTTGTGGTCGAGAGCCACAGCTCTAGATGTTGGGGCCTGTCGGGCCCACCGGGCACGCCCTGTGCCGGCTCAGGCTCCCCTTGGGTCCCTCCACACGGGCAGCAATCGGAAGAAGAGAGCGAAAAGAGTGAAGAGAGGGAGGCGATCAATCGTTTGATGCCTTTAAGCTCTCTGGAGGCTGCACCTCCAGGAGGTCCACGAACCAATGGTAACTTTCACCTTTGGAGTGAAAGTTTATGACTCTTTGTCTGTGAGCATGGTATTTTGCATATGTAATTTGATTGGGTGTTGATGCAAAACTACTAAGGTTTCTTAAAACACTAATATGTTACATAGGTATCAACATCTAATTTACACCATCTTTTAGATCATCAAAATACGAATTCAAAGAGACCAAACATGGCATAGGTGGGGTATACGACTAGTCATCTATCATAACGCATGCGTGAAACAGTAGAAAGACAAATACAAATACAACAGACAAAATTAAAATACAATGCAGTAATACTGTACACAATGACGTGGGTTATGTGTGATAGGAAGGTCAAAGAAAGGTTTGTCTGTGAATGAATAGGAAAGAGTCTATTTCTATAGGCATTGTGTCTTTCCTATAGGCAAATGTAGCATGGGCAAATGTGCATTCCTCTGAGCAACAAAACCTCTTATCTGATGGTCGTCCTGACAACTGAGCCCTTTTGGGGTGTTAGTTGCTTTGGGGGGTTGTCTCCAGAGCTCCAGCATATAGCTGGCTTGTTGGGTTTAAAGACTATTTGTTAAATGTAACAATTAATGTATGTCTGATTGGTCCAGATGCTACAGTATGCATACTGATCAATGCAGGTATGTGTTTACATTTATTGTTTTACATTTCCATCAACCCTATAGCACAATGCAATCCATAATTTAAAATGGCCGTGAAAAATAAATGTGGAAAATTCCTTTATATTTACACAGTATTGTGTCATATTTTTGAGTTTTTGAGACTGTATTCTGTTTATAGCAGTCCCTATACAGCCAGGTCTTCTAGCTCTCCATGGCTCTAAAATTGTATTTACATGTGAATTGTTTTATTTGATAAGCATTTTATTTGGAAAAGTATTTTCATAGTAATACCAAGTCATTTATGAAAATTTGCTAGAGGCATTAAAAAAAAAAAAAAAAAAAAAAACATTGCAAGAGTCATTTATTTCACATCATTCTGTTGTCAAAGATGTGGTCTGGATTACATGCAGAAGCTTCAGTTTCTTCACACTAGCTATTGGGAGATAAAATTCAAAAATTAATTTGGTTAGCATTTGCAGATGTGTACATAAAGAACTTATATATAAGGCCCATGCTATAAAGTGAAACAATAAATTGTACAGAAATTGCAATAGAAGCTACATACAGTATAGTGTATACTGTTGTGTAGTTTATGAAATTATGCCATTCATTAAATGCAGAATGGAGAGTATGTGTAGTATTACATTTGGCATGTTTCACATTTGTTGTGAGTGTGTTTTTATAACCTATGTTTTAGTAACACATGTAAATTAGTCCAAACCAGTATGATCTGACTTTATCCCAGCTTAATTGTTAACATATTTGTATGTAGTTCAGGACAGATATAAAATGAATGATTAAACTATTGCATTGCATTAACTTACAGGTGGTCATGGTGTGTGTTACGTTGAACTAAAGAATACAATGGGACATCTAACCCTGCAAGAAAACAACTTTTATAAAATACACTTATATTATCATATAATATCACATATATTGCATATATTTTGTAAGGACTTACCATGAATATCACTTACCTCCTGAAATTTCCGAATAATATACCATAGACTGGCAGTTTGATTCAACTACAAGAATACAAAAATAAGTACTTTACTACATGATCAACTTCAACCATCCTAATATGGCAAAAAATTACAGTATTGCAGTTTCTTCATTTTATGATGGCATGATATGAACTGTATTTCACATTTTACTGCAACACACTGAGAAGTTATGGACTTACTTTGGTCGTCAAGTTCTGGTCTTGGTTGTTTAAAATAAAGAATAACACAGACGGTCAGTGATATGAGGACACACAGAGACACTACTGTGGTCATCACTACTACTGTCAGATTAGTTGTCACTGTTTCAGTTGTCACTGTTTCACTCTCGTCAGTGCTGTAGTCTTCAGTCTGAAAAACCGTACTGTCAGCTGGGGTTGGAGCATCTGTGATCACTAGAGAAAAGATAAGCTAGTAAATGTTCCTAAAATATACTTAGACCATAATACATATGTTAACTCATATTTTCCAGCTGGTGTAAAAATATTACCTTTATACAAGCTTGTTTAAACAGTCACACATTCATACTATGACCAAACAGATATTATAACCCAGTGGTTCTCAGACTTTTTTGGTCATGTCTTGGCGTTCATTGCTTCTTTATAAAATACTCACTGCTCTAACTACAGCTCATAATCACCACATCCTGAATTCATTTGAATCAAAACCAAAAATAATCAATAATAATAATAATAAAAATAATAATAATAAGTTTGACCCATCACCACAGCTCACATTTTAATAGCATAGATTAATAACTTAATCTTTCAAATTGCATTGAGACGTTAAAAGGGTAGAAATATGGCATTCAAACACACCTTTCAGCAGCAGCTTCACTTCATAGCAGGTTTTTTCATTCACTCTGCACTGATACCACAGTTCATCAGTGTTGGCTACATCCCTTATAAGCAGAGACCCGTTTTTTAGTTGTGTCACTCTCTCATACAGAGGCTTCAGGAGTTTCTCTGTGCTGCTTGAGGGCTTGTTTGGTGGGCGATACTGGGATATATCTGTTGACTGGTGACTACTAACAACTGTCCAATTGACTTGTTCAGTTCTGTGTTGTAGAGGATGTTCAGAGCATGGCAGCAACACTGAAGATCCTGGTGTTGGATGGACAGAGTCTAAAGTTTTACACTCTGAAATCAGAAAAACATTTATTAGAAACAAGCTTTCTTGGGATTATTTGTTCATTTCAGGAACTAGCAGTCTCACCCTTTGACCTTTCTGGGTAATTTAAAATTTGATTATATTTTAATTGCAACAAATTTGGAGATATTTAGCATAACATCATTTGCTCATCAGTTGTCCAAACATCTGACAAGTTTGAATAACATTACATTTTTTCAAATCTGTTCAGGTGAAGAATCAAGCTCATTAAGGATCACTTATCATCTTTGTATTTTGAAAACAGTATTTCCATTTTAAAATGCTCTCCATCCACATTAGCATTTTCAAGAATTTTCCAAAAGTTTCTTATCCACACTGAAACAACAGAAAAACATCATGCATCTTGGAACTGAGAAAGTTGTTTCTTAAGATACCTCTGGTACGTTTTTCTCTGCAAATTTCAAGCAGGCTTTCATGTACCATACACTGAGGAGAAGCTTCTGTTGACTCTGCCATAGATCTTAGAATAGATCCTAGATTAGTTAGTGCTGAAGTGATCTACACTCATAATCTCTGGAGCTCAACCAGAGTTACTGTCAGGTTCTTTGTCACCTGTCTTACCAAAGCCCTTCTCCCCCAGTTCTTTGGCTGGGCTACCAGCTGTAGAAAGAGTCCCGGTTGTTCTAAACTTCCACCATTTATGGAGGCCTCATGTCTTTCATGCAGCAGTTGTGTTTCTGCTCTGATATGCTTATTTAACTCTTATATAGACATGTTTGAATTTGTCACAGATGTACAGAATTATCTCAAAGAGCTTAACTTCAAATATCATAGCATAGAGTAAGAAATAATACTTTTTTTTTTTTTTTGCAAAGTTACAACAAATCTGGGTTTGCTTTGACATAATAGGGTATATTATAGTGACATTACAGTACTAAATGTGCCTAAAATGTGCTTAGACAGTAATATAGCTGGTAAAAACATAAATTTTGTACAAGCTTGTTTAAACAGTCACACATTATAACCAAACATATATTATAACCCAGTGGTTCTCAAACTTTTTTGATCACCCGTTGGCGTTCAGTCCCGCTTCATAATATACTCACTGCTCTAACCACAGGCTGTAATCACCACATGACTTAATTTTAATCTAAACCTTTACTTAAGCATATTTTACTTGCATGTTTCATCATATATACTGTATTACCATAGCCTAAAAATAATTTTGACTAACCACTCACCACAGGTCACATTTTTATAGCATAGCTAAACTTATTTTTTAAAATTAATCAATGTTTATTTGCATTGAGACTTTATAGGGTTAGAAATATTGCATTCAAACACACCTTTCAGCAGCAGCTTCACATCATAGCAGGTTTTTTCATTCACTCTGCACCGATACCACAATTCATCATCGTTGGCTACATCCCTTATAAGCAGAGATCCATTCGCTAGTTGTCTCGCTCTCTCATACAGAGGCTTCAGGAGTTTCTCTGTGCTGCTTGAGGGATTGTTTGGTGGGGGATACTGGGCTATATCTGTTGACTGGCGACCATTAACAACTTTCCAAGTGACCAGTTCTGTTTTGGGGAGGATGTTCAGAGCATGGCAGCAATACTGAAGAGCCTGGTGTTGGATGGACAGAGTCCAAAGTTTTACACTCTGAAATCCGAGAAACATATACATTAGAAACAAACTTCCTGGGGATTATTTATTTATTTATTTCAGAAACTGGCAGTCTCACCTTTGACTTTTAGGTTTAATCGAATTACATTAAGGCAGTCCTGATCCTTGTAGACCTGACAGTCATAAAGGCCATGATCGGATAATCTGACGTCTTTCAGATGAAGTGTAACATTTCCAGCATCTTTCCTCACAGACCATCTCTGGTGCTCTGATGCTGGAGAGATGTCTGGATATATAAGGATGTCTTTATCTTGGTTGGTCCTGTGCAGTTTCACTGTTAGAGACTGCAGCGGGTGGGTTGTGGTTAGGCAAGAAATAGACATGCTGTCAGCCTGAACACAGTTTATGTTCATGTGATGAACCTGCTTGCAGCGTCTCTGTGTCGCCACTGAAAGGAAATGAATAACAAAATGAGACATAAAGCACTGAGAGAACCGAGACGTTGAAACCGCCACATCGCTTATAGTAACAAACAGCATTTATTTTTTAATTCCGAGTAACTGGTAACTGTACTTTTTAACTGGTTCTACCTCTACATGCATCAGTACATTTTAGAAATTTAGTGAAAGGCAACAGAGGATACAGTGAAAAAAACAAATGATTTTTTTTTTTTTTTTTGTCTATATTTATAGTTTATATATCAGTGTAAGCTGTTCAGCAGTGTTTAGTAAAGCCGTGGGTGAAATGGGTAACTTTTTCGACTTCCAAAAAGGGCAATTTATGGGAGCCTGTTTAGCAGGAGCATTTGTAACATTAACGCCCCAACTGTTTGGTGTTTAAGAACAAAAGCCTTTACACTGCTTTATACTGCCTTTATGACTGTGTACACAAAGTTTAACAAGACATCTGTTAAAAAGTGTCTAAACAACACAGAAGCACTGCAGCGAAGGAACAGCAAACCTCAATTTTCACACTGAAAACATGTTTCCACAAAATATGACCACAGAGAACTTCATAAATCTATGAAAGAGTGGAAACTGCAATGGGGAAAAGATGGTATCATAATCATAAATAACATCACCTGAGTAGAAAATGCTCAAACAAATATATATAGTTTTGGAGAGAAGTGAGAAGCAGATTCTCTGAAGCTACTGACAGATGTTTTGATAGACAATCTTTGACTTGAGACTATTTCAAGTTGTATAAATCTAATTTCTAAACGGTTGGAGGCTGTATTAAAGGCAAAGAGGTGTTAAACACCTTGTTAAATAAATACTGCCTATTTCCCAGGAGTTCACATTATTTTGTCCAGCTCTTGTACATTTTCTACAAATATACTGTCTGGACTCCCTGTGAACCAAAGAAACCAGTGATGTTGCCAGTGTAATAATAAATAATTTGTTGAGTAATGCAGTTTTGCACACCAATGTTTATTACAACTGCCCAGCGACTTCCAATGTGCAAGTCCACTATGTATAATGGTACAACTTTTGACATGCCACATTTACACATCTATAGTACATTAGTTTGTATGGTGGTTAAATGAATTTGACTTTGTATAAAAGACACTTACCTTCGCATTCTAATAAAGCTGCTATTAGAAGATACAGGAGTTGGAAATGTGAAAGTTGAAAACACTTCATCATGTCCAGATGCTCACTGCAGAACTGTTGAACTCTATATGAGCACAGGCCACATCACTTCACTTTCACAGAGTTGTTTTCAGTTACTCTGAATTTAATGCGGAAGTAGAAAATTATGGTCTACTCCTTTGTTCAGGCCTTCTGTTAGACTATTTAGAAGATGGAAATATGAAGACTAAAAACACCTCATCACATTTCAAGACATTTCAAGTAGCTCAAACAACTGAATATGAGCACAGGCCACATGACCTTTTACATGCAGCTGGTTGTTTTTGAAGTGCCAAAATAGGAAATGTGATCTACGTAAAATGTGAGAGATGTACAATTTTCCACACATTTCAAATCACCAAATCAATGAGCTGCATAATTTTAATAGTATAAAAACTGATGTCTAGATAAATAAAGCCATGTTTGAAATCTATTTGACTCGATGACAGTGAAAATTTTAGGTTTCTTCAAGTGTGTAAAAAGTTGTCATCCTATTTTATGGATGGTTTAACCTCAGATTGTACATCTGATTTATAATTATGGTGCTGTGGCTAGCAGTTATAGCTCAAGAGTGGAAACCAGAAGACTGGAGTTTCAATTTTAGAGCAGGACTGACGTTACTGTGTGTCCAGGAATAAACCATCAGTAAAGAGGGATTTCAGATTCCTCTCTTGAAGACTTTCAAGACTCCAGAGCTGACAGCCAGGCCTGCTGAATCTTCCTCTATTGATACTATTAATATGTTGAAACAATCTAACTTGATTTAAAAAAAAAAAAAAAATCATGCAGTCAAAATGTGACAAAGTTTCCTTCCTCTTACTAGATATTGCTAATTTATTGAAGAACATATAGCCATTGAATATTGTGTTGGCAGCTGATCATTTGGTCTGGACAGGTAAAAGACCTTAAGAGATTAGGAATGTGAGCAGGTCTGGACACCTCCTGTATGCTAAGAGACACACACTGCCCTCTTCAGGCCCCAGTAAACATTACACTTTGAAATAATACATTTCATACCAAGGTTCAAGTGTGAAAGGTGGTGAAAAGTTGTGAGCAGAGGGCATTAATTGGACAGCAGGGAGGAATGGGTGGGATAAGACACTGAAGGCACAGATGAATTTCAAATGAAATCAGAGTAAGCCAGATTCACCATGTAGGAAATCATATATATATATATATATATACACACACACACACACACAGGTGCTGGTCATATAATTAGAATATCTTCAAAAAGTTTTACATTTATTTCACTAATTCCATTCAAGAAGTGAAACTTGTACAATGTAGACATTCCACACAGACTGATATATTTCAAGTGTTTATTTCTTTTAATTTTGATGATTATAACTGACAACTAATGAAAACCCCAAATTCAGTATCTCAGAAAATTAGAATATTACTTAAGACCAATACAAAAAGGATTTTTAGAAATCTTGGCCAACTGAAAAGTATGAGCATGTACAGCACTCAATACTTAGTTGGGGCTCCTTTTGCCTGAATTACTGCGGCGTGGCATGGAGTCGATCAGTCTGTGCTGCTCAGGTGTTATGAGATCCCAGGTTGCTCTGATAGTGGCCTTCAGCTCTTCTGCATTGTTGGGTCTGGCATAATCGCATCTTCCTCTTCAGGTCAGGCGAGTTTGCTGGCCAATTAAGAACAGGAATACCATGGTCCTTAAACCAGGTACTGGTAGCTTTGGCACTGTGTGCAGGTGCCAAGTCCTGTTGGAAAATGAAATCTGCTTCTCCATAAAGTTGGTCAGCAGCAGGAAGCATGAAGTGCTCTAAAACGTCCTGGTATACAGCTACGTTGACCTTGGACCTCAGAAAACACAGTGGACCAGCACCAGCAGATGACATGGCACCCCAAACCATCACTGACTGTGGAAACTTTACACTGGACCTCAAGCAACGTGGATTCTGTGCCTCTCCTCTCTTCCTCCAGACTCTGGGACCCTGATTTCCGAAGGAAATGCAAAATTTACTTTCATCAGAGAACATAACTTTGGACCACCCAGCAGCAGTCCAGTCCTTTTTGTCTTTAGCCCAGGCGAGAGGGTGCGGTTATCCCTGTTGCTTGTACACTTTTTTTCTACCACATCTTTTCCTTCCCTTCGCCTCTCTATTAATGTGCTTGGACACAGAGCTCTGTGAACAGCCAGCCTCTTTTACAATGACCTTTTGTGTCTTGCCCTCCTTATGCAAGGTGTCAATGGTCGTCTTTTGGACAACTGTCAAATCAGCAGTCTTCCCCATGATTGTGTAGCCTACAGAACTAGACTGAGAGACCATTTAAAGGGCTTTGCAGGTGTTTTGAGTTAATTAGCTGATTAGAGTGTGGCACCAGGTGTCTTCAATACTGAACCTTTTCACAATATTCTAATTTTCTGAGATACTGAATTTGGGGTTTTCATTAGTTGTCAGTTATAATCATCAAATTTAAAAGAAATAAACACTTGAAATATATCAGTCTGTGTGGAATGAATGTATGCATTATACAAGTTTCATTTCTTGAATGGAATTAGTGAAATAAATCAACCTTTTGAAGATATTCTAATTATATGACCAGCACCTGTATATTACATACCAACACCTGTGGATGTAAGAAATATGTTCTAATTCTGTGCTCATGTAGAGGCCTTCAGTGAGCTTCTGTATGTGATGGGGAGTTTACAGATATCATATTTGCAACTTATAAATCTTATAACGGAAGCTGTATTACAAAGCTGCTGTTAGATTTAGAGGATATAAAGAATGAAGAATAAAAACACCCCATCAAATATAGTTTCGAGTTGCCGACTGCAGAAGAACTAAATATGAGCACAGGCCACAAGACCTTTTTAATCTTCATGCAGTTTTTGAAGACACATCAGTCAAATGCTGTGATCTTGTAAGAATATCCGCGAAGCTTGAAGACTTTCTGAATGCATATAAGCAGTAGGGTATTTTAGAAAGAAAAATGTAAAAGATAAAAAAGAGGAATTAGGGAGAATCAATTAATTGTGAATAATTTATTAATTATAAATTATTTATTGCTATTGTGTAATCATGTAATCCATAAAAAACTAACTGTAGTCTGATTAAAAGTATTTTAAGATGTAATTTAATCTGATTACAAGTACTTAATTTTTGGAATCTGATTACGTAATCCAGATTACATGTAATCAGTTATTACCCAGCTCTGCAGACAAACCACAGGCTATAATCACCACAACATGGTTTTCATCTAAACTTTACCTAAACATATTTTACAATATTTATTAGAACAATAATCCAAAAGTACTTTGACTAACCCCTCACCACAACATTTTAGCCTGCACTGATAGGGTTAAAATATTGGATAGAAAACATACCCTTCATCAGCAGCTTCACTTCAAAGCAGGTTTTTTTGTTCACTCTACACTCACACCATGATTCATCAGTGTGTACTGCATCTTTTATAAGCAGAGATCCATTCACTAGTTGTGTGACTCTCTCATACAGAGGGAGTTTTTCTGTACTGCTTGAAGGCTTGTTTGGAGGACGATACTGAGATATATCTGTTAGCTGGTGATCAATAATGACTTTCCAAGTGACTTGTTCAGTTCTGTGTTGTAGTGGATGTTCAGAGCATGGCAGCAACACAGATGAGTCTGGCATTGGATGGACAGAGTCTTACACTCTGAAATCAGAGAAACACAGTAGAAGTCTTATTATGGATGTATATGTCTCTCCAATGGTGATTTGCATTCTCACTTATAATAGTCAGGTTAAATTAAGTTGCATGAAGGCAGGTTATTTGTTCATTTCAGAATACAGTTTATGTTTAATTGATGAACCTGCTTGCAGCGTCTCTGTGTCGCCACTGAAAGGAAATGAAGAGCAAAATGAAACATACAGCACTAAGAGAACCAAGAAGTAGAAACTGCCACACTGTTTACAGTAATAAACATCATTCATTTTCACCTGGTTCTACCTCCACTCGCATTAATAATACATTTTTGAGGAAGCAGATTTTGTTGGAATTGTTGAATATGCCTGATGAAGGTCATTGGACCAAAATATTATGAATAATTCTATTCTATCCTATACACACATATCGATCACCTACTGTAGAGGTGTTCACTGGTCATTGTTGATAGAATATTTTTGAAATATTAAATTCATATACTCCAGCAGAACATCTGCCAGTTGCTTTAGAGATGTTGAAGTAAAGAATCAGCTTCTCACTTGATAATATCCATTTCTGGTGACTGGGTTAGCCAGGGCAGATGGTGAAGTTTATCTTGGTGCTCCATCTATTCAGGATTTATGATTATGACACCTTTTTTTACATGTGGTGGAAGAGAACACTGGTCATTTACTCCCCCAACCTACAATCCCTGCCGATACCGAGACTTGAACTTGTGACCTCTGGGTTACAAGTCCAACTTTCTAACCCTTAGCCCATGACTGCCTACAGACACAATCCTTCTTATGTTCAAAGGACCCTGTGCATACATTTATACTGCAATCATCAGAAAAATTGTTACGTTTACAGACGCTTCTGCTAAACAGACTTTTTTGAAATCTGACAAGTCACACATTTTACCCATGGCTTGTACTAAACAGTGCTGAACAAAAACTTACCTCGATTCCATGTCTATTTATATGTATATACTGTACATATTTTAAACTTGGTTTAAATTCAGTATTTGCTTGCATTAATTGTGTGTACTTATATAAGTATCATTAAAAAAGGAAAAAAGTTATTAACTTTTTAAATTTCACATTTAAAAATATAGTGTTTAATCATTTCTAAATATTTATTCAAAAGAAAAACTTAAAAATAAGTAAGCAGGTATGACCTGCAATATTCTAGCTACATGTATATTTAGTAAAGAGCCATACAGGTACCTAGTGGGTAAACCATGGCATTACAAATGAAAATGATTTTCTTTCCGACAGCAAAATGACTAATTTGCCTCTTTGCATTGGAATTTAAAACCCTTGTCTCTATTTAACCTTAAATACTACACTAATTTTAATACAAGTAATATATATATAAATGCGTGAGGGTTGGTAACCCTGCTACCATATGTGTACCCACATAGCAGTAGATGTCATTTGGACGTTGTTTTTTGGGCTAAATCAACCCCTCATGGACTTCTTTTAGCCCAAAAATCGGCATTGAAAATTGGTCGTTGTTTGGTCCGTTGGATTTAGTCTTTGTATGGTCCGCCTAATTTAGTTAAAATTTAGCCTAAGCGCGTTTATTTCGGACCACTTATAGCCCTAATATAGCCGTGAACATATATGTAGCGAATATAGAAATATATTGTAGAAATAGTTATGTGTCACCGCACAACCTGCACATCCCATAACCCAGCCAGCAATGACATGTGGGGCCCAGATGAGGGCTTCATGGGCGGCAAATGTGGGCCCCATTATGGGCTTGCACCCGGGATCCACACTGGGGCCAGCCGTGGAAGCCCAGACGTACTAAAAGTGGGACCTGTAAGGGTACTGCATGGGTCTTAATTGGGCAATTCATGTCAGACCGATTTGGGCCGCACCTGCCCAAAAGGGTTTAAAGTGGGTTTGCACCCAGGATCCACATGGGGGCCAGCTATGGATGCCCAGGTGGGCCAGATCAAACCCATGCCCACTTGGCCCATAAATATGTCATGCAAGACCCATATATGTGTTCCCGGATCAAACCCATGCCCACTTGGCCCATGCCTGTCCCTTATGGGGCCCATGTAATCAGCTCATATGGGCTTCCTATGTGGGACTCATACTACAAAACCTACATGGGACCCGCTGATTTCACCCAGCCAAAGCCCATGCCCACACAGTTCCCATGGAACCCGTAGTTAACCCATCTGGGCCCCACATGTCATTGCTGGCTGGGTGTAACTGATAGTTTTACATAGTTTTTACATTTACAATGTTCTCATTAGATGGATGTGTCATTTACCATCACTACTTCTTCCAGCCCATGCCACCTTCCTCTTCTCTCTATCATCCTGCTGCTGCTGCTCCACCTCTCCCTGACCTGAGCTGCTCTTTGGATGTTTTTTGGCAGCTCTGAAGAAAGAGCGAAGCCTCTGCCACCACTTGCTCTTTCTTTTCTCCTTAACCCCTCCCTCCTCCTTCCTCTCCTCCTCCTCCTCCTTCTCCCCTCCTCCTCCTCCTCCAGCACCAACAGGGGTCTCATCGCAAGGATGAGGATGTTGAACCGCCATGTTGGTGCTGGGTTTTGGGGGTGTACTAGGATGTTGTTCGTACACCTCGCCAAAAGTTATCGGACTCACTTTGTTAACTCTCTGACCCATCGCTGTGAAAACTCACCGACCACTACAACAAACCCACAAAGAATGTAAGAATGTCAGGCTCTTTATATACCCCGTGAGTTCTATTCGAACGCGCTCTATGGCGTCATAAGACTTGGAGCATCTCATAACTTTCTTAAGGATTCCCGTTTATTTTATATTTAATACATAAAATAAAATATTACAAAACCAAAGTTTGTCCGAATATTGTGATAAATTAAATATGTTTTATAAATGAATAAAAATGCTTTACCCCAGTGTTTTTTATATATATATATTTTTTTATATATACATGCAAAATAGCTGGATTCTTTTTTTTTTTTTTTTTTTTGGCTGCATCTATGAATGCTCATATTATTATGAGTTGCTATTACTATTTTTTAAGGTTTAAAATGACAATTATGTATATATAATACATGTATAAGATCAGAAGTGTTCATAACTTTTTGAAGCCGTATTAACCACGTTGTTTCTCCAGTAGAGGGCGTCTATTTAACATGTAATATGTTTATATTTGATTTAATCATGTTCAGTCTGTGGTTTTACTGTGTGTATCTGTTCTCTAGCATATGAAATGATGTTTTTTACTGTGTGAAATGACTGCTGTGCCCTACAGTCAACTCTGTTTGAAAATTGTGCATTTAAATCCACATGCAAATTGCTCCTTGCTCTCCTAATCTTCCATTTTAACGTGAAACATGTAAGCGAGCCGTTTGTGTTGTCGGTGTTGTGACAGTCATGAGACAACTGATGAGAATATGCACAATACTTCAGAGACAGAAAAAAAGAAAACATGCAAGAATAGTATACAAACATCACATTAAAGAGTAACAAAATCGGACAAACTTATCTCATAAAACATTAACCACGACTAGACTGTACAAATTAAACAGAAATAATGTTAGCACTGCTTTCGTGCATTTACTTTACTTTTCCATAGAGTCGTCACGTATTAGATCAAATTGGAGTTCAAATAAATTAATATTTTTCATCTCAGTTATTTTAAGATAACTGGTTACCATCTTAAACGTGACATACCCTCCAGATTTGAGCGCAGTGATTGAATAGCATTATACTGTATAAGGCTGGTAACATTGGAGATGAATCGCAGAAATCAGGGCCGCATTAAGACCTCACTGGGCCCCGGGGCTATGACTTACTGCAGGGCCCCCCATCACATATATATATATATATATATATACATTTAGCCTATCGATTCTTTTGCAATTAAAATTTCATAATTCAAAAAAAAAAAAAAAAAAAAAAAACTAGCCTAATAAAAATAAGCTTACTGAAGACAAGTAAACAGTCACGACTTACAAAAACTTAATTCTGTGATTTAGTCAAGGACAGTGAGTGATTTCTTTCTAATATGTGACACAAATAGTAACAGCATCTAGGCTGCTTTAGAGGAATAGTTCACACAAATTCTGCTGTTGTTCTAAACACGTATGAGTTTACTTCTGCTGCTGAACGCAAACAAATATCGTTGAAACAATACTGGTAAACAAACAGTTGCTGGACTCCCCTTAATAGTATGAAAAAATAAAACACTATTGGATTTAGTGGGGACCAGAAATGTTGAGGAGAACCAAGAAATTCATACAGGTTTAGAGCAACTTGAGGGTGAGTACATGATGACGGTATTCTTATTTTTGGGTGAACTATCCCTTTGAAATCTCATCATATAATGACACAATCTCATATACTACTACATATGCTTCACCTTACACTACGTTCATTTTTAAGACACAAATGACTGCGTTGATGAGGAGACAGGCATTTTGGCACGTAACGTTTCAGTGCAAGGGACGAAAAAAGAACTCAAGTTTAGTAAGGCGCTGTACGTGCAGGTGCGCGCTGCGCGTATCAGGCTGAAATCATATTAACGCGCGCATTTGCCAAAATTAATTCTGCCTTGCCGCTTAATGTCCTTGAATAGTTAAATTTGTTTTAAACCACAATGCTTAATATGCATTTAAATAAAAAGAGTTAGCCTACATCATGACCCGCAGAACGATTTACATATTTCAACCAGGTTATCTCTCAACCCATACGCGAATATACGTTGCTCAAACACGGAAAGCAATAGGTTATACATCCAGCAAGTTTATACTCAAACTAAACTTAAATCTGTGGGAACGATGACGCTGTGTTTTCATCTGCTCCGTGTGCCCGGTCCACTTGGTATTCCACAACTTTCACACCATCATCAGCTTTAGTAAAATAACCTAGATGGGGATTTGACTAACTCATGTTTTTCCCCTCTCCTCATTAGGCGCAGTGATCACCTGAGATACGTGCACAGGTCGTTCAAAAGTAAAATATAGAGTAAATGCATTGGATTTGTAAACCAAATTCAAACGCGAAGCTCCTAATAGCGCTAATATGTGTGGTGCGTGGTGGGGCTTTGGCGATCGGCGCTACCGATGGCCAGTCAATCTACTCCACAGCCAATCACGGGCCCCCTCCTGGCTCGGGCCCCGGGGCTTCAGCCCCGCCTAGCCCAACGGTTAATGCGGCCTTGGCAGTAATCACTGCGCAGTAATAAAAACAATAACATTAAAATACATTTTTCTTCATCTTCAGAACACAAATAAATATATTTTTACAATTTCTGTCCCTCCACTTAAAGTCTAAATACTTTGTCAAAAGTTCATAAATAAATCATTTAAAAAAAATTTCATTTATATGAATCAAGTGATTTAATCCAAATCTTCCAAATGAAGAGACATGATCACTTTCTAGGATGAACAGATTTAATTTAGGGTTTTATTTACATAGAAACTCATCAAATATGACAAGCTAGCTTCCGTTTACCATAATTCGATACGCTTATTGTATGCATGCTGATCAGTGCAGGTATGTTTTACATTTATGGACATTTCCATCAACCCTAAAGCACATGCAATGCATAATTTAAAATGGCCGTGAAAAATAAATGTGGAAAATTCCTTCATATTTACACATATTGCGTCATATTTTTGAGTTTTTGAGACTGTAGTATATTCTGTTTATAGCAGTCCCTATACAGCCACGTCTTCTAGCTCTCCATGGCTCTAAAATTGTATTTACATGTAAATTGTTTTATTTGATAAGCATTTTATTTGGAAAAGCATTTTCATAGTAATACTAAGTCATTTATAAAAATAAAGAGTCATTTAGACACATCATTTTATTTCACATCATTCTGTTGTCATAGATGTGGTCTGGATTACATGCAGGAGCTTCAGTTTCTTCACGCCTGCTGTTGGGAGATAAAGTTCAAATATTATTTTGGTCATCTGGTCATTTGCAGATGTGTACATAAACTACTTATATCTGAGGCCCATGCTATAAAGTGAAACAATAAATTGCACATATATTGCAATAGAAGTTACATACAGTATAGTGTATACTGCTGTGTAGTTTATGAAATTATGCCATTCATTAAATGCAGAATGGAGAGTAAGTGCAGTATCACATTTGCCATGTTTCACATTTGTTGAGTGTGTTTTCATGAACTCTGATGTTTTAGTAACACTTGTAAGTTAGTCCAAACCAATATGATCTGACTTCATCCCAGATTAACTGTGAACATATTTGTATGTAGTTCAGGACAGATATAAAATGAATGATTAAACTATTGCATTGCATTAACTTATGGTTTGTGTTATGTTGAACTAAAGAATACAATGCGACATCCAATCCTGCAATAAAACAACTTTTATTAAATACACTTCATGTATATTGCATATATTTTGTAAGAACTTACCATGAATATCACTTACCTCCTGAAACTTCCGAATAATATACAATAGACTGGCAGTTTGATTCAACTAGAAGGATTCAAAAATAAGTACTTTACCACATGATCAACTTCAACTATCATAAAATAGCGAAAAAGTTACAGTATTGCAGTTTCTTCATTTTATGATGGCATGATATGAACTGTATTTTATGTCTCATTGCACCACACTGAAAAGTTATGGACTTACTTTGGTTGTCAATTCCGGGTCTTGGTTGTTTGAAATATAGAATAACACAGATGGTCAGTGATATGAGGACACACAGAGACACTACTGTGGTCATCACTACTACTGTCACATTAGTTGTCACTGCTTCACTCTCGTCAGTGTTGTAGTCTTCAGTCTGACAAACCGTATTGTCAGCTGGGGTTGGAGCATCTGTGATCACTAAAAAATAAGAAAAGATTAATGAACATCATCATCTGAGCCAGTCTGGTTAAGTCTTTTTTTTTTTTTTTTTTTTTTTTAAAGCACACATGAATTCAGGTATTTGTCTTGTGGACAGTGATATTGTGCAAAGAGTTTCATTTTGTTATGTTGCAGTCGTATGCTCACCCTCAGGCCATCCAAGATATAGATTAGTTTATTTCTTCATCGCAACATCAGTTGCTGTCAGAATGAGAGTCCAAACTGCTGAAAAATTAGAATAAATTTCTCCAAATTTGTTCAGGTGAAGAAACAAACTCATTTACATCTTAGATGGCCTATAAGTGTGAGTGAATTTTCTGCAGTTATTTTTAGGTGAACTTTTCCTGAAACTCAGTACTTAGATTAACCACATTCAGCAGCAATTAAAGCCTAAAGTCTTTTTCTGCCAATCTTCTCTGCAGATCCTTTCAAGCCATGTCAGTTTGGATGGGGACTGCAGTGGACAGCCTTTTTCAGGTCTCTCCAGATATGTTTGATTGGGTTCAGTTCAAAACTCTTGCTGGGCCACTAAAGGATATTCACAAATTCCTGCATGATGAAACTTTGACGCAGTCTGAGGTCTTTTTTTGTTTGTTTGTTTGTTTGTTTGTTTTTTCCAAAATGTTAACAAATCTGGGTTTGCTTTCACATTATAGAGTATGGAGTGTAGACTGATGTAGGTAAAAAAAAAATTAAAGGAATAATTTAAAAGGGTCTCAATACTTTCTGAATCCACTGTATAATCAAAATAAAATAATTTTTACAGTACTGAATGTCCCTAAAATATACTCAGACAGTAATACAAATGTTAACTCATGTTTTCCAGCTGGTATAAAAACATTACCTTTTCTACAAGCATGTTTACACATTTATACTATAACCAAACAGATATTATAATCCAGTGGTTCTTAAACTTTTTTGGTCATGCATTGGGGGTCACACCTTTCAGCAGCAGCAGCTTCACTTCATAGCAGGTTTTTTTATTCACTCTGCAGCGATACAATAATTCATCAAAGTTGGCTACATCCCTTATAAGCAGAGATCCGTTTTTTAGTTGTCTCACTCTCTCATACAGAGGCTTCAGGAGTTTCTCTGTGCTGCTTGAGGGCTTGTTTGGTGGGCGATACTGGGATATATCTGTTGACTGGCGACCATTAACAACTTTCCAAGTTACTTGTTCAGTTCTGTTTTCTAGTGGATGTTCAGAGCATGGCAGCAACACTAAAGAGCCTGGCGTTGGATGGACAGAGTCCAAAGTTTTACACTCTGAAATTAGACAAACATATACATTAGAAACAAGCTTCCTGGGGATTTTTTGTTTATTTCTGAAACTGGCAGTCTCACCTTTGACCTTTAGGTGAAATCGAATTACATTAAGGCAGTCCTGATCCTTGTAGACCTGACAGTCATAAAGGCCATGATCGGATAATCTGACGTCTTTCAGATCAAGTGTAACATTTCCAGCATCTTTCTTTACAGACCATCTCTGGTGCTCTGATGCTGGAGAGATGTCTGGATATATAAGGATGTCTTTATCTTGGTTGGTTCTGTGCAGTTTCACTGTTAGAGACTGCAGCGGGTGGGTTGTGGTTAGGCAAGAAACAGACACGTTGTCAGCCTGAACACAGTTTAGGTTCAAGTAATGAACCTGTTTGCAGCGTCTCAGTGTCGCCACTGAAAGGAAAGAATGACAAAATAAGACATAAAGCACTGAGAGAACCGAGACGTGGAAACCACCACATCGCTTATAGTAACAAACAGCATTTATTTTTTAATCATGAGTAACTGGTAACTGTACTTTTTAACTGTTTCTACCTCTACATACATCAGTACATTTTGGGAAATGAACAAATTTTATTCAAAGGCAACAGAGAATACAGTGAAAAAAACAAAAAAACAAATAGTTGTTGTTGTTTTTTTTTGTCTATATTTATAGTTTATATAACAGTGTAGTAGGTTATTCAGTAGTGTTTAGTAAAGGTGTGGGTAACTTGTCAGACTTCCAAAAAGGGCAATTTATGGGAGCCTGTTTAGCAGGAGCATTTGTAACATTAACGCCCAACTGTTTGGTGTTTAAGAGCAAAAGCCTTTACACTGCTTTATACTGCCTTTATGACTGTGTACAGAAAGTTTGGTGAGACATCTGTTAAAAAGTGTCTAAACAACTCAGAACCACTGCAGCAAAGTAACAGCAAACCTCAATTTTCACATTGAAAACATGTTTTCTTCAAAAACTTCATAAATCTATGAAAGAGTGGAAACTGCAATGGGGAAAAGATGGTATCATAATCATAAATAACATCACCTGAGTAGAAAATGCTCAAACCACTATATATAGTTTTGGAGAGAAGTGCGAGAAGCAGATTCTCTGAAGCTACTGACAGATGTTTTGATGGACAACGTTTGACTGGAGACTATTTCAAGTTGTATAAATCTAAATTCTAAAATGGTTGGAGGCTGTATTAAAGGCAAAGACCTTGCTAAAGATATTTTGCCTATTTCCCAGATGTTCACATTATTTTGTCCAGCTCTTATACATTTTCTACAAATATGCTGTCTGGACTCTCTGTGAGCCAAAGAAACCATTGATGTTGCCAGTGTAATAATAAATAATTTGTTGAGTAATGCAGTTTTGCACACCAATGTTTATTACAACTGCCCAGCGACTTCCAATTTGCAAGTCCACTATGTTTAGTGGTACAACATTTTTACATGCCACATTTAACACATCTATAGTACATTAGTTTGTATGGTGGTTAAATGAATTTGACTTTGTATAAAAGACACTTACCTTCGCATTCTAATAAAGCTGCTATTAGAAGATACAGGAGTTGGAAATGAGAAAGTTGAAAACACTTCATCATGTCCAGATGCTCACTGCAGTACAGTTGAACTCTATATGAGCACAGGCCACATCACTTCTCTTTCACAGAGCTGTTGTTCAGTTACTCTGAATTTAATGCGGAAGTAAGAAATTATGGTCTACTCCTTTGTTGAGGCCTTCTGTTAGAAAGCTGCTGTTAGACTATTTAGAAGATGGAAATATGAAGACTAAAAACACCTCATCACATTTCAAGACATTTTAAGTAGCTCAAACAACTGAATATGAGCACAGGCCACATGACCTTTTACATTCAGATGGTTATTTTTGAAGTCCAAAAATAGGAAATGTGATCTATATAAAATGTGAGAGATGTACAATTTTCCACACATTTCAAATCACCAAATCAGCTGCATGATTTTAATAGTATAAAAACTGATGTCTAGATTAATAAAGCCATGTCTGAAATCGATTTGACTCACTGACAGTCAGAGGTGTCAAGTAACGAAGTACAAATACTTCGTTACCTTACTTAAGTAGAAATTTTGGGTATCTATACTTTACTGGAGTAATTATTTTTCAGCCGACTTTTTACTTCTACTCCTTACATTTTCACGCAATTATCTGTACTTTCTACTCCTTACATTTTAAAAATAGCCTCGTTACTCCTATTTTATTTCGGCTTGTCATTAAAAAAAAAACAAAACAAACAACAACAAAAAAAAATAACATCCGGATAAATCGCGCAATCCGGATGGAGCGAATTTGATTGTGGTTGGATGAGAAGCGTAAACATACCATTCCAACACCCTATTGGTTGGTACGTGATCCATCGCACCTGCACATGACGTCACGTTACACGCTCCAGCAAGGACGTTTGAATAAATTAGCATTTTCGGTTGATAACGTTGTGATAAGTAGACGAAGATGTCCATGATAGAGACTCAAGACTCGAGCGAAATGTCACAACCAAGCACCAGCGAGGAGGTTGGTAGCCAGGAAGACCAGCCAACTCTTATACATCCCTGGCCATACCTGGAAGAATTTTTCGAAATGGTTGGATGCAAAAACAGCTCCTTTCGAATGCGCTGCAAGCTCTGCGCACCCAAGTACCACAAGCTAATGGCTTTCAAAAACTCGCCGTCTAATTTGAAAAAGCATATTGAGGTAGGTTGGAATTTTGTTATTATCAGTCGATTATTGACAGATTTGAAATGTTTTCTTAGCTTATATTATTGTTATATGCAATATTTATAAGTTATTTGTGCAACGCTATAGTTTTTGTTATTATTAGTCGATTATTGACAATATTGTAGTGACCTAGTAACGTACTAATAATTGTAAATTTGCAATGTTTGCTATGGCTAGATAAATGCTAAGATATGCCATGGTTTGCTTGGTAGCAGAACGTGATTTAACATTGCAAACTTCTTTGGTGGGCTCTTTGTGAAATTTGAAATTCGACCTTAAACCAAATGTTATCTAAATGTTTAAAATTAATTTAATGCTACTTGTCAGTCATGCCAGCAGCTGCTTGTGGTCCTAAAATGGCTTTAAGTGGCAATAGTCTGGTCTGCTCAACGTAATTGCATAGACCAGTGAAACTGCTCCCTAACTTGTAGGCTGACTTTCATTCATGAACTTCAAGCATGACATTAATACAGCAGAAGTCCTAGATATAATATGAATCTCAGTCTGTGCCTGTGCTTTCATTTTCTCCACAGAAGAAACACCCCACTCGCCTAGAGGGGTACACGCAACTTACTTTAGCGGCCCTCAAAAGGAAGTCATCCACTGAAGGTTCTTTGGCCCCACCCTCCAAACAAACCAAGCTGTGGGAAATGCGAAGAGTGTCCCAGGCAAGTGTGGATAAAGTAGTCCTCCAATTCGTTGTCCAAGGCTTGCACCCACCACACATTGTTCAGCAACAGGGCTTCATTGATCTTCAGCCAAATGCAAATGTCATGACATGCAATACTGTTAGAAACAAAGTCACAAAGGCCTCTGTTGAAATGAAAAGAAAACTAAAAGCTGCACTTAGTGAAATTGAGTACATAGCAACAACAGCAGACTGCTGGACGGCACACCGTCGCTGTTTCATTGGTGTCACTGCACACTGGTTTAACCCCCAGACCATGCAGAGATCCTGTGCTGCCCTGGCATGCAAGCAACTTAATGGGTCCCATACATTTTCTGCCCTGGCTGGTGCCCTAAATGATATTCACACAGAATTCAATATCAGAGAGGAGATCATTCGCACTACAGCTGACAACGGATCAAACTTCCTGAAAGCCTTCAGAGTTTATGGGCAGACTGATGAGAACAACAATCCTGAACCTGTAGGAGAGGGGGATGGAGAAGAGGATGATGGTGGCCAAAATGATGATTGTGATGAAGAAGAGGAAAGCATTGAGGGTGTTGAATTTGTTGATGCCGGAGCCCTGTTGGACGAAGATGACTACTTGGAATACCAGCTACCCAAGCACCATCGGTGTGCCTGCCACCTCCTTAATTTAGTGTCCACAGTTGATGCTTCAAAAGCAGAGGTCAACCCATTGTACAAGCGCGTGTCAAGGTCCACATTTGCCAAATGCTCTAATCTGTGGAACAAAAGTTCAAGATCAACCACTGCATCTGAAGTAATTGAAGACCACTGCAAACTTCAACTTGTAAGGCCTGTTGCTACAAGGTGGAGCTGATAGCCGCAGCCATTCTGGTTCCCAAATTTAAGACCTGCTGGACAAGTGACGAAAATATCCTCAAACTTGGTAAGTGTCTCACTTCTCAACTTCCCCTTAATACATGTAAATTCTGTGGAGACAGCGAAATGAGTTTAAATGACATTTAATGACACCAACGCACTCACTATCAATACACAATTACAATACTGTCATATGGTCTAAATTGTCCTGTTTTCTTTTTTTTTTTTTGGAATTTCACAGGCCTTGACTATATCAGAAGCCACTTGGACTGTCAGGCAGAGAATCACATCAGTGAGGGCTCCCAGTCATCTGAGGAAGAGGACTTCTTTTCCTCCTTGAAGAAGACTGGCCCTCTTGAAACGTCCCAGCAGTTAGATGCGTACCTGGGGTGCCCAGGAGACACAGTAGAGGTACTGAAGTCCTTCCCAGCTGTGTGCCAGCTATCACTCAAGCTTAAGAACTTTGAAAACCAGCTGCTTCTGCGGCTGAACAAAGCCTATTGGTAACCCTTTGTCGCATGTTCCGTACTTAACTGATGAAGATACTGATGTAGTTTACCCTGTTGTTGTACATACAGGATTGAGTCCAAAGTGTTTGTTACATCTTCTAGTTAAATGTGACATTGTTGACATTAGAATTGAGCATAGTACATACCAGGAAGGTAACATGAATGAGTTATATATATATATATATATATATATATATATATATATATATATATATATATATATATAATTTTTTTTTTTTTTTTTTTTGATTAATCACTTGGATTAATCATTCATCCTGACAGCACTAATGTTTATTGTAGACAACCATACAAGGGTAATTGTTACTAAGCCTGCCCTGGGTACACTAATTTTCTTGTATGTTGCCCTCACAGATTCCTGCAGCTAAGCTTGAATGTACATTTACATTCCAATAAAGGTTACTGATGACATGCCTCTTAAGTTTGACTTTTTGCACCATTAAAATACTTATAGGCAACTAGTCATCATATCTTCTTCTCCATGAAACGCTAATGCTCAGTAGTACACATATATGGTTCTTTAATGTATTTGCATTGTACTAAAATGCATTCTTTTTCAATTACAGTATGCGGCTGAAACGGGTAGCCTAGTGCATCCCAAATTTTATTAATATTATAATCACTATGGCCGTTAAAAAATACAACAACAAAAAAAAAAAACACATTTTTCTTTTTTTTTTTATGAGGTGTTAGTGCAGAATAGGCCCGTGGCACAGCCTAAGCTTTTATCCTTAATGCTTTTTTTCCCCCCCCTTACGTTACTTTTACTTTTATACTTTAAGTAGTTTTGAAACCAGTACTTTTACACTTTTACTTGAGTAAAAAGCTTGAGTTGATACTTCAACTTCTAAAGAAGTCTTTTTAAACCCTAGTATCTATACTTCTACCCAAGTAATGAATGTGAATACTTTTGACACCACTGCTGACAGTGAAAATTTTAGGTGTCTTCAAGTGTGTAAAAAGTTGTTGCCTATTTTACAGATGGTTTAACTGACACATCAAACCAAGCTGTACATGTTACCATAACTCTTCAACCGTTTGCACTATCAAAACAATTCAAATGCTTCTAGCAGTAGACCATATGCGCTTTACGGTGTTATGCCGAATTCTGACCCCCGCCCGATTACTACACCCCTAGTATTGGTAGGTTTAGGGTTAGGTGCGGGGGAGGGGTTAGGATTAGGCAATCCGGTAACGATTACAACGAGAAAATGGGCACAACACCTGAAATGTAGCCTATAGCTTATTGCGGTAATTTCTTGCGCTTCGTCGGCAAATGACGGCAGATTTCCGGGAGAGCGGGAAGAATTTAAGCGAGCGCAGAGATTTGGATGAGATTTGGGATGATTTTTTATGAGACTTTGGAGCAGGCTGAGTGAGGCTAGAAGCAATACCGCTCTAGCTACCAGGCAAGTGCACATCAGTCTAACGTTATTTTTGTCACACTGTACAACAATAAAACTGTTTTTTTTTGTTTTTTTTTTGTTTTATTATAGTAACGGCTAAATTTAGGGTTGGGGTAGGTGTAGACGTTAAAAAAAAACACAATCCAATAGGTAGAACAATTGCCTTCTAGCCACAACCGACTTTTTCACGTGTCCATGCGTGTAAATGTATGTGCGTATGTATGTGCACGTATGTTTATATGTGTGCAAATTGCACATTCTGTTAAAATTTTACAGTCAAATAAACAAAATATTTGAAAAATACTTATTTTACCCTTAGGTCTTAAAGGGTTAACCTCAGATTGTACATCTGATTTATAATTATGGTGCTGTGGATAGCAGTCAGACTGGAGTTTCTATGATCAATTTTAGAGCAGGACTGACGTTAATGTGTGTCCAGGAATAAAGCATCAGTAAAGAGGGATTTCAGATTCCTCTCTTGAAGACTTTGAAGACTCCAGAGCTGACTGTCAGGCCTGCTGAATCTTGCAAAAAAAAAAAAAAAATCATGCAGTCAAAATGTAACAAAGTTTCCTTCCTCTAAATAGATATTGCTAATTTATTGAAGAACATATAGCCATTGAATATTGTGTTGGCAGCTGATCATTTGTGAGTGAGGTCTGGACAGGTAAAAGACCTTTAGATATTAGGAATGTGAGCAGGTCTGGACACCTCCTGTATGCTAAGAGACACACACTGCCCTCTTCAGGCCCAAGTCAGCATTACATCTTGAAATAATAAATTTCATACCAAGGTTCAAGTGTGAAAGGTGGTGAAAAGTTGTGAGTAGAGGGCATTCATTGGACAGCAGGGAGGAAGGGGTGGGATAAGAGGTAGAAGGTACAAATGAATTTCAAATGAAATCAGAGTAAGCCAAATTCACCATGTAGGAAATCATGTGTGTGTGTGTGTATATATATATATATACATCTTGTGGATGTAAGAAATATGTTCTTATGTTCATATAGAGGCCTTCAGTGAGCTTCTTTATGTGATGGAGAGTTTACAGACTTATAAATCTTATAATAGAAGCTGTATTACAAAGCTGCTGTTAGATTTAGAGGATATAAAGAATGAAGAATAAAAACACCCCATCAAATATAGTTTCGAGTTGCTGACTGCAGAAGAACTAAATATGGGCACAGGCCACAAGACCTTTTTAATCTTCATGCAGTTTTTGAAGAGCCAAAGAGTGAAATGTGATCTGTGTAAAATGTCAGACATGCAGTTCAACATATTTAAAGAAATAAACTTTCTCTGTAAACATCTATTACAGTTTATTTATTTGCTTACAAACAAAAAGTTGTACTTGAGTCACAGTCTATTAAACTATTCACTCATATACTGAATGTTCAAATGAATTTGGTTTACACTTAGTTTGGACATGTTAAAAAAAATAAATACATTTTGATTGCTCACCTTAGATGTTAGTCCTTCTTTCATAATCTTATTAATAGCTGATTGTTTCTTTTCATTTTTTATGAATGTAATTTCCTTGTAAATACCAATATTGTTTTGTTTTTTTAAACTCTTATGGTGTTATAAAGTCAAATAAGGCGTGTTGTCAACAATAAGGATTTTCTCAGGGTCAGTGCTGACTTACTTTCTCTTCAATTTGTTGATCTTGTGGTGTTTTTAAGCCTTTCAAACTTGTTAATGTTAACTAGATGCACAAATTGTCAGTGAGTTTCAATGAGTGATTAAATAAATAATTTTTTTGCATTATATGCCACTGATTTCCAAAAAAAAAATTCCAGAAAATTTTTTAATGTAGGAGTGGACAGTTTTACCTTAAATGTGTCAGTTGCATCCAGTTATTTTAGCCTTACAAAAACAGCCCGTAATGCTGCTTGATTTTGCAAACTAGTATTTGTTTTTATCATATTATTTTATATATATATTACAATTATAGCCCAGGGATGTTACAGAAGAAATACAACAGAAGGAATAGCTTCATAAATGGCATTTTATTGTAAAAACTCTTTATTACAATGAAACATATTAAAGAATGAGCAGGTGCAGAAAAAAAAAAAACAAAAAAACAACAGAAAATCCAAAAGTTGCTATTTGTGTCTGTCATAAAAATGCATAACACATATTTTAAGTTTTCTCTTTTATGAATCTATGAATTGGCACTATTTCAAGAAAAGTTCACTTTTCAAGGACAATTTCTTCTGTCACATGTTTTTTGTGGGATGATTTTAAAATGTCATTATTGTCATCAGCAACTGTTACAAAATTGGGTCTAAATACACCAAGTCTTCTAACTATCCATGAATATAAAATTCACTGACAATTAAAGTTTAATTTTAATTTAGATTGTTTTATTTGTTAAAAAGAAACATACAAAAAGCATTGCCATGTAACAGAAGCAGAGACTTAAAAAAAAAAAAGCACATTAAAAACAAAGAGATTCATTTATATTGTCATACGTTCACAGGAACTGTTGGGAGATAATGTTCAAAAATTAATTTGGTGGAAAAAAAGTAAGACTGAAGCACAGAGGGTGGCCATGTTATGAAGTGAGCTAAATTCTATGAAACTCTCAAAATTATGCCAGTCATGAATTGCAGACTAGATGACATGAAGCACATTTCACATTTGTTTAGAGTGTTTATATGAACTATCTAAAATATGTTTTTAGTGAAGGATGTACATTAGTCCAAACAAATTTGGCATCACTTTATCCCAGCTTAAATGTAGTTTAGGACAGATATAAAATGAATGATTTAACTGTGTTGCAGTAACTTACAGGTAGTTATTGTTCCTGCTGGTTCAACTGAAGAATATAACGGTTCATCAAACCCTGCAAGTAAAAGACTTTTATTAAACACACTTCATCAAATACACATATTAAACAAGGATTTACTATGAATCTCATTTGTCTCCTGAAATGTTGGAATAATGTATGGTAGACTAGTATTTCAACTACAAAATACAAAAATTAAGTACTTTACCCGTCGATCAAAGTTACTATATTACCAAGTATCTCTTTGGAGCATGAGGTCTCTCATCACTATGATGGTATGATATGAACTGTATTTCACGTCTCATTGCAACACACTCAGAAGACTTTAACATTAAAATCTTGCATACATTTACAATGGTTGCTTTTCCTTTCTGGCATACTGACATAGTAATAACACATCTTACAATTTCACAAAGAAGTTTCACTCATTTGAAGGGGAAAAAAAATCCAAAATGAGTAAATGTAAGATAAAAAAAAACTACTTTCAGGTTCTCTTTTTTTGTAATAAGCATTATAATGATTAAAGATATGCTGTTAAAGAACAACTCAATAGTGTTAAACTTTTCAGGACTTCAGTTGTGGACTTACTTTGGCTGTTGATTCTGCTCCTTCGTTTTTTGCAACAAAGAATGACACAGACGGTCAGTAATATGAAGACACGCAGAGACACTATTGTGATCATCATTACTACTTTCAGATTAACTGTCACTGCTGCGCTTTTATCAGTTTGGCCAACCGTACTGTCAGCTGGACCTGGAACAAACATAAACACAAGTGAAGATGAACATGAACAACAGTCTGATTTTGTTTTTTGTTTTTTTATCACACATATGAATTTAGGCCCTTGTCTTAACTGTGGAGAACAATGTTGTGGAACGTATTTCCAATATTGTCACAGAATATTATCTATAATCAAAATACAAACAACTTTTATGAAATGCATCTATACATAGATATATTTAGATACTATAGTAATACAAATGATAACTCATAGTTTACAACTGGTATAAAAATGTTAAGCTTGTTTAAAGGTAATATAATCAGACAACTTTTAGATTACGTTTAACCTAACTTGTTTATCACATTGATTTAAATAGGATAATCTTGTACCATATTGACATAAAAATACAAAGAGTAGAAATATTTCATTTGTTGTTATTAACAACATGAACTGCATTAAACATTATATTATGACAAGGTTTTACAAACTGGCGTTTGTGAAAGAACTGCGGGGTTTTATGGATTTAATGAAAAGCTACTAATTAAATAAATCATAAAAAATATTAAATTCAAATAAATCATTTTAAAATCAATCAAAATAAAAAACTTACTAAAAATTAATATTTTATTTGTTTCCCTGCATGTCATAGGACCATAAATAATGTCAGAGAACCAACGGACATGCAAATGTGACACTTAATTATTAAAATAGTTATTTTAAAATCTCAGGGGTACTTAAAGTAAATATATTAGGTGAAATATAATCAGATGACAAAAAAAAGTTTGTGAATTTGTGCATTTTAGTGTTTTTGAAAGACAAAAAGCCTTCTAAAGACATAGACATACATGGTTAAATAATCTACAGAGTGATAATTCAAATAAATATCAATATGTTCATCAGTAGTTGATGCAATTTTGAAGCAGTTCTTAAACCTGAAATTATTTTTTGTAAATGAGTGGTCAAATGCTGTGATCTTGTGTGAATATCCACAAAGCTTTAGGACTTTCTGAATCCATATAAGCAGTAGGGTGTTTTAGAAAGAAAAATGTAAAAGATAAAAAAGAGGAATTAGGGAGAATCAATTAATTGTGAATAATTTATTAATTATGAATTATTTATTGCTATTGTGCAATCATGTAATCCATAAAAAACTAACTGTAGTCTGATTACAAGTATTTTAAGATGTAATTTAATCTAATTACAAGTACTTAATTTTTCTGATTACGTAATCTAGATTACATGTAATCAGTTATTACCCAGCTCTGCAGACAAACCACAGGCTATAATCACCACAACATGGTTTTCATCTAAACTTTACCTAAACATATTTTACAATATTTATTAGAACAATAATCCAAAAGTACTTTGACTAACCCCTCACCACAACATTTTAGCCTGCACTGAGAGGGTTAAAATATTGGATAGAAAACATACCCTTCATCAGCAGCTTCACTTCAAAGCAGGTTTTTTTCGTTCACTCTACACTCACACCATGATTCATCAGTGTGTACTGCATCTTTTATAAGCAGAGATCCATTCGCTAGTTGTGTGACTCTCTCATACAGAGGGAGTTTTTCTGTACTGCTTGAAGGCTTGTTTGGAGGACGATACTGAGATATGTCTGTTAGCTGCTGATCAATAATGACTTTCCAAGTGACTTGTTCAGTTCTGTGTTGTAGTGGATGTTCAGAGCATGGCAGCAACACAGATGAGTCTGGCATTGGATGGACAGAGTCTAAAGTTTTACACTCTGAAATCAGAGAAACACAGTAGAAGTCTTATTATGGATGTATATGGCTCTCCAATGGTGATTTGCATTCTCACTTATAATAGTCAGGTTAAATTAAGTTGCATGAAGGCAGGTTATTTGTTCATTTCAGAATACAGTTTATGTTTAATTGATGAACCTGCTTGCAGCGTCTCTGTGTCGCCACTGAAAGGAAATGAAGAGCAAAATGAAACATACAGCACTAAGAGAACCAAGAAGTAGAAACTGCCACACTGTTTACAGTAATAAACATTCATTTTCACCTGGTTCTACCTCCACTCGCATTAATAATACATTTTTGAGGAAGTAGATTGTGTTGGAATTGTTGAATATGCCTGATGAAGGTCATTGGACCAAAATATTATGAATAATTCTATTCTATCCTATACACACATATCGATCACCTACTGTAGAGGTGTTCACTGGTCATTGTTGATAGAATATTTTTGAAATATTAAATTCATATACTCCAGCAGAACATCTGCCAGTTGCTTTAGAGATGTTGAAGTAAGGAATCAGCTTCTCACTTGATAATATTCATTTCTGGTGACTGGGTTAGCCAGGGCAGATGGTGAAGTTTATCTTGGTGCTCCATCTATTCAGGATTTATGATTATGACACCATTTTTTACATGTGGTGGAAGAGAGCACTGGTCATTTACTCCCCAAACCTACAATCCCTGCCGATACCGAGACTTGAACTTGCGACCTCTGGGTTATAACTCCAACTTTCTAACCCTTAGGCCATGACTGCCTGCAGACACAATCTTTCTTATGTTCAAAGGACCCTGTGCTTTGGTATACATTTATACTGCAATCATCAGAAAAATTGTTACGTTTACAGACGCTTCTGCTAAACAGGCTTCCGTGATTTGTACTTTTTGAAATCTGACAAGTCACACATTTTACCCATGGCTTGTACTAAACAGTGCTGAACAAAAACTTACCTCGATTCCATGTCTAGTTATATGTATATACTGTACATATTTTAAACTTGGTTTAAATTCAGTATTTGCTTGCATTAATTGTGTGTACTTATACAAGTAACATTAAAAAAGGATGAAAAAAGGAAAAAGTTATAAACTTTTTAAATTTCACATTTAAAAATATAGTGTTTAATCATTTCTAAATATTTATTCAAAGGAAAAACTTAAAAATACGTAAGCAGGTATGACCTGCAATATTCTAGCTACATGTATATTTAGTAAAGAGCCATACAGGTACCTAGTGGGTAAACCATGGCATTACAAATGAAAATGATTTTCCTACCGACAACAAAATGACTAATTTGCCTCTTTGCATTGGAATTTAAAACCCTTGTCTCTATTTAACCTTAAATACTACACTAATTTTAATACAAGTAATATATATATAAATGCGTGAGGGTTGGTAACCCTGCTACCATATGTGTACCCACCTAGCACTAGATGTCATTTGGATGTCGTTTTTTGGGCTAAATCAACCCCTCATGGACTTCTTTTAGCCCAAAAATCGGCATTGAAAATTGGTCATTGTTTGGTCCGTTGGATTTAGTCTTTGTATGGTCCGCCTAATTTAGTTAAAATTTAGCCTAAGCGCGTTTATTTCGGACCACTTATAGCCCTAATATAGCCGTGAACATATATGTAGCGAATATAGAAATATATTGTAGAAATAGTTATGTGTCACCGCACAACCTGCACATCCCATAACCCAGCCAGCAATGACATGTGGGGCCCAGATGAGGGCTTCATGGGCGGCAAATGTGGGCCCCATTATGGGCTTGCACCCGGGATCCACATTGGGGCCAGCCGTGGAAGCCCAGACGTACTAAAAGTGGGACCTGTAAGGGTACTGCATGGGTCTTAATTGGGCAATTCATGTCAGACCGATTTGGGCCCCACCTGCCCAAATGGGTCCAAAGTGGGCTCTGCAACATGGCTACCCAGATGGGCTTTAAATGGGATCTGTAAGAGTCTTATGTGGGTCCTAACTGGGCAATACATGTCAGACCCATTTGGGGCCCACCAGTCTGAAGGGGTTTAAAGTGGGCTTGCACCCGGGATCCACATGGGGGCCAGCCGTGGATGCCCAGGCGGGTTTTAAGTAGGATCTGTAAGGGTCTTATGTGGGTCTTAACCGGGCAATTCATGACAGACCCATTTGGGCCCCACCTGCCCAAAAGGGTTTAAAGTGGGTTTGCACCCGGGATCCACATGGGGGCCAGCCATGGATGCCCAGGTGGGCCAGATCAAACCCATGCCCACTTGGCCCATAAATATGCCATTCAAGACCCATATATGCATTCCCAGATCAAACCCATGCCCACTTGGCCCATAAATATGTCATGCAAGACCCATATATGTGTTCCCGGATCAAACCCATGCCCACTTGGCCCATGCCTGTCCCTTATGGGGCCCATGTAATCAGCTCATATGGGCTTCCTATGTGGGACTCATACTACAAAACCTACATGGGACCCGCTGATTTCACCCAGCCAAAGCCCATGCCCACACAGTTCCCATGGAACCCATAGTTAACATATCTGGGCCCCACGTGTCATTGCTGGCTGGGTGTAACTGATAGTTTTACATAGTTTTTACATTTACAATGTTCTCATTAGATGGATGTGTCATTTACCATCACTACTTCTTCCAGCCCATGCCACCTTCCTCTTCTCTCCATCATCCTGCTGCTGCTGCTCCACCTCTCCCTGACCTGAGCTGCTCTTTGGATGTTTTTTGGCAGCTCTGAAGAAAGAGTGAAGCCTCTGCCACCACTTGCTCTTTCTTTTCTCCTTAACCTCTCCCTCCTCCTTCCTCTCCTCCTCCTCCTCCTTCTCCCCTCCTCCTCCTCCTCCTCCAGCACCAACAGGGGTCTCATCGCAAGGATGAGGATGTTGAACCGCCATGTTGGTGCTGGGTTTTGGGGGTGTACTAGGATGTTGTTCGTACACCTCGCCAAAAGTTATCGGACTCACTTTGTTAACTCTCTGACCCATCGCTGTGAAAACTCACCGACCACTACAACAAACCCACAAAGAATGTAAGAATGTCAGGCTCTTTATATACCCCGTGAGTTCTATTCGAACGCGCTCTATGGCGTCATAAGACTTGGAGCATCTCATAACTTTCTTAAGGATTCCCGTTTATTTTATATTTAATACATAAAATAAAATATTACAAAACCAAAGTCTGTCCGAATATTGTGATGAATTAAATATGTTTTATAAATGAATAAAAATGCTTTATCCCAGTGTTTTTTATATATTTTTTTTTTTATATATACATGCAAAATAGCTGGATTCTTTTTTTTTTTTTTTTTTTTTTGGCTGCATCTATGAATGCTCATATTATTATGAGTTGCTATTACTATTTTTTAAGGTTTAAAATGACAATTATGTATATATAATACATGTATAAGATCAGAAGTGTTCATAACTTTTTGAAGCCGTATTAACCACGTTGTTTCTTCAGTTTCTCCAGTAGAGGGCGTCTATTTAACATGTAATATGTTTATATTTGATTTAATCATGTTCAGTCTGTGGTTTTACTGTGTGTATCTGTTCTCTAGCATATGAAATGATGTTTTTTACTGTGTGAAATGACTGCTGTGCCCTACAGTCAACTCTGTTTGGAAATTGTGCATTTAAATCCACATGCAAATTGCTCCTTGCTCTCCTAATCTTCCATTTTAACGTAAAACGTAAGCGAGCCGTTTGTGTTGTCGGTATTGTGACAGTCATGAGACAACTGATGAGAATATGCACAATACTTCAGAGACAGAAAAAAAGAAAAAATGCAAGAATAGTATACAAACATCACATTAAAGAGTAACAAAATCGGACAAACTTATCTCATAAAACATTAACCACGACTAGACTGTACAAATTAAACAGAAATAATGTTAGCACTGCTTTCGTGCACTTACTTTACTTTTCCATAGAGTGGTCACGTATTAGATCAAATTGGAGTTCAAATAAATTAATATTTTTCATCTCAGTTATTTTAAGATAACTGGTTACTATCTTAAACGTGACATATCCTCCAGATTTGAACGCAGTGATTGAATAGCATTATACTGTATAACGCTGGTAACATTGGAGATGAATCGCAGAAATCAGGGCCGCATTAAGACCTCACTGGGCCCCGGGGCTATGACTTACTGCAGGGCCCCCCATCACATATATATATATATATATATATATATACATTTATCTTATCGATTCTTTTGCAATTAAAATTTCATAATTCCAAAAAAAAAAAAAAAAAAAATAGCCTAATAAAAATAAGCTTACTGAAGACAAGTAAACAGTCACGACTTACAAAAACTTAATTCTGTGATTTAGTCAAGGACAGTGAGTGATTTCTTTCTAATATTTGACACAAATAGTAACAGCATCTAGGCTGCTTTGGAGGAATAGTTCACACAAATTCTGCTGTTGTTCTAAACACGTATGAGTTTACTTCTGCTGCTGAACGCAAACAAATAGTTGAAACAATACTGGTAAACAAACAGTTGCTGGACTCCCCTTCATAGTATGAAAAAAAAAACACTATTGGATTTAGTGGGGACCAGAAATGTTGAGGAGAACCAAGAAATTCATACAGGTTTAGAGCAACTTGAGGGTGAGTACATGATGACAGTATTCTTATTTTTGGGTGAACTATCCCTTTAAAATCTCATCATATAATGACACAATCTCATATACTACTACATATGCTTCACCTTACACTACGTTCATTTTTAAGACACAAATGACTGCGTTGATGAGGAGACAGGCATTTTGGCACGTAACTATGTGTTTTTGAACGTTTCAGTGCAAGGGACGAAAAAAGAACTCAAGTTTAGTAAGGCGCTGTACGTGCAGGTGCGCGCTGCGCGTATCAGGCTGAAATCATATTAACGCGCGCATTTGCCAAAATTAATTCTGCCTTGCCGCTTAATGTCTTTGAACAGTTAAATTTGTTTTAAACCACAATGCTTAATATGCATTTAAATAAAAAGAGTTAGCCTACATCATGACCCGCAAAACGATTTACATATTTCAACCAGGTTATCTCTCAACCCATACGCGAATATACGTTGTTCAAACACGGAAAGCAATAGGTTATACATCCAGCAAGTTTATACTCAAACTAAACTTAAATCTGTGGGAACGATGACGCTGTGTTTTCATCTGCTCCGTGTGCCCGGTCCACTTGGTATTCCACAACTTTCACACCATCATCAGCTTTAGTAAAATAACCTAGATGGGGATTTGACTAACTCATGTTTTTCCCCTCTCCTCATTAGGCGCAGTGATCACCTGAGATACGTGCACAGGTCGTTCAAAAGTAAAATATAGAGTAAATGCATTGGATTTGTAAACCAAATTCAAACGCGAAGCTCCTAATAGCGCTAATATGTGTGGTGCGTGGTGGGGCTTTGGCGATCGGCGCTACCGATGGCCAGTCAATCTACTCCACAGCCAATCACGGGCCCCCTCCTGGCTCGGGCCCTAGCCTAGCCCAACGGTTAATGCGGCCTTGGCAGTAATCACTGCGCAATAATAAAAACAATAACATTAAAATACATTTTTCTTCATCTTCAGAACACAAATAAATATATTTTTACAATTTCTGTCCCTCCACTTAAAGTCTAAATACTTTGTCAAAAGTTCCTAAATAAATCATTTAAAAAAAATTTCATTTATATGAATCAAGTGATTTAATCCAGATCTTCCAAATGAAGAGACATGATCACTTTCTAGGATGAACAGATTTAATTTAGGGTTTTATTTACATAGAAACTCATCAAATATGACAAGCTAGCTTCCGTTTACCATAATTCGATACGCTTATTGTATGCATGCTGATCAGTGCAGGTATGTTTTACATTTATGGACATTTCCATCAACCCTAAAGCACAATGCAATGCATAATTTAAAATGGCCGTGAAAAATAAATGTGGAAAATTCCTTCATATTTACACATATTGCGTCATATTTTTGAGTTTTTGAGACTGTAGTATATTCTGTATATGGCAGTCCCTATACAGCCACGTCTTCTAGCTCTCCATGGCTCTAAAATTGTATTTACATGTAAATTGTTTTATTTGATAAGCATTTTATTTGGAAAAGCATTTTCATAGTAATACTAAGTCATTTATAAAAATAAAGAGTCATTTAGACACATCATTTCATTTCACATCATTCTGTTATCATAGATGTGGTCTTGATTACATGCAGGAGCTTCAGTTTCTTCACGCCTGCTGTTGGGAGATAAAGTTCAAATATTATTTTGGTCATCTGGTCATTTGCAGATGTGTACATAAACTACTTATATCTGAGGCCCATGCTATAAAGTGAAACAATAAATTGCACATATATTGCAATAGAAGTTACATACAGTATAGTGTATACTGCTGTGTAGTTTATGAAATTATGCCATTCATTAAATGCAGAATGGAGAGTAAGTGCAGTATCACATTTGCCATGTTTCACATTTGTTGAGTGTGTTTTCATGAACTCTGATGTTTTAGTAACACTTGTAAGTTAGTCCAAACCAATATGATCTGACTTCATCCCAGATTAACTGTGAACATATTTGTATGTAGTTCAGGACAGATATAAAATGAATGATTAAACTATTGCATTGCATTAACTTACAGGTGGTCATGGTTTGTGTTACGTTGAACTGAAGAATACAATGCGACATCCAATCCTGCAATAAAACAACTTTTATTAAATACACTTCATGTATATTGCATATATTTTGTAAGAACTTACCATGAATATTACTTACCTCCTGAAACTTCAGAATAATTTACAGGAGACTGGTAGTTTGATTCAACTAGAAGGATTCAAAAATAAGTACTTTACCACATGATCAACTTCAACTATCATAAAATAGCGAAAAAGTTACAGTATTGCAGTTTCTTTATTTTATGATGGCATGATATGAACTGTATTTTATGTCTCATTGCACCACACTGAGAAGTTATGGACTTACTTTGGTTGTCAATTCCGGGTCTTGGTTTTTTGAAATAAAGAATAACACAGACAGTCAGTGATATAAGGACACACAGAGACACTACTGTGGTCATCACTACTACTGTCACATTAGTTGTCACTGTTTCAGTTGTCACTGCTTCACTCTCGTCAGTGTTGTAGTCTTCAGTCTGACAAACCGTATTGTCAGCTGGGGTTGGAGCATCTGTGATCACTAAAAAATAAGAAAAGATTAATGAACATCATCATCTGAGCCAGTCTGGTTAAGTCTTTTTTTTTTTTTTAAAGCACACATGAATTCAGGTATTTGTTTTGTGGATAGTGATATTGTGGAAAGAGTTTCAAATGTCAGGTATTTTCATATTTTTACATTTTGTTATGTTGCAGTCGTATGCTCACCCTCAGGCCATCCAAGATATAGATTTGTTTATTTCTTCATCGCAACATCAGTTGCTGTCAGAATGAGAGTCCAAACTGCTGAAAAATTAGAATAAATTTCTCCAAATTTGTTCAGGTGAAGAAACAAACTCATATACATCTTAGATGGCGTGAGTGAGTTTTCTGCAGTTATTTTTAGGTGAACTTTTCCTGAAACTCAGTACTTAGATTAAGCACATTCAGCAGCAATTACAGCCGAAAGTCTTTTTCTGCCAATCTTCTCTGCAGATCCTTTCAAGCCATGTCAGTTTGGATGGGGACTCCAGTGGACAGCCCTTTTCAGGTCTCTCCAGATATGTTTGATTGGGTTCAGTTCAAAACTCTTCCTGGGCCACTAAAGGATATTCACAAATTCCTGCATGATGAAACTTTGACCCAGTCTGAGGTCTTTTTTTTGTTTGTTTGTTTGTTTTTCCAAAGTTTTAACAAATCTGGGTTTGCTTTGACATTATAGAGTATGGAGTGTAGACTGATGTAGGGAAAAAAAAAATCTAAAGGAATAATTTAAAAGGGTCTCAATACTTTCTGAATCCACTGTATAATCAAAATAAAATAATTTTTACAGTACTAAATGTCCCTAAAATATACTCAGACAGTAATACAAATGTTAACTCATGTTTTCCAGCTGGTATAAAAACATTACCTTTTCTACAAGCATGTTTACACATTTATACTATAACCAAACAGATATTATAATCCAGTGGTTCTTAAACTTTTTTGGTCATGCATTGGGGGTCACACCTTTCAGCAGCAGCAGCTTCACTTCATAGCAGGTTTTTTTATTCACTCTGCAGCGATACAATAATTCATCAAAGTTGGCTACATCCCTTATAAGCAGAGATCCGTTTTTTAGTTGTCTCACTCTCTCATACAGAGGCTTCAGGAGTTTCTCTGTGCTGCTTGAGGGCTTGTTTGGTGGGCGATACTGGGATATATTTGTTGACTGGCGACCATTAACAACTTTCCAAGTTACTTGTTCAGTTCTGTTTTCTAGTGGATGTTCAGAGCATGGCAGCAACACTAAAGAGCCTGGCGTTGGATGGACAGAGTCCAAAGTTTTACACTCTGAAATTAGACAAACATATACATTAGAAACAAGCTTCCTGGGGATTTTTTGTTTATTTCAGAAACTGTCAGTCTCACCTTTGACCTTTAGGTTAAATCGAATTACATTAAGGCAGTCCTGATCCTTGTAGACCTGACAGTCATAAAGGCCATGATCGGATAATCTGACATCTTTCAGATCAAGTGTCACATTTCCAGCATCTTTCCTCACAGACCATCTCTGGTGCTCTGATGCTGGAGAGATGTCTGGATACATCAGGATGTCTTTATCTTGGTTGGTTCTGTGCAGTTTCACTGTTAGAGACTGCAGCGGGTGGGTTGTGGTTAGGCAAGAAATAGACACGTTGTCAGCCTGAACACAGTTTAGGTTCAAGTAATGAACCTGTTTGCAGCGTCTCAGTGTCGCCACTGAAAGGAAAGAATGACAAAATAAGACATAAAGCACTGAGAGAACCGAGACGTGGAAACCACCACATCGCTTATAGTAACAAACAGCATTTATTTTTTAATCATGAGTAACTGGTAACTGTACTTTTTAACTGTTTCTACCTCTACATGCATCAGTACATTTTAGGAAATGAAAACAACAAATTTTATTCAAAGGCAACAGAGAATACAGTGAAAAAAACAAAAAAAACAAATAGTTGTTGTTTTTTTTTTTGTCTATATTTATAGTTTATATATCAGTGTAGTAGGTTATTCAGCAGTGTTTAGTAAAGGTGTGGGTAACTTGTCAGACCTCCAAAAAGGGCAATTTATGGGAGCCTGTTTAGCAGGAGCATTTGTAACACTAACGCCCAACTGTTTGGTGTTTAAGAGCAAAAGCCTTTACACTGCTTTATATTGCCTTTATGACTGTGTACAGAAAGTTTGGTGAGACATCTGTCAAAAAGTGTCTAAACAACTCAGAACCACTGCAGCAAAGTAACAGCAAACCTCAATTTTCACATTGAAAACATGTTTCCTCAAAAACTTCATAAATCTATGAAAGAGTGGAAACTGCAATGGGGAAAAGATGGTATCATAATCATAAATAACATCACCTGAGTAGAAAATGCTCAAACCACTATATATAGTTTTGGAGAGAAGTGCGAGAAGCAGATTCTCTGAAGCTACTGACAGATGTTTTGATAGACAACGTTTGACTGGAGACTATTTCAAGTTGTATAAATCTAAATTCTAAAATGGTTGGAGGCTGTATTAAAGGCAAAGACCTTGTTAAAGATATTTTGCCTATTTCCCAGATGTTCACATTATTTTGTCCAGCTCTTATACATTTTCTACAAATATACTGTCTGGACTCTCTGTGAGCCAAAGAAACCATTGATGTTGCCAGTGTAATAATAAATAATTTGTTGAGTATTGCAGTTTTGCACACCAATGTTTATTACAACTGCCCAGCGACTTCCAATGTGCAAGTCCACTATGTTTAGTGGTACAACATTTTTACATGCCACATTTAACACATCTATAGTACATTAGTTTGTATGGTGGTTAAATGAATTTGACTTTGTATAAAAGACACTTACCTTCACATTCTAATAAAGCTGCTATTAGAAGATACAGGAGATGGAAATGAGAAAGTTGAAAACACTTCATCATGTCCAGATGCTCACTGCAGTACAGTTGAACTCTATATGAGCACAGGCCACATCACTTCTCTTTCACAGAGCTGTTGTTCAGTTACTCTGAATTTAATGCGGAAGTAAGAAATTATGGTCTACTCCTTTGTTGAGGCCTTCTGTTAGAAAGCTGCTGTTAGACTATTTAGAAGATGGAAATATGAAGACTAAAAACACCCCATCACATTTCAAGACATTTTAAGTAGCTCAAACAACTGAATATGAGCACAGGCCACATGACCTTTTACATTCAGATGGTTATTTTTGAAGTCCAAAAATAGGAAATGTGATCTATATAAAATGTGAGAGATGTACAATTTTCCACACATTTCAAATCACCAAATCAGCTGCATGATTTTAATAGTATAAAAACTGATGTATAGATTAATAAAGCCATGTCTGAAATCGATTTGACTCACTGACAGTCAGAGGTGTCAAGTAACGAAGTACAAATACTTTGTTACCTTACTTAAGTAGAAATTTTGGGTATCTATACTTTACTGGAGTAATTATTTTTCAGCCAACTTTTTACTTCTACTCCTTACATTTTCACGCAATCATCTGTACTTTCTACTCCTTACATTTTAAAAACATCCTCGTTACTCCTATTTTATTTCGGCTTGTCATTCAAAAAAAAACAAAAAACAAACAACAACAACAAAAAATAACATCCGGATAAATCGCGCCATCCGGATGGAGCGAATTTGATTGTGGTTGGATGAGAAGCGTAAACATACCATTCCGACACCCTATTGGTTGGTACGCGATCCATCGCACCTGCACATGACGTCACGTTACACACTCCAGCAAGGACGTTTGAATAAATTAGCATTTTCGGTTGATAACGTTGTGATAAGTAGACGAAGATGTCCGTGATAGAGACTCAAGACTCGAGCGAAATGTCACACCCAAGCACCAGCGAGGAGGTTGGTAGCCAGGAAGACCAGCCAACTCTTATACATCCCTGGCCATATCTGGAAGAATTTTTCGAAATGGTTGGATGCAAAAACAGATCCTTTCGAATGCGCTGCAAGCTCTGCGCACCCAAGTACCACGAGCTAATGGCTTTCAAAAACTCGCCGTCTAATTTGAAAAAGCATATTGAGGTAGGTTGGAAATTTGTTATTATCAGTCGATTATTGACAGATTTGAAATGTTTTCTCAGCTTATATTATTGTTACATGCAATATTTATAAGTTATTTGTGCAACGCTATAGTTGTTGTTATTATTAGTCGATTATTGACAATATTGTAGTGACCTAGTAACGTACTAATAATTGTAAATTTGCAATGTTTGCTATGGCTAGATAAATGCTAAGATATGCCATGGTTTGCTTGGTAGCAGAACGTGATTTAACATTGCAAACTTCTTTGGTGGGCTCTTTGTGAGATTTGAAATTCGACCTTAAACCAAATGTTATCTAAACGTTTAAAATTAATTTAATGCTACTTGTCAGTCATGCCAGCAGCTGCTTGTGGTCCTAAAATGGCTTTAAGTGGCAATAGTCTGGTCTGCTCAACATAACTGCATAGACCAGTGAAACTGCTCCCTAACTTGTAGGCTGACTTTCATTCATGAACTTCAAGCATGACATTAATACAGCAGAAGTCCTAGATATAATATGAATCTCAGTCTGTGCCTGTGCTTTCATTTTCTCCACAGAAGAAACACCCCACTCGCCTAGAGGGGTACACGCAACTTACTTTAGCGGCCCTCAAAAGGAAGTCATCCACTGAAGGTTCTTTGGCCCCACCCTCCAAACAAACCAAGCTGTGGGAAATGCGAAGAGTGTCCCAGGCAAGTGTGGATAAAGTAGTCCTCCAGTTCGTTGTCCAAGGCTTGCACCCACCACACATTGTTCAGCAACAGGGCTTCATTGATCTTCAGCCAAATGCAAATGTCATGACACGCAATACTGTTATAAACAAAGTCACAAAGGCCTCTGTTGAAATGAAAAGAAAACTAAAAGCTGCACTTAGTAAAATTGAGTACATAGCAACAACAGCAGACTGCTGGACGGCACACCGTCGCTGTTTCATTGGTGTCACTGCACACTGGTTTAACCCCCAGACCATGCAGAGATCCTGTGCTGCCCTGGCATGCAAGCAACTTAAAGGGTCCCATACATTTTCTGCCCTGGCTGGTGCCCTAAATGATATTCACACAGAATTCAATATCAGAGAGAAGATCATTACTGCAACTGACAACGGATCAAACTTCCTGAAAGCCTTCAGAGTTTATGGGCAGACTGATGAGAACAACAATCCTGAACCTGTAGGAGAGGGGGATGGAGAAGAGGATGATGGTGGCCAAAATGATGATTGTGATGAAGAAGAGGAAAGCATTGAGGGTGTTGAATTTGTTGATGCCGGAGCCCTGTTGGACGAAGATGACTACTTGGAATACCAGCTACCCAAGCACCATCGGTGTGCCTGCCACCTCCTTAATTTAGTGTCTACAGTTGATGCTTCAAAAGCAGAGGTCAACCCATTGTACAAGCGCGTGTCAAGGTCCACGTTTGCCAAATGCTCTAGTCTGTGGAACAAAAGTTCAAGATCAACCACTGCATCTGAAGTAATTGAAGACCACTGCAAACTTCAACTTGTAAGGCCTGTTGCTACAAGGTGGAATTCACTATTCTCAGCCGTAGAAAGAATAGTGAGAATAACAAGAGAACAAGGCGAAGGAGCCCTTTGCAGCTGTCTGCAGTGAACTAGATACACCTAAGTAAGTGCTTGTGATTAACAATAGATTAAGTCATAGTTTTATACTTTGAATAATGTAGAACACATGTATGCACTATGCCAATATACAGTACCCATATTTACTATTGATGTGATTTGTAGCAACACAACTACATTTCTAAAAGTCTCATATGGCAATATTTTTCCTTTGTTATTATCACTCTTCAGTTGAAGGTGCTACATCAAGTAGGCTTAATGTTCCATGTTGTGTTTTTCTTTTCTTTGTACAGGTTTACTCCAGTGGAACTTTCATTTCTTGCAGAATATGCAAAGACAATGAGCCCAGTTGCAAAGGCACTGGATGTTCTTCAGGGAGAAACCAGTGTGCAGATGGGATGGTTGGTCCCCACCATAACTCTGCTAAGGACCAAGCTCCAGCACCTTCACGTCGCCTCCAAGTTCTGTCAACCTTTGATTGCTGCACTTATTTCAGGCCTTGAAAAACGCTTTGGCGAGATGCTTGTAAATCCAGAGCTGATAGCCGCAGCCATTCTGGTTCCCAAATTTAAGACCTGCTGGACAAGTGACGAAAATATCCTCAAACTTGGTAAGTGTCTCACTTCTCAACTTCCCCCTAATACGTGTAAATTCTATGGAGACAGCGAAATGAGTTTAAATGACATTTAATGACACCAACGCACTCACTATCAATACACAATTACAATACTGTCATATGGTCTAAATTGTCCTGTTTTTTTTTTTTTTTTTTTTTTTGTAATTTCACAGGCCTTGACTATATCAGAAGCCACTTGGACTGTCAGGCTGAGAATCACATCAGTGAGGACTCCCAATCATCTGAGGAAGAGGACTTCTTTTCCTCCTTGAAGAAGACTGGCCCTCTTGAAACGTCCCAGCAGTTAGATGCGTACCTGGGGTGCCCAGGAGACACAGTAGAGGTACTGAAGTCCTTCCCAGCTGTGTGCCAGCTATCACTCAAGCTTAATACGGCCCTCCCTGCTTCAGCAGCCTGTGAAAGATTGTTTAGTGTTGCAGGGCTGATCTTCAGTCCAAGAAGAGCATGCATTGGCTCAAAGAACTTTGAAAACCAGCTGCTTCTGATACTGATGTAGTTTACCCTGTTGTTGTACATACAGGATTGAGTCCAAAGTGTTTGTTACATCTTCTAGTTAAATGTGACATTGTTGACATTAGAATTGATACATAGTACATACCAGGAAGGTAACATGAATGAGTTATATATATATATATATATATATATATATATATATATATATATATATATATATATATATATATATATATATATATATATAATTTTTTTTTTTTTTTTTTTTGATTAATCACTTGGATTAATCATTCATTCTGACAGCACTAATGTTTATTGTAGACAACCATACAAGGGTAATTGTTACTAAGCCTGCTCTGGCTACACTAATTTTCTTGTATGTTGCCCTCACAGATTCCTGCAGCTAAGCTTGTATGTACATTTACATTCCAATAAAGGTTACTGATGACATGCCTCTGAAGTTTGACTTTTTGCACCATTAAAATACTTATAGGCAACTAGTCATCATATCTTCTTCTCCATGAAACACGCTAATGCTCAGTAGTACACATATGGTTCTTTAATGTATTTGCATTGTACTAAAATGCATTCTTTTTCAATTGCCATATACAGTATGCGGCTGAAACGGGTAGCCTAGTGCATCCCAAATTTTATTAATATTATAATCACTATGGCCGTTAAAAAATACAACAACAACAAAAAAAAAAAAAACATTTTTCTTTTTTTTTTTTTATGAGGTGTTAGTGCAGAATAGGCCCGTGGCACAGCCTAAGCTTTTATCCTTAATGCTTTTTTTTCCCCCCTTACGTTACTTTTACTTTTATACTTTAAGTAGTTTTGAAACCAGTACTTTTACACTTTTACTTGAGTAAAAAGCTTGAGTTGATACTTCAACTTCTAAAGAAGTCTTTTTAAACCCTAGTATCTATACTTCTACCCAAGTAATGAATGTGAATACTTTTGACACCACTGCTGACAGTGAAAATTTTAGGTGTCTTCAAGTGTGTAAAAAGTTGTTGCCTATTTTACAGATGGTTTAACTGACACATCAAACCAAGCTGTACATGTTACCATAACTCTTCAACCGTTTGCACTATCAAAACAATTCAAATGCTTCTAGCAGTAGACCATATGCGCTTTACGGTGTTATGCCGAATTCTGACCCCCGCCCGATTACTACCCCCCTAGTATTGGTAGGTTTAGGGTTAGGTGCGGGGGAGGGGTTAGGATTAGGCAATCCGGTAACGATTTCAACGAGAAAATGGGCACAACACCTGAAATGTAGCCTATAGCTTATTGCGGTAATTTCTTGCGCTTCGTCGGCAAATGACGGCAGATTTCCGGGAGAGCGGGAAGAATTTAAGCGAGCGCAGAGATTTGGATGAGATTTGGGATGATTTTTTATGAGACTTTGGAGCAGGCTGAGTGAGGCTAGAAGCAATACCGCTCTAGCTACCAGGCAAGTGCACATCAGTCTAACGTTATTTTTGTCACACTGTACAACAATAAAACTGTTTTTTTTATTTATTATTATAGTAACGGCTAAATTTAGGGTTGGGGTAGGTGTAGACGTTAAAAAAACACAATCCAATAGGTAGAACAATTGCCTTCTAGCCACAACCGACTTTTTCACGTGTCCATGCGTGTAAATGTATGTGCGTATGTATGTGCACGTATGTTTATATGTGTGCAAATTGCACATTCTGTTAAAATTTTACAGTCAAATAAACAAAATATGTGAAAAATACCTATTTTACCCTTAGGTCTTAAAGGGTTAACCTCAGATTGTACATCTGATTTATAATTATGGTGCTGTGGATAGCAGTCAGACTGGAGTTTCTATGATCAATTTTAGAGCAGGACTGACGTTAATGTGTGTCCAGGAATAAAGCATCAGTAAAGAGGGATTTCAGATTCCTCTCTTGAAGATTTTGAAGACTCCAGAGCTGACTGCCAGGCCTGCTGAATCTTCCTCTATTGATACTATTAATATGTTGAAACAATCTAACTTGATTTAAAAAAAAAAAAAAATCATGCAGTCAAAATGTAACAAAGTTTCCTTCCTCTAAATAGATATTGCTAATTTATTGAAGAACATATAGCCATTGAATATTGTGTTGGCAGCTGATCATTTGTGAGTGAGGTCTGGACAGGTAAAAGACCTTAAGAGATTAGGAATGTGAGCAGGTCTGGACACCTCCTGTATGCTAAGAGACACACACTGCCCTCTTCAGGCCCAAGTCAGCATTACATCTTGAAATAATACATTTCATACCAAGGTTCAAGTGTGCAAGGTGGTGAAAAGTTGTGAGTAGAGGGCATTCATTGGACAGCAGGGAGGAAGGGGTGGGATAAGAGGTAGAAGGTACAGATGAATTTCAAATGAAATCAGAGTAAGCCAAATTCACCATGTAGGAAATCATGTGTGTGTGTGTGTGTGTGTGTGTGTATATATATATATATATATATATATATATATATATATATATATATATATATTGTGGATGTAAGAAATATGTTCTTATGTTCATATAGAGGCCTTCAGTGAGCTTCTGTATGTGATGGAGAGTTTACAGACTTATAAATCTTATAATAGAAGCTGTATTACAAAGCTGCTGTTAGATTTAGAGGATGGAAAGAATGAAGAATAAAAACACCCCATCAAATATAGTTTTGAGTTGCTGACTGCAGAAGAACTAAATATGAGCACAGGCCACGAGACCTTTTTAATCTTCATGCAGTTTGTGAAGAGCCAAAGAGTGAAATGTGATCTGTGTAAAATGTCAGACGTGGAGTTCATCATATTTAAAGAAATAAACTTTCTCTGTAAACATCTATTAAAGTTTTTTTTTATTTGCTGACAAACAAAACTTTGTACTTGAGTCACAGTCTATTAAACTATTCACTCATATACTGAATGTTCATATGAATTTGGTTTACACTCAGTTTGGACTTGTTAAAAAAAATAAATACATTTTGATTGCTCACCTTAGATGTTAGTCCTTCTTTCATAATCTTACTGTAAAAATAGCTGATTGTTTCTTTTCATTTTTTATGAATGTAATTTCCTTGTAAATACCAATATTGTTTTGTTTGTGTGTGTGTGTGTGTGTGTGTTTTTTAAACTCTTATGGTGTTATGCCAAATAAGGCGTGTTGTCAACAATAAGGCTTTTCTCAGGGTCAGTGCTGACTTACTTTCTCTTCAATTTGTTGATCTTGTGGTGTTTTTAAGCCTTTCAAACTTGTTAATGTTAACTAGATGCACAAATTGTCAGTGAGTTTCAATGAGTGACCAAATAAATAATTTTTTTGCATTAAATGCCACTGATTTACAAAAAAATTCCAGAAAATTTTTAATGTAGGAGTGGACAGTTTTACCTTAAATGTGTCAGTTGCATCCAGTTATTTTAGCCATACAAAACAGCCCATTATGCTGCTTGATTTTGCAAACTAGTATTTGTTTTTTCATATTATTTTATATACATGTTACAATTATAGCCCAGGGATGTTGCAGAAGAAATACAACAGAAGGAATAGCTTCATAAATGGCATTTTATTGTATAAACTGTTCATCACAATAAAACATGTTAAAGAATGAGCAGGTGCAGAAAAAAAAAAAAAAAAAAACAGAAATTCCAAAAGTTGCTATTTGTGTCTGTCATAAAAATGCATAACACATATTTTAAGTTTTCTCTTTTAACAGTAATGAATCTATGAATCACTATTTCAAGAAAAGTTAACTTTTCAAGGACAGTTTCTTCTGTCACATATTTTGTGTGGGATGATTTTAAAATGTCATTATTGCCATGTGACAAAATTGGGTCTAAATGCACCAAGTCTTCTAGCTGTCCATGAATATAAAATTCACTGACAATTAAAGTTTAATTTTAATTTAAATAGTTTTATTTGATAAAAAGAGACGTACAAAAAGCATTGCCATGTAACAGAAGCAGTGTGACAGTTGATATTAAGCAATAATTTTCCACAGACTGGAATGGATTAGTGATCCATTTTTTTAATATGGTTTATATGATATGTTGTTGAAATCTTAATGTGCAACTTTTTGTGTATAATTGATTTCCCCCTTTAATATAATTTGAGACATATGGCTAAATTATTAAATTAGACCTTTTTCAAATACTTAAAAATTAAAAACAAAGAGATTCATTTATATTGTCATACGTCTCTTGTGGTTTACATGCAGGAACTGCTGTTTGTTCACACGAACTGTTGGGAGATAATGTTCAAAAATTAATTTGGTGGAAAAAAAAGTAAGATTGAAGCACAGAGGGTGGCCATGATATGAAGTGAACTAAATTCTATGACACTCTCAAAATTATGCCAGTCATGAATTGCAGACTAGATGACATGAAGCACATTTCACATTTGTTTACAGTGTTTATATGAACTAAATGAACTATATGATCTAAAATATGTTTTTAGTGAAGGATGTACATAAGTCCAAACAAATTTGGCATCACTTTATCCCAGCTTAAATGTAGTTTAGGACAGATATAAAATGAATGATTTAACTGTGTTGCAGTAACTTACGGGTAGTTATTGTTCCTGCTTGTTCAGTTGAAGAATACAATGGTTCATCAAACCCTGAAAGTACAAGACTTTTATTAAACACACATAATCAAATACACATATTGAACAAGGATTTACTATGAATCTCATTTGTCTCCTGAAATGTTGGAATAATGTATGGTAGACTACAAGTACTTTACCCGCTGACCAGCTTTTACCCATAATATGGTAATAAAGTTACTGTATTACCAAGTGTCTCTTTGGAGCATGAGGTCTCTCATCACTATGATGGTATGATATGAACTGTATTTCACGTCTCATTGCAACACACCCAGAAGACTTTAACATTAAAATCTTGCATACATTTACAATGGTTGCTTTTCCTTTCTGACATACTGACCTAGTAATAGCACGTTTCACAAAGAAGTTTCACTCATTTGAAGGAAAAAAAAAACTACAAAATGAGTAAATGTAAGATAAAAAAAAAAATACTTCCAGGTTCTCTTTTTTTTGTAATAAGTTATTATAATGATTTAAGATATGATGTTAAAGAACAACTCAATAGTGTTAAACTTTTCAGGACTTCAGTTGTGGACTTACTTTGGCTGTTGATTCTGCTTCTTCGTTTTTTGCAACAAAGAATGACACAGACGGTCAGTAATATGAAGACACGCAGAGACACTATTGTGATCATCATTACTACTTTCAGATTAACTTTCACTGCTGCACTTTTATCAGTTTGGCCAACATTACTGTCAGCTGGACCTGGAACAAACATAAACACAAGTGAAGATGAACATGAACAACAGTCTGATTTTGTTTTGTTTTTTTATCACACACATGAATTTAGGCCCTTGTCAATCCACAATGTTGTGGAACGTATTTCCAATATTGTCACAGAATATTATCTATAATCAAAATACAAACAACTTTTACAGTTCGAAATTCATCTATAAGTACATACATATACTTTAGATACTAGATACTATAGTAATACAAATGATAACTCCAACTGGTATAAAAATGTTAACTTTCTACAAGCTTGTTTAAACAGTCACACATTCACATCCACTATATTACCGAACAGATAAGCAGAGCTTAGTAGATTACTTACAAATTGTTACCCATTCCATCTGATTCCAAATTACATGACAAAAATTACATTACATTAATATATATATATATATATATATATATATATATATATATATATATATATATATATATATATAAGGTAATATTAAGATATGGTATGTTAGATTACTTTTAACCTAACTTGTTCATCACATTGATTTAAATAGGATAATCTTGTACCATATTGACATAAAAATACAAAGAGTAGAAATATTTCATTTGTTGTTATTAACAACATGAACTGCATTAAACATTATATTATGACAAGGTTTTACAAACTGGTGTTTGTGAAAGAACTGCGGGGCTTTATGGTTTTAATGAAAAGCTAATAATTAAATAAATCATAAAAAATATTAGATTCAAATAAATCATTTTAAAATCAATCAAAATAAAAAATGAAATATTTTATTTGCTTCCCTGCATGCCATAGGACCATAAATAACGTCAGAGAACCAACGAACATGCAAATGTGAGACTTAATTATTAAAATAGTATTAAAATAATTTTAAAATCTCAGGGGTATTTAAAGTAAATATATTAGGTGAAAGATGATCAGATGACAAAAAAAATGCATGAAGGCAGGTTATTTGTTCATTTCAGAAACTGGCATTCTCACCTTTGACCTTTAGGTTAAATCGAATTACATTAAGGCAGTCCTGATCCTTGTAGACCTGACAGTCATAAAGGTCATCATCGGATAATCTGACGTCTTTCAGATCAAGTGTAACATTTCCAGCATCTTTCTTTACAGACCATCTCTGGTGCTCTGATGCTGGAGAGATGTCTGGATACATGATGATGTCTTTATCTTGGTTGGTCCTGTGCAGTTTCACTGTTAGAGACTCCAGCGGGTGGGTTGTGGTTAGGCAAGAAATAGACATGTTATCACCCTGAGCACAGTTTATATTCAAGTGATGAACCTGTTTGCAGCTTCTCTGTGTCGCCACTGAAAGGAAATGAAGAGCAAATTAAGACATAAAGCACTGAAAAAACCGAGACATGGAAACCGCCGCATCATTTACAGTAATAAACGATGTTACAGTAATAAAACGTGTTTTGTTTTTACCTGGTTATACCTCCACTCGCATTAATAATACATTTTATAAAATTTATAAAGTTGGAATTGTTGAATATGCCTGATGAAGGTCATTGGACCAAAACGTTGTGAATAATTCTATTCTCTCCTACACATGCCTATTGACCACCTACTGTAGAGGTGTACACTGGTTATTGTGGATTGAATATTTTTGAAATATAAAATTCATATATTCATATACTCCAGCAGAACATCTGCCAGTTGCTGTAGAGATGTTGAAGCAGTGAATCAGCTTCTCACTCTTCTCTCCAAAACTATCCTCAGTTACTAACCAGCTCAACAGACAACTTAACCACAGACTACAATCACCACATCATGGTATTAATCTAAACCTTACCTAAACATATTTTATCATATTCATTAGCATAATACTCCAAAAATATTTTAATTAATCCATCACCACAACCCACATTTCAGTAACAGTTAAACTTAATCTTTCAATCTAATCAATGTCTGTCAGAGAGTCTGCATTGAGACTTCAGGGTTAAAAATATCGGATAGAAAACATACCTTTCATCAGGAACTTCACTTCATAGCAGGTTTTTTCATTCACTCTGCACTGATACCACAATTCATCAGTATGTTCTGCATCCCTTATAAGCAGAGATCCGTTCGCTAGTTGTCTCGCTCTCTCATACAGAGGCTTCAGGAGTTTCTTGGTGCTGTTTGAGGGATGGCTTGGAGGACGATACTGCGATATGTCTGTTAGCTGGTGATCAATAATGACTTTCCAAGTGACTTGTTCAGTTCTGTTTTGTGGAGGATGTTCAGAGCATGGCAGCAACACTGAGCCTGGTGTTGGATGGACAGAGTCTAAAGTTTTACACTCTGAAATCAGAGAAACACAATAGAAGTCTTATTATTGATGTATATGGCTCTCCAATTGTGATTTGCATTCTCACTTATAATAGTCAGGTTATATTGAGTTGCATGAAGGCAGTCCTGATTATTTGTTCATTTCAGAAACTGGCATTCTCACCTTTGACCTTTAGGTTAAATCGAATTACATTAAGGCAGTCCTGATCCTTGTAGACCTGACAGTCATAAAGGCCATCATCGGATAATCTGATGTCTTTCAGATCAATTGTAATATTTCCAGCATCTTTCCTCACAGACCATCTCTGGTGCTCTGATGCTGGAGAGATGTCTGGATACATCAGGATGTCTTTATCTTGGTTGGTCCTGCGTAGTTTCACTGTTAGAGACTGCAGCGGGTGGGTTGTGGTTAGGCAAGAAATAGACATGTTGTCACCCTGAACATAGTTTATGTTCAAGTGATGAACCTGCTTGCTCTGTGTCACCACTGAAAGGAAATGAAGAGCAAATTGAGACATAAAGCACTGAAAAAAATGACACATGGAAACCGCCACATCGTTTGCAGTAATAAACGGCATTTAGTTTTTACCTGGTTCTATCTCAGCTCGCATTAATAATACATTTTATAAAAGTTTGAATATGCCTGATGAAGGTCATTGGACCAAAACGTTGTGAATAATTCTATTCTATACTTTACACACCTATCGATCACCTACTGAGGTGTACACTGGTCATTGTTGATTGAATATTTTTGAAATATAAAATTCATATATTCATATACTCCAGCAGAACATCTGCCAGTTGCTGTAGAGATGTTGAAGCAGTGAATCAGCTTCTCACTCTTCTCTCCAAAACTATCCTCAGTTACTATCCAGCTCAACAGACAACTTAACCACAGACTACAATCACCACATCCTGGTTTTAATCTAAACCTTTCCTAAACAAATTTTAGCATATTCATTATCATAATATTTAAAAAAAATATTTTGATTAACCCATCACCACAACTCACATTTTAGTAACAGTTAAACTTAATCTTTCAATCTAATCAATGTCTGTCAGAGAGTCTGCATTGAGACTTCAGGGTTAAAAATATTGTATAGAAAACATACCTTTCATCAGCAACTTCACTTCATAGCAGGTTTTTTCATTCACTCTGCACTGATACCACAATTCATCAGTGTGTACTACATCCCTTATAAGCAGAGATCCATTCGCTAGTTGTCTCGCTCTCACATAGAGAGGCTTCAGGAGTTTCTTGGTGCTGTTTGAGGGATGGTTTGGAGGACGATACTGCGATATGTCTGTTAGCTGGTGATCATTAATGACTTTCCAAGTGACTTGTTCAGTTCTGTTTTGTGGAGGATGTTCAGAACATGGCAGCAACACTGAGCCTGGTGTTGGATAGACAGAGTCTAAAGTTTTACACTCTGAAATCAGAGAAACACAGTAGAAGTCTTATTATTGATGTATATGGCTCTCCAATGGTGATCTGCATTCTCAATTATAATAGTCAGGTTATACTGAGTTGCATGAAGGCAGTCCTGATTATTTGTTCATTTCAGAAACTGGCATTCTCACCTTTGACCTTCAGGTTTAATCGAATTACATTAAGGCAGTCCTGATCCTTGTAGACCTGACAGTCATAAAGGCCATGATCGGATAATCTGATGTCTTTCAGATCAAGTGTAACATTTTCAGCATCTTTCTTCACAGACCATCTCTGGTGCTCTGATGCTGGAGAGATGTCTGGATATATCAGGATGTCTTTATCTTGGTTGGTCCTGCGTAGTTTCACTGTTAGAGACTGCAGCGGGTGGGTTGTGGTTAGGCAAGAAATAGACATGTTGTCACCCTGAACACAGTTCATATTTAAGTGATGAACCTGCTTGCAGCGTCTCTGTGTCGCCACTGAAAGGAAATGAAGAGCAAATTGAGACATAAAGCACTGAAAAAAACGACACATGGAAACCGCCACATCGTTTGCAGTAATAAACGGCATCTAGTTTTTACCTGGTTCTATCTCAGCTCGCATTAATAATACATTTTATAAAAGTTTGAATATGCCTGATGAAAGTCATTGGACCAAAACGTTGTGAATAATTCTATTCTATACTTTACACACCTATCGATCACCTACTGAGGTATACACTGGTCATTGTTGATTGAATATTTTTGAAATCTAAAATTCATATATTCATATATTCATATACTCCAGCAGAACATCTGCCAGTTGCTGTAGAGATGTTGAAGCAGTGAATCAGCTTCTCACTCTTCTCTCCAAAACTATCCTCAGTTACTAACCAGCTCAACAGACAACTTAACCACAGACTACAATCACCACATCATGGTATTAATCTAAACCTTACCTAAACATATTTCAGCATATTCATTAGCATAATATTTAAAAAAAATATTTTGATTAACCCATCACCACAACTTACGTTTTAGTAACAGTTAAACTTAATCTTTCAGTCTAATCAATGTCTGTCAGAGAGTCTGCATTGAGACTTCAGGGTTAAAAATATTGTATAGAAAACATACCTTTCATCAGCAACTTCACTTCATAGCAGGTTTTTTCATTCACTCTGCACTGATACCACAATTCATCAGTCTGTACTGCATCCCTTATAAGCAGAGATCCGTTCGCTAGTTGTCTCGCTCTCATATACAAAGGCTTCAGTAGTTTCTTGGTGCTGCTTGAGGGCTTGTTTGGTGGACGATACTGGGATATGTCTGTTAGTTGGTAATCAATAATGACTTTCCAAGTGACTTGTTCAGTTCTGTGTTGTTGTAGATGTTCAGAGCATGGCAGCAACACTGAGTCTGGTGTTGGATGGAAAGAGTCCAATGTTTTACACTCTGAAATCAGAGAAACACAATAGAAGTCATATTATGGATGTATCTTGTCCTCCAATGGTGATTATTAGCTTGATAAATTTGGATTCTCACTTATAATAGTCAGTTTAAATTGAGTTGCAATAAGGCAGTCCTGATCCTTGTAGACCTGACAGTCATAAAGGCCATCATCGGATAATCTGATGTTTTTCAGATCAAGTGTCAAATTTCCAGCATCTTTCTTTACAGACCATCTCTGGTACTCTGATGCTGGAGAGATGTCTGGATACATCAGGATGTCTTTATCTTGGTTGGTCCTGCGTAGTTTCACTGTTGGAGACTGCAGCGGGTGGGTTGTGGTCATGCAAGAAATAGACATGTTGTCACCCTGAATACAGTTTATGTTTAACTGATGAACCTGTTTGCAGTGTCTCTGTGTCGCCACTGAAAGGAAATGAACAGCAAAATGAGACATAAAGCACTGAGAGAACCAAGACGTAGAAACCGGCACATTGTTTACAGTAATAAACAGCATTTAGTTTTCACCTGGTTCTACCTCCACTTGCATTAATAATACATTTTATGAAAATTGATGAAATGGATTGTGTTGGAATTGTTGAATATGCCTGATGAAGGTCATTGGACCAAAATGTTATAATTAATTCAAGAGTTCAGATGCAACCAGCTAAAAGCCATCTCGGTCAAAAATGAGATAATGATACTGACTGAATGCTCCTGACATATATTATGCGTCTATCAAATACTTTTACTTCAAACTCGCTAAATTCCAGCCTCAGCCCAATCAGAAGTGCCAGTACTTACATAGAAACCTATACAAAGTAGCCAGAAAGAAACGCTCATTTTAAAGAAAAACATCAGATGGATTTAGCTGATTTTGCATCTGAACTCTTCAATTCTATTCTGTCCTATACACACCTATCAATCACCTACTGTACAGGTGTGCGCTGGTCATAATTGATTGAATATTTTTGAAATCCAGTAGAACATCTGGCAGGTCCTCTAGAGATGTTGAAGAAACACTCTAAAAACTGGTAGGTTAAATACAACCCAACGCTAGGTAAAATATGGACATACCCAGCAATTGGGTTGTTTTGACCCAGCGGCTGGATTACTACCCAGAAGGTTGGGTTAAACATTTAACCCAACCGCTGGGTCAAAACAAATGTCCATATTTTACCCAGTGCTAGGCTGTTTTTAACCCAGCAGTTTTTAGAGTGAAGGAATCAGCTTCTCACTTGATAATAATCATTTCAGGTGATTGAGTTAGCTAGGGCAGATGGTGAAGTTTATCTTGGTGCTCCATCTATTCAGGATTTATGATTATCATTATGAACCTGCGACTTGGGTTACAAGTCCAACTTTCTAACCCTTAGGCCATGACTGCCTATAGACACAATCCTTCTTATGTTCAAAGGTCCTTGTGCTTTCTTATACATTTATACTGCAATCATTAAGAGTAATGTTCATAAAACACCAAACGATTGTTAAGTTTATAGACGCCCCTGCTAAACAAGCTTCCGTGATTTGTACTTGTACTGGAAATCTGACAAGTCACACATTTCACCCATGGCTTGTACTGAACAGTGCTGAATAAAAAAAAAAACTTACACTACACTGATATACAACAGAGAATATCAACAAAGAATAATATAAGAAGATATATATTAGGCAAACTCAAACTTTTATGTTGTATGCGATTAATCGATTGATCGTTTACCAGCCCTAATATATACATATATATATATATATATATATATATATATATATATATATATTCATTTAGAACTGCCCTTCAGAAGCTACAGAATACTTACTTGTTTCCGAAAAGAAAACTGTATATATATATATGTGACCATGGACCACAATACTTCAAATGTATTGTCTAGACTCTGTCTGAATCAAGGCATCTAGTGATGTTGCCAGCGTAATAATAATTAATACATTTTAATATTCGTACATCAATGTTTATTAAAATCATCAATTGCGATGGTCTCAGTTGAACACCTTTTTTTTGCTTTTATTATTGTTGTTAATAATAATAATAATAATAATAATAATAATAATAATAATAATAATGAATAGCTAAATGTGATATTTATTATAATGGGTATATGTGAAGATTGTTTACTTGATTTAAAAGTTGCAATGCAATATTGAATGGTTCTAGTCATTTGTTTCAATAGCAGTATTAGTAGCAGATTAAAACTGGGCTTGGCATTAAATAAATATTTATACTGTCTTTGTTGCTTGGAGATTCAATATGAATATAAAAATCTATTAAAAATTTTAATGTTAGGTGCTATTAATCACAATTAATTACAGAAAAATGTATGATTAATTAGTTGACAGCAAACTAAATTGCATATCCACTGTGTAACCTATGAATGACAACATTTAAGTCATTATTGCTGCATTTTTTTTCTATAAATCTGCTTTGAAACAATATCCACTGCAAAGTGCTATATAAATAAAACTTTGTGCTAAATAAAACTTGACTTGACATTGATAATAGTCATGTCACACCCGTGCTGCATTAACATATCTACAGTACATGGATAATATGCATATCTCTTATTTGTATGTAGGTTAAATTAATTTTACTTTATATATAAAAGGCACTCACCTTTACATTGTAATAAAGCCGCTATTAGAAGATACAGGAGTTGGAAATGTGAAAGCTGAAAACACTTCATCTTAAACAGAGGCTCAATGCAGTACAGCTGAACTCTATATGAGCACAGGCCGCATCACTTCACTTGTTTTTTTAGTTGCTGTACATGTCATGCGGAAGCAGGGCCATCGCTAGTTGGCCCACGATTGAGGGGAGGGGAGGACCCGGCGTTTCTGCCCGAGGTCAGCTTAAAGACGCTCAGGACAGTTGATGGGCCACTGCTGTGCGTCGTCATGAAAGCTTATCATTTGCAAGTGTTTCTTAGCCTTGCCAATTTAAACATCCAAAAGAGTTTAAAGCATTCAACCAAGAAGCTGAAAAACTTAACTGAGAACTCGCGTGTCATGTCCGCATCAAAGAGCAGCATTAGACAGCACGCAAACACCGAACCAAGCTCTCCTTCGCGTCCTCCTGCAGCTGAATGAACTAATACACCTGGCCAGTTTAAACATAACAAACACAAAAAGAGGCAAAAAGCTTAATCCATCACCCGCGTGCTGTGTAATGTGCGCAGAGAGCCACGTCTCACAGCCCTTGAACATCGAATTGAGTTTTCGCTCTTTTTGCTCTTGAACCGACAAATATATTCAAATATCTGTCTAGGTGAGTATCCTCAAAAACAAAAACTGTCTGTTATTTCCTAAGTGAACGTAAACATTTGAGAAAGAAACTGTAGATGCCATTGTCTCTTAAAGAGATAGTTCACCCAAAAATGAAAATTTGATGTTTATCTGTTCATGCAACACGTTCTCACTCCCAAGTCGTCACATATTGACGGTTGAGAAGGACCCCTTGGCGTCGCTTTTTGACGCCCAGGGTACCCCTTCAGTGTCATTTTTCGATTGTCCTTCATTGTTTTCAGTTCTTTGTCTTAATTTAATAGTTTGCATGCATATGTAAAAATAGAAATTATTTTATATAAATGTATACGTTCATTGGAGCAGCTAACCCCACCCCTACCCTAAACCTACCCACTTCTGAACAATATGAAACACGCAACAGGCAATATAAGTACAGTCACAGGTATTTATTGCAAAAACTGACCATAAACAAGCAGTATAAAAACATTACAAACAAGTCCTGTTGTATTCCGAGTCTTCTGAAGCCTTACGATATCCTTATGCGAATAACAGAAGGTTTTAATCGCTGAAAATGATCCCGCTCCGTTAACGCGCTCATATCTCATTCAAGAAGATACACCCGAGCATTAGCATGACGCAATCGGTCACGAGACACATACGAGCCAATGGCATTTCACAACACCATGACACAATCGGTCACGAGACACCCAAGAGCCAACAGCATTTCACAACCAAGGCTTGCTTCTCCTGGTGGCATTTTTTGAATTCGCGCACAGACAGACTGCAGTGCAGCACACAGAACGGCGGACGGAGACGGCGATCGCGTCTATTCTTCTCACAAATCAATCGTTTTGCTTCGGAACCCTTGGAATATTAATACTTTTTGAATAAATGATGAATATAGCTCTAATTGCCTGTTATATCTTGTGTTTTGTTGACAAATGGTTAGGTTTAGGGGCAGAGGTTGGGTTCAATGTGTAAATAGTGTAATATAAATTAAACTGTTATTAAACTGTAAAAATTACACCCCAACATATATGCAATAATAGCAATAATATTACCCAATATATAATTGAATCATGATGATAAAATTCCCCGTGCCTTTCGCGTCAGTACATTGACGCCAAGGGTTTATGTTAAGTACTGGAGGACCCTGCACGTAGAAAAATGACGCTAAAGGGGTACCCTGAGCATCCAAAAGTGACGCCAAAGGGGCCCTGCCCAATCGTCAATATGTGACGAGGCATCCAAGATGTAGGTGACTTTGTTTCTTTAGCAGAACACAAACAAAGATTTTTAACTCAAACTGTTGTAGTCTGTCAGTCATATAATGGCAATCAATGGGACCCAAGGCTTTGAGACTCAAAAAAAAAAAAAATACATACACTGACAAAACCAAATTAAACCCTGTGGTTTGTGACGATACATTAAGGCCTTAAGACACAAAACAATCGGTCTGTGCAAGAAACTGAATAGTATTTATATAATTTTTTCCCTCTGATCCACCACAATGTCCAACTGTCCTAAATGCATTCACAACAGTCACCGTGTGACATGTCAACGTGTTCTGGCATAGTAGACGCATGTGCGGAAGCGATCATACCCACAATCTCTCTGCACTGTGTAAACCATAGATATGTATAGATGCCCCATTACTATACTGTAGGTTTGCAGACCAATGGCTGTGCAGGATTGTGGCATTTTGAATATTCAGCGATCACTAAGGTGAATTATGTCAAGCCTACAGAAACAGTCACTAATGAGGCATCTACGTATATATATATATATATATATATATATATATATATATATATATATATCTATCTGGGTGTCAGTGAGTGGCGTATATGTGTGACAGTTTCTAAGCCATTATATGACTGCCATTATATGACTGACAGACTATAACGGTTTGAGTTAAACATCTTCATTTGTGTTCTACTGAAGAAACAAAGTCACCCGCATCTTGGATGTTTGGATCATCATCATCAAAGCTGAGCACTGAAGACTCTACAGCTGGCTGTCAGCACTGCTGGAAAAAAATTATACAGTTTGACAGTAGTGTCCATATAATTCCATGCATTCTCCTTTATAGCTTATCTTCTTATAGGGTTACAATGATTCTGGAGCCTGTTTTAGCTTCTTGGGTCACAGACAGGGAAACACCCTGCACAGTTTCCATTTCCTTCAATAAATATTGCATTTACTCAAGAACATACAATTTTTGTAAGTGCAGTAATAAAAAAAAAGTCCTGTGAGTCAAAAAGGATGAGATTTACTACTTCAGAAAGAGATTCTGTGATTTCCAGGATGTGCATGTGATGTGATGAACAAGGTGTAACAGTGATTTTTCACAGCCTGAGCAGAGATGAGCAGTGTGTGCGGCTTGTCAAAGGTCAGAGGAAAGATCATTTTTGAGCGAGGTATGGAAAGGTAAAGAGATTTGAGATATGTGCAGTCTGGAAACTCCAGTATTTTAAGACACACACACTGCCCTCTGCAGGACTCAGTGAGCATTACACTACAAAAATATAAACTTCATGCATGCACATATACTGTAAATCATATACAGTAGACTGCACCAAGCACATCAAAACAGCAAAAAAAAACAAACAAAAAAACAAAACACTAGTGCCGTGACTATGGACTGCAGCGCCGCCTTCTGTTCTCGCATCTCCTCCATGTCTCTGATGGCCTTCCTCCTCAATCCCTCCAGCTGCTCTGCCTCGGCCTCTCCTTCATCCACCTGCTACTTCAGAGCCTTCACATGCAGAGTCAGGTGAGGAACCACAGAAACGCTCATGCATCTTTTACATACACAGATCTTCACACTCACTGCTCTATATGTGGACATGTATGTGTATTCTTCACCTGGTCTCTCTGGTGTGTGTGTGCTGATGTCTCTTCCTCATCCAAAGTGATGTTCAGCTCCTTACTTTCCTCTCCAACCATCGCTGAGAGGACAGCGAAGAGTTCTTCTCTCTGCAAAAACACATACAGCTGCACACATGTGCTTGAACCTAAGGATGTCCTGAAGTGTGTTGGGAGTTTCCTTACGTTCTAAGATTGTTCAGGTGTGTTTTAAAGGGAAATGTTGCAGGGTTCAGCAATAATCTTACATTTGTTAATCTTGTATGTGTTTTAACCTTTGCAAATGTGTTAATATTAACTCAGTGAACAAACTGTCAAAATGACTGCAATCATCAATGGGGTTCAAATGAGTTGGAAAATTATTAACAATTCAGCACTGTTTTGCATTGTTGCCACTGTTTCCAGAAAAACTATGTTTGTGGCCTTTTTTCCTTGAATATACAAGAATTCAGGCATCATTCTCTTTTATTTATTTCAGCTTATTTCAGCTTATTTATTTCATTATTTTAATTTACGACAGGCATAGGAGGAATGTTACAGAAGAAATGTAATAAAGGGAATAACTTAAATCTATTAAAAAGAGCACTGAAATAAAAATATTATTAAAAAATGAGTAGGTGCAGAAAAAAGTTTTCACTGGTGTCCTTCATATGCATATTTGTAAAAAAAAGTAAAAACTGTCAATCCTGTTATATCTCTTAAAGAGATAGTTTACCCAAAAACAAAAATTCTGTCATCAATTACTGACCTGCGTGTTTTTCCAATCTTGTATGAATTTTGTTCATCTTCAGAACACAAATATATTTTTAAAATTTCTGTCCCTCCACTGAAAGTCTATACCACCAAAACTTTTACTTTGTCAAAAGTTCATAAATAAATCATAAAAAAATACATTTATATGAATCAAGTGATTTAATCCAAATCTTCTGAAGAGACATAATCACTTTCTAGGATGAACAGATTTAATTTAGGCTTTTATTTACATAGAAACAAGCTAGCTTCCATTTACCATAATTCGAGATGCTCATTGTATGCATGCTGATCAATGCAGGTACGTTTTACATTTCCATCAACCCTAAAGCACAATGCATAATTTAACATGCCCGTGAAAAATAAATGTTCGAAAATTCCTTCATATTTACACAGTACTGTGTCATATTTTTGAGTTTTTGAGACTGTTGTATATTCTGTTTATAGCAGTCCATATACAGCCAGGTCTTCTAGCTCTCCAAGACTCTAACATTGTATTTACATGTAAATTGTCATTTATAAAAATTTGCTAGAGGCATTACACTTATTAAGAAAAACAACAACAAACAAACATTAAAAGAGTCATTTATTTCACATCATTCTGTTGTCATAGATGTGGTCTGGATTACATGCAGGAGCTTCAGTTTCTTCACACCTGCTGTTGGGAGATAAAGTTCTAAAATTCATTTGGTCAGCATTTGCAGATGTGTGCATAAAGAACTTATATGAGGCCCATGCTATAAAGTGAAAACTTAAATTGTACAGAAATTGCAATAGAAGCTACATACAGTATAGTGTGTACTGTTGTGTAGTTTATGAAATTATGCTATTCATTTAAATGCAGACTGGAGAGGAAGTGCAGTATTACATTTGCCATGTTTCACATTTGTTGTGAGTGTGTTTTCATGAACTATGATGTTTTAGTAATGTGTAAATTAGTCCAAACCAATATGATCTGACTTTATCCCAGCTTAATTGTTAACATTTTTGTATGTAATTCAGGACAGATATAAAATGAATGATTAAACTATTGCATTGCATTAACTTACAGGTGGTCATGGTTTGTGTTACGTTGAACTAAAGAATACAACGGGACATCCAACCCTGCAAGAAAACAACTTTTAGTAAATATACCTCATGTATACTGCATATACACTGACCAAAATTATAAACGCAACACTTTTGTTTTTGCCCCCATTTTTCATGAGCTGAACTCAAAGATCTAAGACTTTTACACAAAAGGCCTATTTCTCTCAAATATTGTTCACAAATCTGTCTAAATCTGTGTTAGCGAGCACTTCTCCTTTGCCGAGATAATCCATCCACCTCACAGGTGTGGCATGTCAAGATGCTGATTAGACAGCATGATTATTGCACAGGTGTGCCTTAGGCTGACCACAATAAAAGGCCACTCTAAAATGTGCAGTCTTATCACACAGCACAATGCCACAGATGTCACAAGTTTTAAGGGAGCGTGCAATTGGCATGCTGACTGCAGGAATGTCCACCGGAGCTGTTGCCTGTGAATTGAATGTTCATCTCGCTACCATAAGCCGTGTCCAAAGGGGTTTCAGGGAATTTGGCAGTACATCCAACCGGCCTCACAACCACAGACCACGTGTAACCACACCAGACCAGGACCTCCACATCCAGCATCTTCACCTCCAAGATCGTCTGAGACCAGCCACCCGGACAGCTGCTGCAACAATCGGTTTGCATAACCAAAGAATTTCTGTCAGAAACTGTCTCAGGGAAGCTCTGACTGCAGTTCGTCATCGTAACCAACTTGAGTGGGTAAATGTTCATATTCAATGTTGTCTAGCACTTTGGAGAGGTGTTCTCTTCATGGATGAATCCCGGTTTTCACAGTACAGGGCAGATGGCAGACAGCGTGTATGGCATCGTGTGGGTGAGTGGTTTGCTGATGTCAACATTGTGGATCGAGTGGCCCATGGTGGCGGTGGGGTTATGGTGTGGGCAGGCGTATGTTATGGACAACGAACACAGGTGCATTTTATTGATGGCATTTTAAATGCACAGAGATACCGTGACGAGATCCTGAGGCCCATTGTTGTGCCATTCATCTATGACCATCACCTGTACGCAATTCCTGGAAGCTAGAAACATCCCAGCTCTTGCATGGCCAACATACTCACCGGACATGTCACCCATTGAGCGTGTCTGGGATGCTCGGAACGGCGTATACGACAGTGTGTTGCAGTTCCTGCCCAATATTCAGCAACTTCACACAGCCATTGAAGAGGAGTGGACCAACATTCCACAACAACCTGATCAACTCTAGGCGAAGGAGATGTGTTGTACTGCGTGAGGCAAATGGTGGTCACACCAGATACTGACTGGTTTTCGGACCCCCCCAGTACAGTAAAACTGCCCATTTTAGAGTGGCCTTTTATTGTGGTCAGCCTAAGGTACACCTGCGCAATAATCATGCTGTCTAATCAGCATCTTGATATGCCACACCTGTGAGGTGGATGGATTATCTCGGCAAAGGAGAAGTGCTCACTAACACAGATTTAGAAAGATTTGTGAACAATATTTGAGAGAAATAGGCCTTTTGTGTACATAGAAAAAGTCTTAGATCTTTGAGTTCAGCTCATGGAAAATGGGGGCAAAAACAGAAGTGTTGAGTTTATAATTTTGGTCAGTGTATTTTGTAAGGACTTACCATGAATATCACTTACCTCCTGAAACTTCAGAATAATATACAGAAGACTGGTAGTTTGATTCAACTGCAAGAATACAAAAATAAGTGCTTTACTACAACTTCAACAATCATAAAATAGCGAAAAAGTTACAGTATTGCAGTTTCTTCATTTTATGATGGCATGATATGAACTGTATTTCACGTCTCATTGCAACACACTGAGAAGTTGTGGACTTACTTTGGTTGTCAATTCCGGGTCTTGGTTTTTTGAAATAAAGAATAACACAGACGGTCAGTGATATGAGGACACACAGAGACACTACTGTGGTCATCACTACTACTGTCACATTAGTTGTCACTGTTTCAGTTGTCACTGCTTCACTCTCGTCAGTGTTGTAGTCTTCAGTCTGACAAACCGTATTGTCAGCTGGCGTTGGAGCATCTGTGATCACTAAAGAAAAGATAAATGAACATCATCATCTGAGCCAGTCTGGTTAAGTCTTTTTTTTTTTTTTTTAAAGCACACATGAATTCAGGTATTTGTTTTGTGGATAGTGATATTGTGGAAAGAGGTTCAAATGTCAGGTATTTTCACATTTTTACATTTTGTTATGTTGTAGTCGTATCCTCACCCTCAGGCCATCCAAGATATAGATTAGTTTATTTCTTCATCGCAACATCAGTTGCTGTCAGAATGAGAGTCCAAACTGCTGAAAAATTAGAATAAATTTCTCCAAATTTGTTCAGGTGAAGAAACAAACTCATATACATCTTAGATGGCGTGAGTGAGTTTTCTGCAGTTATTTTTGGCTGAACTTTTCCTGAAACTCAGTACTTAGATTAAGCACATTCAGCAGCAATTACAGCCTAAAGTCTTTATCTGCCAGTCTTCACTAGGATCCTTTCAAGCCATGTCAGGGTGGATGGGGACTGCAGTGGACAGCCCTTTTCAGGTCTCTGCACGTATGTTTGGCCTTGGGCCATTCAAGGATATTCACTAATTCCTGCATGGTGCAACTTTGACCCAGTCTGAGGTCCTTTTTTTTTCAAAGCTTTAACAAATCTGGGTTTGCTTTGACATTATAGAGTATGGAGTGTAGATAATAATTTTAAAGGAATTATTTAAAGGGGTCTGGATACTTTCTGAATCCACTGTACAATCAAAATAAATCATTTTTACAGTACTAAATGTTCCTAAAAATACTTGGACAGTAATACAAATGTATGTTTTCCAGCTGGTATAAAAACATTACTTTTCTACATGCGTGTTTAAAAAGTCACATTTATACTATAACCAAACAGATTTTATAACCCAGTGGTTCTCAGACTTTTTTGGTCATGCGTTGGCGGTCACACCTTTCAGCAGCAGCAGCTTCACTTCATAGCAGGTTTTTTCATTCACTCTGCAGTGATACCATAATTCATCGATGTTGGCTACATCACTTATAAGCAGAGACCCGTTTTTTAGTTGTCTCACTCTCTCATACAGAGGCTTCAGGAGTTTTCCTGTTCTGCTTGAGGGCTTGTTTGGTGGGCGATACTGAGTTATATCTGTTGACTGGTAACCATTAACAACTTTCCAAGTGACTTGTTCAGTTCTGTGTTGTAGTGGATGTTCAGAGCATGGCAGCAACACTGAATATCCTGGTGTTGGATGGACAGAGTCTACAGTTTTACACTCTGAAATCAGAGATTATTTGTTCATTTCAAAAACTAGCGGTAACAGATTTGGAGATATTTGTATCACTTGCTCATCAGTTGTCCAAACATCTGACAATTTTGAATAGCATTACACTTCTCCAAATCTGTTCAGGTGAAGAAACAAACTCATTAAGGATCATTTATCATCTTTGTATTTTGAAAACAATGTTTCCATTTTAAAACGCTCTCCATCCACATTAGCATTTTCAAGCATTTTCCAAAGTTTCTTATCCACACTAAAATGACAGAAAACATTAAATTTGCCTTACTGCCAATATATAAAAGCTCACTGAGATGATACAGATGGAACAGACATATTAAGATTTCATGCATTTCTTCTGGCATAATAATGTTATTTATGGAAATATCTCATCATTCACTAATGTGTCCAAGTTGCGCTCACTCACCATCACATGTTTGATCTAAAATGCAACTGCCCTCATATTGTGCAAAAAATTTTGATTAAGCCATCACCACAGGTCACATTTTTAATTTAATCTTTCAAATTAATCAGTGTTTGCTCCATTTAGACTTTATAGGGTTAGAAATATTGCAGTCAAACACACCTTTCAGCAGCAGCTTCACATCATAGCAGGTTTTTTCATTCACGCTGCACCGATACCACAATTCATCATCGTTGGCTACATCCCTTATAAGCAGAGATCCGTTCGCTAGTTGTCTCGCTCTCTCATACAGAGGCTTCAGGAGTTTCTCTGTGCTGCTTGAGGGATTGTTTGGTGGGGGATACTGGGCTATATCTGTTGACTGGCGACCATTAACAACTTTCCAAGTGACTTGTTCAGTTCTGTTTTGTAGTGGATGTTCAGAGCATGGCAGCAACACTGAAGATCCTGGTGTTGGATGAACAGAGTCTAAAATTTTACACTCTGAAATCAGAGAAACATATATGTTAGAAACAAGTTTTCTGGGGATTTTTTGTAAATTTCAGAAACTGTCAGTCTCACCTTTGACCTTTAGGTTAAATCGAATTACATTAATGCAGTCCTGATCCTTGTAGACCTGACAGTCATAAAGGTCATCATCGGATAATCTGATGTCTTTCAAAACAATTGTAACATTTTCAGCATCTTTCCTCACAGACCATCTCTCTTGCTCTGGTTCTGGAGAGATGTCTGGATACATCAGGATGTCTTTATCTTGGTTGGTCCTGTGCAGTTTCACTGTTAGAGACTGCAGCGGGTGGGTTGTGGTTAGGCAAGAAATAGACATGTTGTCACCCTGAACACTGTTTATGTTCAAGTGATGAACCTCCTTGCAGCGTCTCTGTGTCGCCACTGAAAGGAAATGAAGTACAAAATGAGACATAGAGCACTGAGAGAACCGAGACATGGAAACCACCACATCGCTTATAGTAACAAACAGCATTTACTTTTTAATTATGAGTAACTGGTAATTGTACTTTTTAACTGGTTCTACATCTACATGCATCAGTAGATTTTAGTAAATGAAAACATCAAATTTTAGTGAAAGGCAACAGAGGATGCAGTGAAAAAACAAATAGAATTTTTTTTGTCTATATTTATAGTTTATATATCAGCGTAGTAAGTTGCTCAGCAGTCTTTAGTAAAGTCGTGGGTGAAATGGGTAACTTCTTAGACTTCCAAAAGGGCAATTTATGGGAGCCTGTTTAGCAGGAGCATTTGTAACATTAACGCCAACTGTTTGGTGTTTAAGAACAAAGCCTTTACATTGCTTTATAAAGCCTTTATGACTGTGTACACAAAGCTTAGCAAGACAAAAAAGTGTTAAAAAGTGTCTAAACAGCACAGAAAACCACTGCAGTGAAGGAACAGCAAACCTCAATTTTCACATTGAAAACATGTTTCCACAAAATATGACCACAGAGAACTTCATAAATCCATGAAAGAGTGGAAACTGCAAAAACTTTAATCACAGGCACTGATGCTAAAATGGGGAAAAGGTGGTGTCATAATCATAAATAACATCACCTGAGTAGAAAATGCTCAAACCACTATATATAGTTTTGGAGAGAAGTGCGAGAAGCAGATTGTCTGAAGCTACTGACAGATGTTGTGATAGACAACGTTTGACTGGAGACTATTTCAAGTTGTATAAATCTAAATTCTAAAACGGTTGGAGGCTGTATTAAAGGCAAAGAGGTGTTAAACACCTTGTTAAAGATATTTTGCCTATTTTCCAGGTGTTCACAATATTTTGTCCAGCTCTTATACATTTTCTACAAATATACTGTCTGGACTCCCTGTGAACCAAAGAAACCAGTGATGTTGCCAGTGTAATAATAAATAATTTGTTGAGTAATGCAGTTTTGCACACCAATGTTTATTACAACTGCCCAGCGACTTCCAATGTGCAAGTCCACTATGTATAGTGGTACAACATTTTTACATGCCACATTTACACATCCATAGTACATTAGTTTGTATGGTGGTTAAATGAATTTGACTTTGTATAAAAGACACTTACCTTCGCATTCTAATAAAGCTGCTATTAGAAGATACAGGAGTTGGAAATGTGAAAGTTGAAAACACTTCATCATGTCCAGATGCTCACTGCAGAACAGTTGAACTCTATATGAGCACAGGCCACATCACTTCACTTTCAGTTGTTGTTCAGTTACTCTGAATTTAATGCGGAAGTAGGAAATTATGGTCTACTCGTTTGTTCAGGCCTTCTGTTAGAAAGCTGCTGTTAGACTATTTAGAAGATGGAAATATGAAGACTAAAAACACCTCATCACATTTCAAGACATTTCAAGTAGCTCAAACAACTGAATATGAGCACAGGCCACATGACCTTTTACATTCAGATGGTTTCTTTTGAAGTGCCAAAATAGGAAATATGATCTACATAAAATGTGAGAGATGTACAATTTTCCACACATTTCAAATCACCAAATCAGCTGCATGATTTTGATACTATAAAAACTGATGTCTAGATAAATAAAGCCATGTCTGAAATCTATTTGACTCACTCCCTGGTGAAAAAGCCAGCATATGCTGGTAGGTATGTTTTGATGCTGGTTTAAGCTGGTTCTTTGCTGGTTTATGCTGGTCCTCGACCAGCAACATGACCTGTATAAACCAGCAAAGGACCAGCATAAACCAGCTTAAACCAGCATCAAAACATACCTAACCAGCATCCCAGCATCAAAACATACCTACCAGCATATGCTGTTTTTTTCACCAGGGCTGACAGTGAAAATTTTAGGTGTCTTCAAGTGTGTAAAAAGTTGTTGCCATTTTACAGATGGTTTAACCCTTTTAAACCGGCTGTGTCTGCGCCGACACATCAAACCAAGCTGTATTCATGTTACCATAACCGTTTGCACTATCAAAACAATTCAAATGCTTCTGACAGTAGACAATATGCGCTTTCCGGCAATGTATAGCTTATTGCGTTAATTTCTTGCGTTCCGTCGGCAAACGACGGAGATTTCCGGAGAGCGGGAATAATGGAATCGAGCGCGGAGATTTGGATTGCGTATAAGTATAAACGAAACGAACAAAAATACGATGAAGAAGGAGTAAACAGCACAAAAAGTGACTGGGATGATTTTTGATGAGACCTGGGAGCAGGCTGAGTGAGACTTTTTCACATGTGGTGTGTACGTACATCTCTATAATGTGTCCGTAAATGTGCATATGTATGTGCATGTGTGTGTATATGTGTGCAAACTGCACATTCTGTTAGAATTTTACAGTCAAATAAACAAAATATGTGAAAAAAATACCTATTTTACCCTTGGGTCTTAAAGGGTTAACCTCAGATTTTACATCTGATTTATAATTATGGTGCTGTGGCTACCAGTGAAAGCTCAAGATTGAAAACCAGAAGACTGGAGTTTCTATTATCAATTTTAGAGCAGGACTGACGTTACTGTGGGTCCAGGAATAAACCATCAGTGAGGGATTTCAGATTCCTCTCTTGAAGACTTTTGAAGATTCCAGAGCTGACAGCCAGGCCTGCCGAATCTTCCTGTATTGATACGATTAATATGTTGAACCAATCTAACTTGATTTAAAAAAAAAAAAAAAAAAAAAAATCATGCAATCAGAATGTAACAAAGTTTCCTTCCCCTTAATAGATATTGCTAATTTACTGAAGAACATATAGCCATTGAATATTGTGTTGGCAGCTGATCATTCGTGAGTGAGGTCTGGACAGGTAAAAGACCTTTAGAGATTAGGAATGTGAGCAGGTCTGGACACTCCAGTATTCCGGGAGACACACACTGCCCTCTTCAGGCCCCAGTAAGCATTACATTATAAAATAATAGATTTCATACCGAGGTTTAAGTGTGAAAGTTGGTGAAAAGATGTGAGTAGAGGGCATTCACTGGACAGCAGGGAGGAAGGGGTGCGACAAGAGGTAGAAGGTACAGATGAACCCTGTAGGAAATCATATATATATATATATATATATATATATATATATATATATATATATATATATATATATATATATATATATATATATATATATTGTGGATGTAAGAAATATGTTATAATTCTGTGCTCATATAGAGGCCATCAGTGAGCTTCTGTATGTGATGGGGAGTTTACAGATATCATATTTGCAACTTATAAATCTTCTAATAGAAGCTCTAAAGCTGCTGTTAGATTTAGAGGATGGAAAGAATGAAGAATAAAAACAACCCATCAAATATAGTTTTGAGTTGCTGACTGCAGAAGAACTAAATATGAACACAGGCCACAAGACCTTTTTAACCTTCATGCAGTTTTTGAAGAGCCAAAGAGGGAAATGTGATCTGTGTAAAATGTCAGACGTGCAATTCATCATATTTAAAGAAATAAACTTTTCTTGTAAACGTCTATTACAGTTTATTACAGTTTTTAATTGCTTATACACTAGAAGTTGTACATGAGTTGTACATGAGTCACAATCTATTAAACCATTTAATTCAACCGGGCTGCTAAATCTATATGTGCTTGAACCTCAGGATTTTCTAAATATGAAGTATGTTTCCTTAAGCTCTAAGATGCTTCATGTGAAGTGTTTTAAAGTGAAATGTTGCAGGGTTCAACAATAAGGATTTTCTCAGGGTCAGTGCTGACTCACTTTCTCTTCTATTTTAGATTTTAGGTTACAATGAGTTCTAAACAAAAATTTCTGCACTGTATGCCACTGATTTCTAGAAAACTTTTAATGTGAGAGTGGACATGGCCAGATTTATCTTAAATGAGTCAGTGGCATCCAGTTATTTTAGCCATACAAAAACAGCCCATAATGCTGCTTGATTTTGAAAGCTTGTTTTCATCATATTATTTTATATATATATAGCCAAGGGATGTTACAGAAGAAATACAACAGAAGGAATAGTTTCATAAATGGTATTTTATTATATAAACTGTTTATCACAATAAATACATTATATTAAAGAATGAGCAGGTAAAGAAAAAAAAAAAAAGAAATCCAAAAGTTGCTATTTCTGTCTCTCATATAAAAATGCATAACCTATTTTAAGTTCTCTTTTAACAGCAATGATCTATAAATCATCACTGTTTTAAGATGAGTGAACTTTTCAAGGACAATTTCTTTTATCACATTTTTTGTGGGATGATTTTAAAATGTGTCATGTGACAAAATTGGGTCTAAATGCACCAAGTCTTCTAGCTGTCCATGAATATAAAATTCACTGACAATTAAAGTTTAATTTTAATTTAAATTGTTTTATTTGTTAAAAAGAGATGTACAAAAAGCATTGCAATGTAACAGAAGCAGTGTGACAGTTGATACTAAGCAATCATTTTTCACATACTGGAATGGATCATTGGTCCATTTTTTTTAGATGATTTATATGATATATTGTTGAGATCTTAATGTGCAACTTTTTGTGTGTAATTGATTTCCCCCTTTAATTTAATTTGAGACAGATGGCTAAATTATTAAATTAGGATTTTCTCAAAGACTTTTTTTTAAAGCACATTAAAAACAAAGTGATTAATTTATATTGTCATGCGTCTCTTGTAGTTTACATGCAGGAACTGCTGTTTGTTCACACGAACTGTTGGGAGATAATGTTCAAAAATTGATATAACGTAAAAAAAAAAGTAAGATTGTAGCACATAGGGTGACCATGTTATGAATGAGTGTATGAACCATCTAAAATGTGTTTTTGATGAAGGATGTACATTAGTCCAAAAAATTTTGACTTCACTTTTTATTCCAGCTTAAATGTAGTTTAGGACAGATATAAAATGAATGATGTAACTGTGTTGCAGTAACTTACAGGTAGTTATTGTTCCTGCTGGTTCAATTGAAGAATATAACGGTTCATCAAACCCTGCGAGTAAAAGACTTTTATTAAACACACTTCATCAAATACACATATTGAACAAGGATTTACTATGAATCTCATTTGTCTCCTAAAATGTTGGAATAATGTATGGTAGACTACAAGTTCAATTACAAAATACAAAAATAAGTGCTTTACCCACTTATCAGCTTTTACCTTTATAATATGGCAATAAAGTTGCAGTATTATCAAGTGTCTTTCTTTTGAGCGTGAGGTTTCTCATCACCATGCTGGCATGATATGAACTGTATTTCATGTCTCATTTAAACACACTTTAACATTAAAATCCTACATACATTTACCTGGGTTGCTTTTCCTTTCTGACATATTAGCATAGTAATAGCACATCTTAGAAAATGTAAGATAAAAACTACTTTCAGGTTCTCTTTTTTGTAATAAGTTATTATAATGATTTAAGATATGATGTTAAAGAACAACTCAGTGGTGTTAAACTTTTCAGGACTTCAGTTGTGGACTTACTTTGGCTGTTGATTCTGCTCCTTCGTTTTTTGCAACAAAGAATGACACAGACGGTCAGTAATATGAAGACACGCAGAGACACTATTGTGATCATCATTACTACTGTCAGATTAACTTTCACTGCTGCACTTTTATCAGTTTGGCTAATCGTACTGTCAGCTGGACCTGGAACAAACATAAACACAAGTGAAGATGAACATGAACAACAGTCTGATTTTGTTTTTGTATCACACATGAATTTATGCTCTTGTCTTGGATAGCAATGTTGTGGAAAGTATTTCCAATATTGTCGTAGAACATCATCTATAATCAATATACAAAAAACTTTCACAGTTTAAAATGCATCTATAATTACATACATATATTTAGATACTACAGTAATACAAATGATAACTCGTATTTTCCAGCTGGTATAAAAATTGTAACTTTCTACAAGCTTGTTTAAACAGTCACACGTTCACATCTACTATATTACCAAACAGAGCTGGGTAGATTACTCACAAATTGTAATCCATTACTGACTCCAAATTACATGACAAAAATTACATTACATTACACATTTTAGGCAATATAATCAGACTACTTTTAGATTACTATTAGATTACTTTTGACCTAACTCGTTTATCACATTGAATTAAATAGGATAATCTTGTACCATATTGACATAAAAATACAAAGAGTAGAAATATTCTATTTGTTGTTATTAACAACATGAACTGCATGAAACATTATATTATGACAAGGTTTCCAAACTAGTGTTTGTGAAAGAACTGCAGGGGGGTTATGGGTTTACTGAAAAGCCATTAATTAATTAAATTATAAAAAATAATACATTCAAGTAAATAATTTTAAAATCAATAATAATAATAATAATAATAATAATAATAAACATACTACAATTTTTTGTTCGTTTGTTTCCCTGCATGTCATGGGACAACAACCAACATCAGAGAACCAATGAACATGCAAATGTGATAATTATTGAAATATTTATTTTAAAATCTCAGGGGTACTTCAAGTAAATATATTAGGTGAAAAAGGATCAGAGGACAAAAACAGTTTGTGAATTTGTGCATTTTAGTGTTTTTGAAAGACAAACGCCTTCCAAAGACATAGAAATACATGATTAAATAACCTACAGAATCATAATTCAATTAAAAATCAATGTGTTCATTAGTAGTTGATGCAATTTTGAAACGCTTCTTAAACCTGAAATGATTTTTTGTAAATGAGTGGTCAAATGCTGTGATCTTGTGTGAATATCCACAAAACTTGAAGACTTTCTGAATGTATACAAGCATAGGCTATTATAGAAAGCAACGTTTAAAAGGTGAAAAAAAAAAGAGGAATTAGGAAGAATCAAGAAATTATGAATAATTTATTGCTATTGTGTAAATAATATGCAATCATGTAATCCATAGAAAAGTAACTGTAGTCTGATCACGAGTATTTTAAAATGTAATTTAATCTAATTACAATTACTTCATTTTTGGAAACTGATTACATTGAAAACACACCTTTCAGCAGCAGCTTCACTTCATAGCAGGTTTTTTCATTCACTTTGCACCGATACCACAATTCATCAGTATGTTCTGCATCCCTTATAAGCAGAGATCCGTTCGCTAGTTGTCTCGCTCTCTCATACAGAGGCTTCAGGAGTTTCTTGGTGCTGTTTGAGGGATTGTTTGGTAAACGATACTGGGATATATCTGTTGGTTGGTGACCAATAATGACTTTCCAAGTGACTTGTTCAGTTCTGTTTTGTAGAGGATGTTCAGAGCATGGCAGCAACACTGAAGAGCCTGGTGTTTGATGGACAGAGTCCAAAGTTTTACACTCTGCAATCAAAGAAACAGTTAAAATCATATCATGTTTATGGCTCTCCAACGGTGATTATCAGCTTGTTTGAAAAATGCAAAATATCTCACTTATAATAGTCAGGTTAAATCGAGTTGCATGAAGGCAGTCCTGATCCTTGTAGACCTGACAGTCATAAAGGCCATCATCGGATAATCTGATGTTTTTCAGATCAAGTGTAACATTTCCAGCATCTTTCCTCACAGACCATCTCTCTTGCTCTGGTTCTGGAGAGATGTCTGGATACATCAGGATGTCTTTATCTTGGTTGGTCCTGCGTAGTTTCACTGTTAGAGACTGCAGCGGGTGGGTTGTGGTTAGGCAAGAAATAGACATGTTGTCACCCTGAATACAGTTTATGTTCAAGTGATGAACCTTTTTGCAGCGTCTCTGTGTCGCCACTGAAAGGAAATCAAGAGCAAAATAAGACATACAGCACTGAGAAAACAAAGATGTGGAAACTGCCACATCGTTTACAGTAATAAACAGCATTTAGTTTTCCATGGTTCTCTACCTCTACTTGCATTAATAATACATTTTATGAAAAGAGAACAACAAAAAAAACATTAAAAATTCACAACCCGATGAACTACTAAAATTGGATTGTGTTGGAATTGCTGAATATTGCCTGATGAAGGTCATTGAACCAAAACATTCAGAATAATTCTATTTTTGTACATTTGCAAGTACTGATAGTGTGTGGGATTTATGTTTTTTTGTTTGTAATTTGACCCGTTTTCAGTCGTTTATCCTGTACGCACCGATCGATCAACTAAAATTCATATATTCATATACTCCAGCAGAACATCTGCCAGTTGCTTTATAAAGATGTTAAAGCAGTGAATCAGCTTCTCACTCTTCTCTCCAAAACTATCCATATAGTGGTTTGATAATATTCAAATCAGGCAACTGAGTTAACGTTTATTAAAACTGTTGATTGTTGATTGACACTTTCTTGCTTTAAAAATGGACGAAAAAAAACAAAAACATTTGAGGCTGTTAAAAGGAAAGTGTTAATTTTACTATTATTATTAATATCATTATTATTATTATTATTACTATTATTATTATTATTATTACTACTATATGAACTTTTCTGTGTGGTAGAGCAAGTAAAAATGAACCGGCCTGACTGCCAGTAGAAAAGTCCTTATCATTGAACCCTATACTAAAAGCATGGCTAAATTTGACATTTATTATAATGGGTATATGTGAAGATTGTTTACTTAAATGAAAAGTCGCAAAGCAGTGTTGAATGGCTATACTAATTTAATTCCAGAAACCGCGAAAAATACATTTAATAGAGCCATCAGTAGCCGTATTGGTAGGAGTAAAAACCGGTCTTCACACTTAGTAAAGAGATGACATTAAACAAATAAAATATACTGTCTTTGTTGTTTGTAGATGCAATGTGAATTTATTACAATATAAAAATATAATAAAATTTACTGTTAAAACTGTTAAAATTTGTGTTAGGTGCTATTAATCACAATTAATTACAGAAAAATGTATGATTAACTATTTTTTAATTATTGGACAGCACTCATTTTCATACAAAAGAAAAATGAATTGGTTAACAGCAGTTTTCAAATTGCATATCCACTGTGTAACCTATGAATGACAACATTTAAGTCATTATTACTGCATTTTTTCTCTATAAATCTGCTTTAAAACAATGCACTGCAAAGTGCTATATAAATAAAACTCACTTGACTTGACAGTGATCATATTCATGTCACACCCGTGCCACATTTACCCATGTACAGTACACTGATAATATGCATATCTCTTTTTTTGTATGTAGGTTAATGAATTTGACTTCATATAAAAGACACTTACCTTCACATTCTAATAAAGCTGCTATTATAAGACACAGGAGCTGGAAATGTGCAGACTGAAAACACTTCATCATATACAGACACTCAGTGCAGTACAGCTGAACTCTATATGAACACAGGCCACATCACTTCAGTTGTTTTCAGTTACTCTACATGTCATGCGGAAGTAGGAAATATGACCTCATTTTGTGCTCATATAGAGGTCTTCAGTGAGCTTCTGCATATAATGGCGAGTTTTCAGCCATCGTATTTTCAACTTATAAATCTTGTAATAGAAGCTGCATTACAAAGCTGATGAACAACAGAACAACTAAATAATAAATTAGCATTTTTACCAGGCTTCTATGAAGATAACATTGGACATTTTTGAAAATAAGGCATTCGATAATTGACTAATAACCTTTTCATTGACATTAAAGTGAAATTACAGTGCTGTTGATTTAAGGCTCTGCTATTCATAATGCTATTTGCTAAAAGTATGTTTGGACTGAACTTGATGTTCATCTATGAAAGTGCCGTAATAAAAAAAAAAATAAATAAATAAATAAATAAAAAGAATTGTGGTTAAATAATTGACACTCCTTTGAGTCAAAAAGGTTAAGATTTACTGATTTAGAAGGAGATTGTGATTTCCAGGATGTGCATGTGATGTGATGAACAGGGTGTGACAGTGATTTTTCACAGCATGAGCAGAGATGAGTAGTGTGTGTGGCTGATCTGAGATCAGGGGAAAGATAATTTTTGAGCGAGGTATGGAAAGGTAAAGAGATTTGAGATATGTGCAGTCTGGAAACTCCAGTATTTTAAGACACACACACTGCCCTCTGCAGGACTCAGTGAGCATTACACTACAAAAATATAAACTTCCTGCATACACAAATACTGTAAATCATATCCAGTACACTGCACCAAGCACATCAAAACAGCAAAAAAAAAAAAATAAAAAATAAAAAATTACTTATATGAAAAGAAAAGGCACCGCCTTCTGTTCCTGCATCTCCTCCATGTCTCTGATGGCCTTCCTACTCAGTCCCTCCAGCTGCTCTGCCTCGGCCTCTCCTTCATCCACCTGCTACTTCAGAGCCTTCACACGCAGAGTCAGCTGAGGAACCACAGAAACGCTCATGCATCTTTTACATATACAGATCTTCACACTCACTGCTCTATATGTGGACATGTAATGTGTGTATTCTTCACCTGGTCTCTCTGCTGTGTGTGTGCTGATGTCTCTCCTCATCCAAAGTGATGTGCAGCTTCTTAGTTTCCTCTGCAACCATCGCTGAGAGGACAGCAAAGGGTTCTTCTCTCTGCAAAAACACATACAGCTGCACACATGTGCTTGAACCTAAGGATGTCCTGAAGTGTGTTGGGAGTTTCCTTATGTTCTAAGATTGTTCAGGTGTGTTTTAAAGGGAAATGTTGCAGGGCTCAGAAATAATCTTACATTTGTTGATCTTGTATATATGTTTTTAACCCTTGCAAATGTGTTAATATTAACTCAATGAACAAACTGTCAAAATGACTGCAAGCATGATCACTTTCTAGGATGAAAGTGATTTAATTTAGGCTTTTATTTACATAGAAACTCATTAAATATGGCAAGCTAGCTTCCGTTTACCATAATTCAAGATGCTCATTGTATGCATGCTGATCAATGCAGGTACGTTTTACATTTATGGACATTTCCATCAACCCTAAAGCACAATGCAATGCATAATTTAACATGCCCGTGAAAAATAAATGTTTGAAAATTCCTTCATATTTACACAGTATTGTGTCATATTTTTTTTGTTTTTGAGACTGTAGTATATTCTGTTTATAGCAGTCCATATACAGCCAGGTCTTCTAGCTCTCCAAGGCTCTAACATTGTATTTACATGTAAATTGTCATTTATAAAAATTTGCTAGAGGCATTGCACTTATTAAGAAAAACAACAACAAGCAAATATTAAAAGAGTCATTTATTTCACATCATTCTGTTGTCATAGATGTGGTCTGGATTACATGCAGGAGCTTCAGTTTCTTCACACCTGCTGTTGGGAGATAAAGTTCAAAAATAAATTTGGTCAGCATTTGCAGATGTGTACATAAACTACTTATATCTGAGGCCCATGCTATAAAGTGAAACAATAAATTGTACATAAATTGCAATAGAAGCTACATACATTATAGTGTATACTGTTGTGTAGTTTATGAAATTATGCTATTCATTTAAATGCAGACTGGAGAGGAAGTGCAGGATTACATTTGCCATGTTTCACATTTGTTCTGAGTGTGTTTTCATGAACTTTGATGTTTTAGTAACGTGTAAATTAGTCCAAAACCAGTATGATCTGACTTCATCCCAGCTTAATTGTTAACATATTTGTATGTAGTTTAGGACAGATATAAAATGAATGATTAAACTATTGCATTGCATTAACTTACAGGTGGTCATGGTTTGTGTTACGTTGAACTAAAGAATACAACGGGACATCCAACCCTGCAAGAAAACAACTTTTATTAAATATACCTCATGTATATTGCATATACACCGACCAAAATTATGAACGCAACACTTTTGTTTTTGCCCCCATTTTTCATGAGCTGAACTCAAAGATCTAAGACTTTTACACAAAAGGCCTATTTCTCTCAAATATTGTTCACAAATCTGTCTAAATCTGTGTTAGTGAGCACTTCTCCTTTGCCGAGATAATCCATCCACCTCACAGGTGTGGCATATCAAGATGCTGATTAGACAGCATGATTATTGCACAGGTGTGCCTTAGGCTGACAACAATAAAAAGCCACTCTAAAATTTGCAGTTTTATCACATCCAGCATCTTCACCTCCAAGATCGTCTGAGACCAGCCACCCGGACAGCTGCTGCAACAATCAGTTTGCATAACCAAAGAATTTCTGTCAGAAACTGTCTCAGGGAAGCTCTTCTGCATGCTCATCGTCCTCATCAGGGTCTCGACCTGACTGCAGTTCGTCATCGTAACCAACTTGAGTGGGCAAATGCTCACATTCGATGGCGTCTAGCGCTTTGGAGAGGTGTTCTCTTCACGGATGAATCCCGGTTTTCACAGTACAGGGCAGATGGCAGACAGCGTGTATGGTGTCGTGTGGGTAAGCAGTTTGCTGATGTCAACGTTGTGGATTGAGTGGCCCATGGGGGCGGTGGGGTTATGGTGTGGGCAGGCGTATGTTATGGACAACGAACACAGGTGCATTTTATTGATGGCATTTTAAATGCACAGAGATACCGTGACGAGATCCTGAGGCCCATTGTTGTGTCATTCATCTACGACCATCACCTCATGTTGCAGCATGATAATGCACGGCCCCATGTTCCAAGGATCTGTACACAATTCCTGGAAGCTGAAAACATACCAGTTCTTGCATGGCCAACATACTCACCGGACATGTCACCCATTTAACATGTTTGGGATGCTCGGAACGGCGTATACGACAGTGTGTTGCAGTTCCTGCCAATATTCAGCAACTTCACACAGCCATTGAAGAGGAGTGGACCAACATTCCACAACAACCTGATCAACTCTAGGCGAAGGAGATGTGTTGTACTGCGTGAGGCAAATGGTGGTCACACCAGATACTGACTGGTTTTCGGACCAATACAGTAAAACTGCACATTTTAGAGTGGTCTTTTATTGTGGTCAGCCTAAGGTACACCTGCGCAATAATCATGCTGTCTAATCAGCATCTTGATATGCCACACCTGTGAGGTGGATGGATTATCTCGGCAAAGAAGAAAAGTGCTCACTAACACAGATTTAGAAAGATTTGTGAACAATATTTGAGAGAAATAGGTCTTTTGTGTACATAGAAAAAGTCTTAGATCTTTGGGTTCAGCTCATGAAAAATGTGGGCAAAAACAAAAGTGTTGTGTTTATAATTTTGGTCAGTGTATTTTGTAAGGACTTACCATGAATATCACTTACCTCCTGAAACTTCAGAATAATATACAGAAGACTGGTAGTTTGATTCAACTGCAAGAATACAAAAATAAGTGCTTTACTACATGATCAACTTTAACAATCATAAAATAGCAAAAAAATTACAGTATTGCAGTTTCTTCATTTAATGATGGCATGATATGAACTGTATTTTACGTCTCATTGCACCACACTCAGTTGTGGACTTACTTTGGTTGTCAAATTCTGGTCTTGGTTTTTTGAAATAAAGAACAACACAGACGGTCAGTGATATGAGGACACACAGAGACACTACTGTGGTCATCACTACTACTGTCACATTAGTTATCACTGTTTCAGGTGTCACTGCTTTACTCTCGTCAGTGTTGTAGTCTTCAGTCTGACAAACCGTATTGTCAGCTGGGGTTGGAGCATTTGTGATCACTAAAGAAAAGATAAATGAACATCATCATCTGAGCCAGTCTGGTTAAGTCTTTTTTTTTTTTTTAAAGCACACATGAATTCAGGTATTTGTTTTGTGGATAGTGATATTGTGGAAGAAGTTTCAAATGTCAGGTATTTTCATATTTTTACATTTTGTTATGTTGCAGTCGTATGCTCACCCTCAGGCCATCCAAGATATAAATTAGTTTATTTCTTCATGGCAACATCAGTTGCTGTCAGAATGAGAGTCCAAACTGCTGAAAAATTAGAATAAATTTCTCCAAATTTGTTGAGGTGAAGAAATAAACTCATATACATCTTAGATGGCGTGAGTGAGTTTTCTGCAGTTATTTTTCCTGAAACTCAGTACTTAGATTAAGCACATTCAGCAGCAATTACAGCCTAAAGTCTTTATCTGACAGTCGTCACTAGGATCCTTTCAAGCCATGTCAGGGTGGATGGGGACTGCAATGGACAGCTCTTTTCAGGTCTCTGCAGATATGTTTGGCCTTGGGCCACTCAAGGATATTCACAAATTCCTGCATGGTGCAACTTTGACCCAGTCTGAGGTCCTTTTTTTTTTCTCAAAGTTTTAACAAATCTGGGTTTGCTTTGACATTATAGAGTATGGAGTGTAGACTGATGTAGGAAAAAAATAATTTTAAAGGAATCATTTAAAAGGGTCTGAATACTTTCTGAATCCACTGTATGATCAAAATAAAATTTTTACAGTACTAAATGTTCCTAAAATAAACTTAGACAGTAATACAAATGTTAACTAATGTTTTCCAGCTGATATAAAACATTACTTTTCTACATGCGTGTTTAAAAAGTCACACTTTCATACTATAACCAAACAGATACTATAACCCAGTGGTTCTCAAACTTTTTTGGTCATGCATTGGCAGTCACACCTTTCAGCAGCAGCAGCTTCACTTCATAGCAGTTCATAGTTTTTTCATTCACTCTGCACTGATACCACAATTCATCGATGTGGGTTACATCCCTTGTTACCAGAGATCCGTTTTTTAGTTGTCTCACTCTCTCATACAAAGGCTTCAGGTGTTTTCCTCTTCTGCTTGAGGGCTTGTTTGGTGGGCGATACTGAGTTATATCTGTTGACTGGTAACCATTAACAACTTTCCAAGTGACTTGTTCAGTTCTGTTTTGTAGTGGATGTTCAGAGCATGGCAGCAACACTGAAGAGCCTGGTGTTTGATGGACAGAGTCTAAAATTTTACACTCTGAAATCAGAGGAACACAATAGAAGTCATATTATGTATGTATCTTGTCCTCCAATGGTGATTATTAGCTTGATAAATTTGGATTCTCACTTATAATAGTCAGGTTAAATCGAGTTGCTTGAAGGCAGTCCTGATCCTTGTAGACCTGACAGTCATAAAGGCCATCATCGGATAATCTGATGTCTTTCAGAACAAGTGTAACATTTCCAGCATCTTTCCTCACAGACCATCTCTGGTGCTCTGATGCTGGAGAGATGTCTGGATACATCAAGATGTCTTTATCTTGGTTGGTTCTGTGCAGTTTCACTGTTAGAGACTGCAGCGGGTGGGTTGTGGTTAGGCAAGAAATAGACATGCTGTCAGCCTGAACACAGTTTATGTTCAAGTGATGAACCTGCTTGCAGCGTCTCAGTGCCACCACTGAAAGGAAGGAATGACAAAATAAGACATAAAGCACTGAGAGAACCGAAACGTGGAAACCACCACATTGCTTATAGTAACAAACAGCATTTATTTTTTAATTATGAGCAACTGCTAACTGTACTTTTTAACTGGTTCTACCTCTACATGCATCAGTACATTTTAGGAAATGAAAACAACAAATTTTATTCAAAGGCAACAGAGAATACAGTGAAAAAAACAAATATATATATATATATTTTGTCTATATATATAGTTTGTATATCAGTGTAGTAAGTTATTCAGCAGTGTTTAGCTTAAAGGTGTGGGTAACTTGTCAGACTTCCAAAAAGGGCAATTTATGGGAGCCTGTTTAGCAGGAGCATTTGTAACACTAACGCCCAACTGTTTGGTGTTTAAAAACAAAAGCCTTTACACTGCTTTAAACTGCCTTTATGACTGTGTACAGAAAGTTCGGTGAGACATCTGTTAAAAAAGTGTCTAAACAACTCAGAACCACTGAAACGAAGGAACATCAAACCTCAATTTTCACATTGAAAACACGTTTCCACAAAATTTGACCACAGAGAACTTCATAAATCTATGAAAGAGTGGAAACTGCAATGGGGAAAAATGGTATAATAATCATAAATAACATCACCTGAGTAGAAAATGCTCAAACCACTATATATAGTTTTGGAGAGAAGTGAGAAGCAGATTCTCTGAAGCTACTGACAGATGTTTTGATAGACAACGTTTGACTGGAGACTATTTCAAAGTTCTGTAAATTTAAATTCTAAAACGGTTGGAGGCTGTATTAAAGGCAAAGACCTTGTTAAAGATATTTTGCCGTATTTCCCATGTGTTCTCATTATTTTGTCCAGCTCCTATACATTTTCTACAAATATACTGTCTGGACAGTGATGAGAAACCAGTGATGTTGCCAGTGTAATAATAAATAATTTGTTGAGTAATGCAGTTTTGCACACCAGTATTTATTACAACTGCCCAGCAACTTCCAATGTGCAAGTCCACTATGTATAGTGGTACAACATTTTTACATGACATTTTTACACATCCATAGTACATTAGTTTGTATGGTGGTTAAATGAATTTGACTTTGTATAAAAGACACTTACCTTTGCATTCTAATAAAGCTGCTATTAGAAGATACAGGAGTTGGAAATGGGAAAGTTGAAAACACTTCATCATGTCCAGATGCTCACTGCAGTACAGTTGAACTCTATATGAGCCCAGGCCACATGCACTTCACTTTCACAGAGCTGTTGTTCAGTTACTCTGAATTTAATGCGGAAGCAGGAAATTATGGTCTACTCCTTTGTTGAGGCCTTCTGTTAGAAAGCTGCTGTTAGACTGTTTAGAAGATGGAAATATGAAGACTAAAAACACCCCATCACATTTCAAGACATTTCAAGTAGCTCAAACAACTGAATATGAGCACGGGCCACATGACCTTTTACATTCAGATGGTTGTTTTTGAAGTGCCAAAATAGGAAATGTGATCTACATAAAATGTGAGAGATGTACAATTTTCCACACATTTCAAATCACCAAATCAGCTGCATGATTTTGATAGTATAAAAACTGTCTAGATGAATAAAGCCATGTCTGAAATCGATTTGACTCACTGACAGTGAAAATTTTAGGTGTCTTTAAGTGTGTAAAAAGTTGTTGCCTATTTTACAGATGGTTTAACCCTTTTAAACCGGCTGTGTCTGCGCCGACACATCAAACCATGCTGTATATTGTTACGTCCCAGGACGTATTTGTTGTTTTCCTGTTCTCTCTCTCTTTCTCTCTCTACCTCTCTCTCTTTGTTCCACCACTCCACTCACAAGTAGGAAGAAATGGCCACCACCTGACACCAATGATTGGCTGTGCCCACGGATTGGAGGATGAGAGAGAGCAGTTGAGATTTAAACAGCATTGCCAACACAGACCAGGGTGGTTGTGTTTGTGTGTGAAGGCCTGTTGTGAGGATTCTCTCCCCTTGGTTTACCAAGGACTCATCTGTTACTTTTAGTGAACTATATTTTTGCTGAGTGGTATTGTGTTAATTTACCTGGTTGTACACCTGTCCTTACAGCTAGAAAACCCAGTATTTGTTTGTAAGCCATCTTTGTTTGTATTCTGTTTGTGATGAGGTCTTTAAGGTTTTTTTTTTTTTTTTTTTTTTTGTTAATTTAGAACGGGGTTAAGTAGAGAGGGGGTGCCACTTTTCTTTCTGAACTTGTTTTCTCCTGTTTATGTTAGTTAAGGAGTTAGGGTATTTTGATGTATTTTCATTTCTTTTCTTTTGGTAGGTTAGTTAGTTTCTGTCTACTAGTTAGATGTATTATGTTTGTTGTTTTGGCTTGAGCCCCCTCTTGAAGCCTTTAAACCCTCCTGCCTCTTTACAATAAAAAAATGTTAAGTTTTCTTCATTTAAGCTGTAGAGTGGGTTTTCTCTGTTGTCAATTACTTTATTAAGGTTGTTGACTGATCCGCAGTGCTATCTCACACACACACAACGCCAACTTTTATTCTGTTACGTACCTTCCCTCCCTAGACATAAAATGGGGGGGGATGTAACAGAATTTGGGGGCTCGTCTATCTGTTTTTATTAGCTACCTTTGGTGTATTGTAAACTGCTTTGTTTATTTGGAACTGGAAAGGGGTAAGTGTTCTTTTTCTCTCTTTTGCTTGGCTGTTTTTGCTTTTTTTTTTTTTGAGGTGAGAAGAGAAGTAGGTATTGGAAATATGGAATTTGATTTAATCTCGTTTACGTTACTTCCCACTTTGGAAGTATATAACCGTTGTCGTAAAAGAGATTTAATTTCCATAGCAGACTTCTTTAATATTAACATTCCTAAAGAGGCAACTAAGCAGGTTATCAAAGAGAAATTATTTGCGGAGCTGGTAAAAGCTGGCATCTTAGTCGCACCAGAGGGTGTTGTTGAGGAAGAATCTGAGTCGGTGGTTAAGGCTGCTGACTTGGATTCTATTCCCAACATGGATCCCAGAGATTCTGGTTCTGACACTTTTTTGGCAATTAAGCTGAGAGAATTAGATCTTCAGGTGACGCAACAAGAATGTGAGGCTCAGCGCATCAAGCTTCGAGTGATAGAAGCTGAACGGGAGCGGGATAGTGAGCAGCACAGACATGAGCTGGAGGCTCTAAGGCTACGCAACAGGCCCATTCCATCACCGCGAGCTAGACTCACTCAGTCACCACAAAGTAGACTCTCTAATTCATCAGCAACCGTGCCAATTGTGGATTCTGTTCAGAACCCCAATGATAGTTCCTCTGATTTACCTGCTGAATCTGATTTTGATGTCAGTAAAAATATTCGACTCGTGCCGCCGTTTAGAGAAGCAGAAGTAGACTCCTACTTTACAGCGTTTGAACGCGTAGTTGCAAAGCTGCGGTGGCCTAAGGATATGTGGGCTCTACTTCTGCAATGCAATTTGTCTGGTAAAGCCCAAGAGATTATAGCTGCATTACCTATTGAACAATCTCTCAGTTATGATATAGTGAAGTCTGCTGAGTTAAGGGCATATGAATTAGTTCCGGAAGCGTACCGCCAAAAGTTTAGATCCCATGCAAAAACAGCCAGACAAACATACGTTGAATTTGCACGAGAGAAAAAGGCAAAAAAGTTTGAAAAGTGGTGTCTTTCTAGTAAGGTTAGCACTTTTGAGCAGCTCCAAGAATTAATCTTTAGAAGATTTTAAAGCATGCACCCCTGAGAATGTTGTTGTTCATTTAAATGAACAGAAAGTGCAAGCTCTTACCAATGCTGCTATCATAGCGGATGAGTTTGTGTTGACGCATCGTAATGTGTTTTCTTCTGCACGTCAGACACAAAAATTGTCTCCAGTTGTTCAGAGCTCAGAGCTATGGCAGTCTGCTAGTCGTTCCGCTAAAACTGAAATGTCTGGTGGGGCTAGGCGTAAAGCTAGTCCCAAATGTGTTGAGGACAAGCGGGTTTGCTTTTATTGTCTTAACCCAGGGCATTTAATCTCGGAGTGTAAGGCTTGGAAACAGAAAAGTTCTGGTTCCAAGCCTAAAAATGTAGCTTTAGTGCAATCTGTCCCTGAACTAAATGAGTTGGATGCTGCTGTCTATAAACCCTTTCTTTCTTCTGTTTCAGTTTCTCTTTCCCCTGACTCTGAGACACGGGCAGTAAGGATTTTGAGGGACACTGGAGCCATGCAGACCTTGATTTTGGAGGAGATACTTCCTTTCTCAGCTGAGTCATATATAGGTAGTGATGTGTTAATTCGGGGATGTGAGATGGGATGTGTTAATGTTCCCCTTCATAGGGTGTATTTGGAGTCTGATCTAGTGAAAGGACCAGTGACGGTGGGGGTGTGCTCCCGGTTACCTGTAGATGGCGTCAGTCTTATTCTTGGGAACGAGCTTGCTGGTGGTAAGGTTTTTCCTAGACCTATTGTAACACACAAGCCTAGTATTAACGAGTTACCTGACCTGTCTACCCAGTTCTCCACTGTATTTCCTGCCTGTGTGGTAACCCGTGCACAGTCAAGGAAATCTGACATCCCTGTTGATCTTTCAGACACCATCCTTTTCTCTCAACCTGATTGTGACAAATGTGAGTTGAGTGTTGTACCTGAAATTGTGTCAAAACCGACTGAATCAAGTGCATTACCAGATCTTTCTCTAAAGGTTTGTAAGAAAGACTTGGTTGCTGCCCAGACCTCTGATCCTTCCCTGGCTCCTTGCATTGATGCCGTGGTGGACATTATGCAAGTGCCAGAAGCTAGGGTAGCCTATTATTGGGAAGGATGGAGTGCTGATGCGCAATTGGAAGCCGCAACGTTCTGATGTGAATTGGCAAGAAGTTCACCAAATTGTTACCGTCCGATTATCGTTCACAAGTTCTTCAACTCGCTCACGAAAGTGCTTTATCAGGACATTTAGGTGTGACAAAAACCTTCCATCGTGTCTCCAAATACTTCTTTTGGCCTGGATTAAAATCATCCGTGTCCAAATTTGTCCGTTCCTGTCATACTTGTCAATTGGCAGGTAACCCAAATCAAATCATTCCCCCAGCCCCACTTATTCCGATACCAGTTATTGGTGAGCCATTTGAACGATTAATCATTGACTGTGTAGGGCCTTTGCCTAAGTCAAAGTCAGGGCACCAGTACATATTGACTGTCATGTGTGCTGTGACTCGTTACCCTGAGGCAATTCCTTTACGCACCCTTAAAGCTAAGACAGTTGTGCAAGAGCTTATTAGGTTTTGTTCCATCTTTGGCCTACCAAAAGTGATCCAGTCAGATCAAGGCACTAATTTTACGTCTAAAGTGTTTTCACAAATGTTAAGCGAGTTGGGCATAAAACATCAATTGGCCAGTGCCTACCATCCACAGTCCCAAGGTGCTTTGGAGAGATTCCACCAGACTCTTAAGTCTATGCTCCGAAAGTTTTGCATTGCGACAGGTAAGGATTGGGTAGAAGGTTTACCTTTGATCATGTTTGCCATAAGGGAGACTGTTCAGGAGTCGCTGGGTTTCAGTCCAGCAGAACTGGTATTTGGACATGCAGTGAGAGGTCCCCTCAAGTTGCTCAGTGAGCAGTTGTTGTCTCAGAGTCCTTCTTCAGTGTCTATCCTTGATTATGTCAGTTCTTTTCGTGAGCGGCTTCATAAAGCATGTGAGATTGCTCGTGCTCATCTGGTAAACTGTCAGACCAGGATGAAAGCCCAGTATGACCGTAAGAGTGTGGTGCGTACCTTCCAGCCCGGTGATTCTGTGCTTGTCCTGCTTCCTGTACCTGGGTCAGCCTTGCAGGCTAGGTTCACTGGTCCTTACACAATTGAGAGAAAACTTGGTGATACCAACTACCTTGTTTGCACTCCTGATCGTAAACAAAAGAGTAGAGTATGTCACGTAAACATGTTAAAGGCTTATGTTGCACGTAATATGTCTCAAAATAATCCCACTTGTAAGCCAGTGTCTGTGTCTACGGTAGTTGTGCCATCACCATATTGTCCTGAGGAGGATGGGTTAGTGGCAAAAGATGCTCCGACCTTGTGTGCCCGTTTGCAGAATTCTGCAGTTCTGGGTAATCTGGAGTCCCATCTCTCCCACCTGTCTACCAGTCAGACTGAAGCTGTGAGTAATTTGATTGGTAGATATCCCAAACTTTTTTCTGATGTACCTTCACAAACTACAGTAATATGTCATGATATTGATGTAGGTGACAGTCAGCCAATTAAGCAACACCCTTACCGTGTAAACCCGAAGAAACGCGATATCATGAGAACTGAGATACAGTATCTCCTTGAACATTGTTTTGCCGTTCCTAGCCAAAGTCCGTGGAGTTCCCCATGTATATTAGTACCTAAGTCTGATTCCACCTATAGATTTTGTACGGATTATCGTAAAATCAATGCCGTGACTAAGCCAGATTCCTTCCCACTCCCAAGAATGGAAGATTGTGTAGACCGTGTTGGTAGTGCACGTTATGTCACAAAATTAGACCTCCTAAAAGGGTACTGGCAAGTTCCCTTAACATCTCGTGCTTCGGAAATATCAGCGTTCGTCACACCTGATAACTTCCTACAGTACTCTGTCATGGCTTTTGGCATGCGAAATGCCCCTTCCACCTTCCAGCGGCTTATGAACAGAGTATTGTTAGGAGTATCAGACTGTGAAGTATATCTCGATGATGTCGTAGTGTACTCCAGCTCATGGGAAGATCATTTGGCTAAGCTAGAGGTAGTGTTTGGCCGGTTGGCTGAGGCATCTCTAACTTTGAATCTAGCCAAATGTGAATTTGCCAAGGCTATTGTTACATATCTTGGCAAACGTGTTGGACAAGGTCAGGTGCGGCCAGTGGAGGCCAAGGTCTGTGCAATTGTTGAGTTTCCTACCCCAACTAACAAGCGTGAGTTGCGGCGCTTCTTGGGTATGGCAGGGTACTATCGGGGTTTCTGTAGAAATTTTGCTACTATCGTTTCACCTCTTACTGACCTCCTAAGTACATCTAGGAAGTTCGTGTGGTCTTCAGAATGTATGAATGCTTTCAACGCTGCTAAGGATTTGCTCTGTACTGCTCCTGTTCTCTCTGCACCTAATTTCTCATCACCATTCAAGTTACAGGTGGATGCAAGTGCTACCGGAGCTGGGGCAGTCCTGCTACAGGAAGATCAAGCTGGAATCGAGCATCCTGTATCTTTCTTCTCTAAGAAGTTTTCTAAGACCCAACAAAATTACAGCACAATTGAGAAAGAAGCGTTAGCTTTATTGTTAGCACTTCAGCATTTTGAAGTGTATTTGGGTGGAAGTCCTAGTACCATTACAGTCTACACTGACCATAACCCCTTGGTGTTTCTAATGAGAATGTCTAATGCTAACCAACGTCTGATGCGGTGGTCCCTTATTATGCAGGAGTACAGTGTTGAGATCCGGCATAAAAAGGGAGTTGATAATCTTGTAGCTGATGCTTTGTCCAGAACTTAGGTTTTAGGTTTATCAAGACTTGTCCTGTTGTATTTTAAAATTACAATACTTGTAATTTTTTTTTTGTGTGTGTTGAGGGCGTTACGTCCCAGGACGTATTTGTTGTTTTCCTGTTCTCTCTCTCTTTCTCTCTCTACCTCTCTCTCTTTGTTCCACCACTCCACTCACAAGTAGGAAGAAATGGCCACCACCTGACACCAATGATTGGCTGTGCCCACGGATTGGAGGATGAGAGAGAGCAGTTGAGATTTAAACAGCATTGCCAACACAGACCAGGGTGGTTGTGTGTGTGTGAAGGCCTGTTGTGAGGATTCTCTCCCCTTGGTTTACCAAGGACTCATCTGTTACTTTTGGTGAACTATATTTTTGCTGAGTGGTATTGTGTTAATTCACCTGGTTGTACACCTGTCCTTACAGCTAGAAAACCCAGTATTTGTTTGTAAGCCATCTTCTGTTTGTGATGAGGTCTTTAAGTTTTTTTTTTTTTTTTTTGTTAATTTAGAACGGGGTTAAGTAGAGAGGGGGTGCCACTTTTCTTTCTGAACTTGTTTTCTCCTGTTTGTTAGTTAAGGAGTTGGGGTATTTTGATGTATTTTCTTTTCTTTTGGTAGGTTAGTTAGTTTCTGTCTACTAGTTAGATGTATTATGTTTGTTGTTTTGGCCTGAGCCCCCTCTTGAAGCCTTTAAACCCTCCTGCCTCTTTACAATAAAAAATGTTAAGTTTTCTTCATTTAAGCTGTAGAGTGGGTTTTCTCTGTTGTCAATAACTTTAAGGTTGTTGACTGATCCGCAGTGCTATCACACACACACAACGCCAACTTTTATTCTGTTACGTACCTTCCCTCCCTAGACATAAAATGGGGGGGGGCGTAACAATATGTTACCATAACTCTTCAACTGTTTGCACTTTCAAAACAAATCAAATGCTTCTTAGACAAGCTTAGCTTATTGCAGTAATTTATTGCGCTTCGTCGGCAAATGCCGGCAGATTTCCGGGAGAGTGGGAAGAATTTAAAAGGAGCGTGGAAATTTGGATGAGATTTAGGATGATTTTTGAGACTTGGAAGCAGGCTGAGTGAGATGCGTGTCGATAGAACAATACATTTCATTGTTAGTTTCCGGTCGGAGCTGTATCCCTTCTAGCCACAACCGACTTTTTCACATGTGTCCGTATGTGTAAATGTATGTGCATATGTATGTGCGTATATGTGCAAATTGCACATTCTGTTAGAATTTTACAATCAAATAAAATATGTGAAAAATGCCTATTTTACCCGTAGGTCTTAAAGGGTTAACCTCAGATTGTACATCTGATTTATAATTATGGTGCTGTGGCTAGCAGTTATAAGCTCAAGAGTGGAAACCAGAAGACTGGAGTTTCTATTATCAATTTTAGAGCAGGACTGACGTTACTGTGTGTCCAGGAAAAAGCATCAGTAAAGAGGGATTTCAGATTCCTCTCTTGAAGACTTTGAAGACTCCAGAGCTGACTGCCAGGCCTGCTGAATCTTCTTCTATTAATACTATTAATATGTTGAAACAATCTAACTTGAATAAAAAAAAAATCATGCAATCAAAATGTAAAAAATGTCCTTCCTCTTAATAGACATTGCTAATTTATTGAAGAACATATAGCAATTGAATATTGTGTTGGCAGCTGATCATTTGTGAGTGAGGTCTGGACAGGTAAAAGACCTTTAGATATTAGGAATGTGAGCAGGTCTGGACACTCCAGTTTTCTGAGAGACACACACTGCCCTCTTTAGGCCCCAGTGAGCATTACATTATAAAATAATAGATTTCAGTGTAGTTCAAGTGTGAAAGGTGGTGAAAAGTTATGAGCAGAAGGCAATCATTGGACAGCAGGGAGGAAGGGGTGGGATAAGAAGTAGAAGGTACAAATGAATTTCAAATGAAATCAGAGTAACCCAAATTCGCCATGTAGGAAATCATATATATATATATCTTGTGGATGTATGAAATGTTCTACTTTTGTGCTCATATAGAGGCCTTCAGTGAGCTTCTGTATGTGATGGGGAGTTTACAGATATCATATTTGCAACTTATAAATCTTCCAATAGAAGCTCTAAAGCTGCTGTTCGATTTAGAGGATGGAAAGAGTGAAGAATAAAAACAACCCATCAAATATAGTTTCGAGTTGCTGACTGCAGAAGAACTAAATATGAGCACAGGCCACAAGACCTTCTTAATCTTCATGCAGTTTTTGATGAGCCAAAAAGGGAAATATGATCTGTGTAAAATGTCAGACGTGCAATTCAACGTATTTTAAGAAATAAACTTTCTCTGTAAACATCTACAGTTTTTTTAATTGCTTATACACTAAAAGTTGTACATGAGTCACAACCTATTAAGCCATTTAATATACTGAAACTACAGAGCCAATTTCTTTAATTCAGCCAGGCTGTTAAATCTATATGTTCTTGAACCTCAGGATTTTCTGAACATAAAGTATGTTGGGAGTTTCCTTAAGCTCTAAGATGCTTTATGTGAAGTGTTTTAATGTCTCAGGGTCAGTGCTGACTCACTTTCTCTTCTATTTGTTGATCTTGTGGTGTTTTTAAGCCTTTCAAACTTGTTAATGTTAACTAGATGCACAAATTGGCAGTGAGTTTCAATGAGTTCTAAATTATATTTTTGCATTATATGCCACTGATTTCTAGAAAACTTTTAATGTAAGAGTGGACATGGTCAGTTTTATCTTAAATGTGTCAGTGGCATCCAGTTATTTTAGCCATACCATAATGCTGCTTAATTTTGCAAACTGGTATTTGTTTTCATCATATTATTTTATATATATATATATATATATATATATATATATATATATAGCCAAGGGATGTTACAGAAGAAATACAACAGAAGGAATAGCTTCATAAATTGTATTTTATTGTACAAACTGTTTATCACAATAAAAACATATTAAAGAATGAGCAGGTGCAGAAAAAAAAAGAAATCCAAAAGTTGCTATTTGTATCTCTCAAATAAAAATGCATGACCTATTTTAAGTTTTCTCTTTTAACAGCAATAAATCTATGAATCATCACTATTTCAAGAAGAGTTAACTTTTCAAGGACAGTTTCTTCTATCACATGTTTTTTGTGGGATGATTTTAAAATGTCATTATTGTTAGCATCAGCTGTGTCAAAATTCTAAATGCACCAAGTCTTATAGCTGTCTATGAATATAAAATTCACTGACAATTAAAGTTTAATTTTAATTTAAATTGTTTTATTTGTTAAAAAGAGACATACAAAAAGCATTGCAATGTAACAGAAGCAGTGTGACAATTGATATTAAGCAATCATTTTCCACAGACTGGAATGGATCATTGGTACATTTTTTTTTTAATATGGTTTATATGATGTGTTGTTGAAATCTTAATGTGCAACTTTTTGTGTATAATTGATTTCCCCCTTTAATATAATTTGAGACAGATGGCTAAATGATTAAATTACAACTTTCTCAAAGACTTAAAAAAAAAAAAAAACATTAAAAACAAATAAAAACAAAGTGATTAATTTATATTGTCATACGTCTCTTGTGGTTTACATGCAGGAACTGCTGTTTGTTCACACGAACTGTTAGGAGATAATGTTCAAAATTAATTTGTTGAAAAAAAAAAGTAAGGTTGAAGCACATAGGGTGGCCATGAAATGAAGTGAACTAAATTCTATGAAACTCTCAAAATTATGCCAGTCATGAATTGCAGACTAGATGACATGAAGCACATTTCACATTTGTTTAGAGTGTTTATATGAACTATCTAAAATGTGTTTTTAGTGAAGGATGTACATTAGTCCAAACAAATTTGACATGACTTTATCCCATCTTAAATGTAGTTTAGGATAGATATAAAATTAATGATTTAACTGTGTTGCAGTAACTTACAGGTAGGTATTGCTCCTGCTGGTTCAATTGAAGAATATAACGGTTCATCAAACCCTGCAAGTAAAAGACTTTTATTAAACACAATTCATCAAATACACATATTGAACAAGGATTTACTATGAATCTCATTTGTCTCCTAAAATGTTGGAATAATGTATGGTAGACTATGGTATGGTTCAATTACAAAATACAAAAATAAGTGCTTTACCCACTGATCAGCTTTAACCTTTATAATATGGCAATAAAGTTGCAGTATTATCAAGTGTCTTTCTTTTGAGCGTGAGGTTTCTCATCACCATGATGGCATGATATGAACTGTATTTCACGTCTCATTGCAACACACCCAGAAGACTTTAACATTAAAATCCTACATACATTTACCTGCACTGAAAAAAAAAAAAAAGGCAATGGGGAGGTGGTCGAATTTTTAAATATGCATTTTGCATTTCTTATATAATTAATTTATGCTGCTCATCTAAACATATTTTAATCATGTACCATGTATTTATTCTGTAAGGATGTTCAATCATATAGAATTAATCATGCTGAAGCTAAATGAAGTAGTTATGTTTTCTTTATAAACCCCACCCCTTTGTGAAAAAAAAAAAACGATTCGCGCCCATCGCCATTTTGTCTCTAGCTGTGGATGGAATCTGAGCTCTGTTATGGTAAGTTAATTAAAACTTGAAAATAAAATTCAGATTTGAGTAGCCATTCAAATCAGTATTTGAATGTGCATATTTTCACTCAGGTTTTATGTACTTGTCATATCAAACAACATTCTTTTTTAAAATAACGTTTATGCGTTTGTACCTTAGCTAACATTAACACAAGCTTTAGCCTCTTCTGAAAATGTCGTGTGTATTAACGTTTGTGTGTTCGAAATGCGTGTAATCTTTTTCTTTGTATGTCGGTGTGTTGACTAGAGGAGTCAGTATGACAAACTGAACCGTGTACACCGGACGTTATCGTTGTCTTGCCGTGCCGCAACAGCTTCAAGCTGTGTACGTTAACGTTACGCGACAAAGCGGCCGTTTCAAAGAGCTTGAACTACGTCAGAAATACAATAGAACAGGGAATCCGTTAAGTTATCTGTCGGGGATTTGTCGCGCTGTGCCGCATCCAGTGTAGACGATAGGCTCCTTTGAGATGCTAACGTTAGCTGAAATGTAGGTGAGAGTAAGGTTAGGGGACGAGTGGGGGGGGGGGAAAGTGCAGCAGAGACGTGGATCAGACACGTCTAGGTTTAAAAACGGATATCGCGTGATTTACACTCATGCTGCGTTCCTGATAAACTGGATGTTATTTAAGTTCTGTTGCTTTTTATGACAGCTTATAATGAATAAGACTTTATTACAGACTATCAAAAAGCCACTACAATGCATGTTGTTTTAAAGAAAATTAACGTTGAATATGCTTTCTGTTTAGATGTCTGGTTTCTCCTGTCCATTCACATGCATACATCTCTGATGACTGCTTTGAATGATATGCATCTTCATATCATTTGATGAGCATAATCCAATACTCTTAATTATAATAATTGTTAACTGTTTTAAAACTGATGCATACTTATGTTATTTTACAGATATCTGATATTTCACCAGAGGAGTGCATAAATAAATTCTGGTATCATTTACTCACCCTCAAGTTGTTCAAAACCTTTATGAATTTCTTTGTTCTGCTGAACACAAAGGAAGGTATTTTGAAGAATGCTTACAACCAAACAGGTTATTTTAGGGCACCATTGACTTTCATAGTATTTTTTTTTTCCTACTATGGAAATTAGTGCAGCCCCAAAGTTGTCTGGCCTCAAACATCCTTCAAAATACCTTCCTTTGTACAGAACAAAGTTATTGTTCTTATTGTGTAATATTGTATTACGTTAAGCAAGTTTTTGGGGGGGGCAAAGAAGTGTAAGGTTTTTAGTTTTGGATTTTGCTTTTATGTGGGGTTATTATTATTTTAACGGATGCGTTTCAAACAAATGAGCTGTGTGTAACATGCTTCTCTGTATATTTGTAATCTGTATGGATTGTTGTGTCATATTTAAAAACAAATACTATTAATAAAAGTTTTTTTCCAAAAAATGTTTTTGCTTATTTGCTTAAAATCTACAATATTAAGGTTGCTAATATGCTATTATTTATTTAAAAATGTAATACTTATAGTTTACCAAAGTTTTTTTATTCTGTTATTAATTTTATCTGGATTTATCATACATTTTATAGTTTTATTTAACGGAGATAAATTATGTTGAGAGAACGTAAAAATATGTGCAACTGATGTACATATATATATATATATATATATATATATATATATATATATATATATATATATATATAAAATTTTTTTTTTTTTTTTTACGTTAATCCAACAGATTTTTTTTCAGTGTGGGTTCCTTTTCCTTTCTGACATATTGACAGGAATAGCACATCTTAGTAAATGTAAGATTAAAACCCCCCTTTCAGGTTCTCTTTTTTTGAAATAAGTTATTATAATGATTTAAGATATGATGTTAAAGAACAACTCAGTAGTGTTAAACTTTTCAGGACTTCAGTTGTGGACTTACTTTGGCTGTTGATTCTGCTCCTTCGTTTTTTGCAACAAAGAATGAAACAGACGGTCAGTAATATGAAGACACGCAGAGACACTATTGTGATCATCATTACTACTTTCAGATTAACTTTCACTGCTGCACTTTTATCAGTTTGGCCAACATTACTGTCAGCTGGACCTGGAACATACAAAAACACAAGTGAAAATGAACATAAGTCAGTCTGATTTTGTTTTTGTTTTTTAAATCACACATGAATTTAGGCCCTTGTCTTAACTGTGGATAACAATGTTGTGGAAAGTATTTCCAATATTGTCGTAGAATATTATAATCAAAATACAAAAAACTTTAACAGTTCAAAATGCTACATATTACATACATATATTTAGATACTACAGTAATACAAATGATAACTCGTATTTTCCAGGCGGTATAAGATTTTAACTTTCTACAAGCTTGTTTAAACAGTCACACATTTATATCTACTATATTACCAAACAGATAAGCAGAGCTGGGTATATTACTTACAAATTGTAATCCGTTACTGACTCCAAATTACATGACAAAAATACATTACATTACACATTTTAGGCAATATGATCAGACTACTTTTAGATTACTATTAGATTTGACCTAACTCGTTTATCACATTAATTTAATAATCTTGTCCCATATTGACATAAAAATACAAAGAGTAGAAATATTCTATTTGTTATTAACAACATATAATAACATATTTAAACAATATATTATGACAAGGTTTCCAAACTAGTGTTTGTGAAATAACTGCACGGGGTTATGGGTTTAATGAAAAGCTAATAATTAATTAAATCATAAAAAATAATACATTCAAATAAATCATTTTAAAATCAATGATGATTAAAAAAAAAAAAAAAAAAAAAACACTAAAATTTTGTTTGTTTGTTTCCCTGCATGTCATGGGACAACAACCAACATCAGAGAACCAATGAACATGCAAATGTGATAATTATTGAAATATTTATTTTAAAATCTCAGGGGTACTTCAAGTAAATATATTAGGTGAAAAAGGATCAGAGGACAAAAACAGTTTGTGAATTTGTGCATTTTAGTGTTTTTGAAAGACAAACGCCTTCCAAAGACAGAAATACGTGATTAAATAACCTACAGAATCATAATTCAATTAAAAATCAATGCGTTCATTAGTAGTTGATGCAATTTTGAAACACTTCTTAAACCTGAAATGATTTTTTGTAAATGAGTGGTCAAATGCTGTGATCTTGTGTGAATATCCACAAAACCTGAAGACTTTCTGAATGTATACAAGCATAGGCTATTATAGAAACGGAACGTTTAAAAGATGGAAAAAAAGAGGAATTAGGAAGAATCAAGAAATTATGAATAATTTATTGCTATTGTGTAAATAATATGCAATCATGTAATCCATAGAAAAGTAACTGTAGCCTGATTACAAGTATTTTAAAATGTAATTTATTCTAATTACAATTACTTCATTTTTGGAAACTGATTACAGTGAATACACACCTTTCAGCAGCAGCTTCACTTCATAGCAAGTTTTTTCATTCACTTTGCACCGATACCACAATTCATCAGTATATTCTGCATCCCTTATAAGCAGAGATCCATTCGCTAGTTGTCTCGCTCTCTCATACAGAGGCTTCAGGAGTTTCTTGGTGCTGTTTGAGGGATTGTTTGGTAAACGATACTGGGATATATCTGTTGCTTGGCGACCAATAATGACTTTCCAAGTGACTTGTTCAGTTCTGTTTTGTGAAGGATGTTCAGAGCATGGCAGCAACACTGAAGAGCCTGGTGTTTGATGGACAGAGTCCAAAGTTTTACACTCTGCAATCAAAGAAACAGTTAAAATTAAATCATTTTTATGGATTTCCAACGGTGATTATCAGCTTGTTTGAAAAATGCTAAATATCTCACTTATAATAATCAGGTTAAATAGAGTTGCATGAAGGCAGTCCTGATCCTTGTAGACCTGACAGTCATAAAGGCCATCATCAGATAATCTGATGTTTTTCAGATCAAGTGTAACATTTTCCACATCTTTCCTCACAGACCATCTCTGGTGCTCTGATGCTGGAGAGATGTCTGGATACATCAGGATGTCTTTATCTTGGTTGGTCCTGCGTAGTTTCACTGTTAGAGACTGCAGCGGGTGGGTTGTGGTTAGGCAAGAAATAGACATGCTGTCACCTTGAATGCAGTTTATGTTCAACTGATGAACCTGTTTGCAGCGTCTCTGTGTCGCCACTGAAAGGAAATCAAGAGCAAAATGAGACATACAGCACTGAGAGAACCAAGATGTGGAAACTGCCACATCGTTTACAGTAATAAACAGCATTTAGTTTTCACATGGTTCTCTACCTCCGCTTGCATTAATAATACATTTTATGAAGAGAGAACAAACAAAAAAAAATTCACAACCCGATGAACTACTAAAATTGGATTGTGTTGGAATTGCTGAATATTGCCTGATGAAGGTCATTGAACCAAAACATTCAGAATAATTCTATTTTTGTACATTTGCAAGTACTGATAGTGTGTGGGATTTATGTTTTTTGTTAACCCATTTTTAGTAGTTTATCCTGTACACAACCAATCGATCAACTACTGTACAGGTGTGCCCTGGTGATTTTTGATTGAATGTTTTTGAAGTATAAAATTCATATATTCATATACTCCAGCAGAACATCTGCCAGTTGCTTTATAAAGATGTTGAAGCAGTGAATCAGCTTCTCACTCTTCTCTCCAAAACTATCCATATAGTGGTTTGATAATATTCAAATCAGGCAACTGAGTTAACGTTTATTAAAACTGTTGATTGTTGATTGACACTTTCTTGCTTTAAAAATGGAAGTTTAAAAAAAAAAAAAAAAAAAAAAAAAAAAAAAAACATTTAGGGCAGTTAAAAGGAAAGTGTTAATTTTTCTATTATTATTATTATAATTATAACTATATGAACTTTTTTCTGTGTGGTAGGGCAAGTAAAAATACAAACCGGCCTGACTGCCATTAGAAAAGTCCTTATCATTGAGCCCTATACTAAAAGCATGGCTAAATTTGACATTTATTATAATGGGTATATGTGAAGATTGTTTACTTAAATGAAAAGTCGCAAAGCAATGTTGAATGGCTATACTAATTTAATTCCAGAAACTGGGAAAAATACATTTAATAGAGCCATCAGTAGCAGTATTGGTAGGAGTAAATACCGGTTTACTTCACACTTAGTAAAGAGATGACATTAAACAAATAAAATATACCGTCTTTGTTGTTTGTAGATGCAATGTGAATTTATTACAATATAAAAATATAATAAAAATTGTACTGTTAGGTGCTATTAATCACAATTAATTACAGAAAAATGTATGATTAACTATTTTTAAATTATTGGACAGCACTCATTTTCATACAAAAGAAAAATGAATCGGTTAACAGCAGTTTTCAGATTGCATATCCACTGTGTAACCTATGAATGACAACATTTAAGTCATTATTACTGCATTTTTTCTCTATAAATCTGCTTTAAAACAATGCACTGCAAAGTGCTATATAAATAAAACTCACTTGACTTGACAGTGATCATATTCATGTCACACCCGTGCCGCCTTTACCCATGTATAGTACACTGATAATATGCATATTTATTTTTTTTTTATGTAGGTTAAATGAATTTGACTTCATATAAAAGACACTTACCTTCACATTCTAATAAAGCTGCTATTAGAAGATACAGGAGCTGGAAATGTGCAGACTGAAAACGCTTCATCATATACAGACACTCAGTGCAGTACAGCTGAACTCTATATGAACACAGGCCACATCACTTCAGTTGTTTTTAGGTACTGTATATGTCATGCGGAAGTAGGAAATATGACTTCATTTTGTGCTCATATAGAGGCCTTCAGTGAGCTTCTGCATATAATGGCGAGTTTTCAGCCATCGTATTTTCAGCTTATAAGTCTTGTAATAGAAGCTGCATTACAACGCTGATGAACAACAAAACAACTAAATAATAAACTAGCATTTTTACCAGGTTCCTATGAAGATAACATTGGACATTTTTGAAAATAAGGCAATTAATAATTGACTAATAACCTTTTCATTGACATTAAAGTGAAATTACAGTGCTGTTGATTTAAGGCTCTGCTATGCATAATGCCATTTGCTACAAGTAAGTCTGCACTGAACTTGATGTTCATCTATGAAAGTGCAGTAATAAATAAATAAATGAATAAAAATAAAAGTTGTGGTTAAATAATTGACACTCCTTTGAGTCAAAAAGGTTGAGATTTACTGATTTAGAAGGAGACTGTGATTTCCAGGATGTGCATGTGATGAACAGGGTGTAATAGTGATTTTTCACAGCATGAGCAGAGATGAGCAGTATGTGTGGCCGATCTGAGATCAGAGGAAAGATCTTAAGCATTTTAAGAAACAGACAGTGAGCACTGCACCAGGGGTGCTCAACCCTGTTCCTGGAGATCTACCTTCCTGCAGAGTTCAGCTCCAACCCTGATCAAACACACCTGAACCAACTAATTACGCCGGTTTCACACTGCCTGCGTGAGCATGTATTTTTCTCGGCGCCCATTTTAAGAGATTAGAGCATTCACACAGCACGCAGTGTGTAGCAGGAGCAGAGCAGAAGCGGCAGTGCCGCGATTGTTTTGGTGCCGAGTCTATTTTTGCAACGCCACTTACACTGGATTAAAGCCACAGTGCGTTGTTCTTGATCAAAACTGACCCAATTAACATGAAAAATAACAATTTTACCATAAAATCATGTAAGTGAGTTTCGTGTTTCACAATCACGGGGTAAAAGGCTCACCAGTGTGGGACCTACTTTAGCTAAAAAAAAAAAAATATATATATATATATATATATATATATATATATATATATATATATATATTTTTTTTTTTTTTTTTTTTTTTCTTTTTTTTTTTAAATAATGTTATTAATAAATATTAAGTTAATGCTTGTTCAAAACAATCACGTTAGCAAAATTTGTACCATTTTCTGCTTATTTTGAAATAATCAATCAATCAATAAATATGCTACTGTCATTATATACAGAAACAAAATCATTTTTAAAAGTGAAGATTGTAAAAGCATTGAAGGAGATTGAATTTAATATAGATTTACAGTAATAACAAATAATATTTTTTATAAATGATATGTTTAATATATGATGGTTTCATTATAAACACGGTGATTATCTCTACAATATAATATTATGTATATGTATATATATATTATGTATTATAATATTATACATAATATGTGATATTTACCATCTGAATCAACAAATGGAAAAGTCAGTCATCTATTAATTATCTTGTAAATTATTGTGCCTTTTAGCCCCAATAGCAGGGGCGATTTTTACATATTCTTTTCTTTATTGAAAAACTGTTGCTTTAATTAACCAAACTGGGAATCATTAAGACGACCTTTGTCTGAAAATGTATTCAATAATTTATTGTTATTGCTCAAGCTTAACCCTTTGAGCGGTGCGGTCCCACATGTGGGATTCTAATTTCTGTGCCCCTGGGAGTACGGTCCTACATATGGAATTTAGAACGTTCGGTGACGTTATCAGATACACACAGTGTAAGTATCGATATAATTCACCCCAGTCCTTTCCCAGTTTACCCGTCACTTACTTGCATGTATTTTGGGAGAAACTGGTGAATTTACGTGCGGTAAATCTGTCTGACTAGACTCACTGAACGGCAGCGCGAACAAACATCTCACGCTATAGATCATGATCCAGATCATTTCTAAAGGTTTTAAAACGGCAAAATACACTCACTTACACGTATTCGTGAATCTGAATATCAGATAGTTGAAGACATGGTAAGCAAGTGCGTGAATATTTTGAATTAAAAAAAAGGGGGAAAACTAAATGAAAGCGATATGTCTGTCATACAGCGCTATAGTGGCTGCAGTGTCACGTGGCAACCATGACGCGTCACCATGGAAACAATAAAGGGAACGTTCTAAAATAACGGTCGCCTAAAAAAACTCACTCTGGGGGGTCAGAGAGAATATTTTAAACTCACCACTGAAAGGGTTAAAAGGCCTGTTTACGTTATTAAAACTAGAGGCACTTACTAACTTTAAGATAATTTTTTTTATCTTGTAAACTACCTACAGCATGTTATATGCACGTGTGTGTGAGACAGAGGGGAACACGGCCGCATCACATGTTGCCTATATCATAAATCAAAGCAAATGACAGACAGTTGTCGGAGAACACCTGCCTGACCGAATGAACGATACTCGCCTGTATTTGCAGCACATAAGCCGCGGTTCAGCTGCGCGCGACAAACTACCAGTGTGAAAGCACAATGGGCGCGTGCTGCTCACGCCCTGCATACGCACTGCTTCTGCTCTGCTTGCGCATCCAGTGTGAAACCGGTGTTAGGATCTGAAGGAGCACTTGATAATTACAAACAGGCATGTTTGATCAGGGTTGGACCTATATGCTGTCTTCACGCCATGTCGTAATTACCGTAATTCCGAGATGGCAACACAGCTACATTTTACTCGTAGCTTTCCATGTAGGTAGCGCCTAAGTAGCGCCAAAACGAGCCTGGCGGCGGTGACATGGTACATCTGTCACTGGTCCAAGTCGTAACTCTCAAAACATTCCGAGTTTACAAGTTGTAATTACGAGTTCAGGAGCACGTGAGGGCTTTGGTGTTGATAGTGTTGCCATAGAAACACATAATTCAGACAGAGTAGAATGTCACGTGTTTTCACAAGATGGCGTAAATGCAGCAAAACTCTGCAGGAAGGTAGATCTCCAGAAACACCCCTGCATTACACTATAAAATAATACACTTCATGTATGCACATATACTGTGGATCATATTCTGAACACTGCACCAAGCACATCAAAACAACAAACCAGCCATAATGGCTGTCTGTTTATATATATATATATAAACAGTCCATTATACCACTTGATGTTGGAAACTAATATTTGTTATGTTATTTTATTTATGACAGTCATAGCCCAGGGATGTTACAAAAGAAATATAATAAAGGGAATAAATTAAATTGAGTATTGTAGTGTTTCTCAATGGGGGCGTTCGGACAGCACCGGGGGGCGCTGGAAGCAATATTTTTGAAAGGGGGGCGTTGAGCTGTTCCTGGGGGGCGTTTGGTCAAGACGAGTTTACACCAAAGATGTATGAGCTGAAACTTGCAAAAGAAAATGGTCTGCCACATCCTAACGCTGTCTTTACTGGATACATTAAAACGCACTTTCTATATCTATTGTTCAACTTGTCGGTAGCGCCGGCGTGTGGAATCCCGCAGGCAGAAATAGAACGCGGCATCCGTTTACTGTAGCGCTCGCGCTCATTTGTTACTGGAGGACCGATTATAACGGGATCTATGTGCTTTAACATAACGTGTCGCGCTGTTCGCGGCCAGTGTAGTAGTGGTCTTCGCTGCTAGTTTACACCAATACTCCCGCTCCTAGACTTGACGGTGTATCATTTCCTTAGCAACGACTTCAGTACTTTAGTGTTTGCTTGACTTTCTGTAGCGCAGCTGCTGCGTCAAAACAATAGAAAGCATTTAGACACGATGAAGCAAGAGATGTTTTTTCTTGTTTAGAAAAATTAATATTAATACTTTTTGTTTGCTGATTGGCCGCGGTTGGTTTATTCAAAGCTCACAAATATAGCCTAATTTATATCCACGTGGCTTTTTTGCTCCTTTTTTGCTTCTAATGATAATGATACTTTAAATGATAAATCAAAAATGTGATGAATGTCATGTGCTATTCAATGAAATTAAAAAATAAATAAATAAAATTATGTATGTTTTGGGGTTTAAGATGCTTTCAAAACGGGCCTATATATTATAAATAAAATATATATTATATATTATATATTATATTATATATTATTAAATATTATATATTATAGATTATATATAATATACACTACCTTTAAAAAAGGTCAGTATGATTTGTTAATGGGTTCATAAAAAAGTTTGCATTTGTTTGTTTAAATCAAGCCTACAGTAAAAACAGTAAATCTACCATTTGAAAAAAAAAAAAAAAAAAAAAAAGAATATATTTTAAAATGTGTTTTCTTCTCATGCTAATCTACAGTACATTACTACAGCTTTCAGTGTCACATGATCTTTCAGAAATTATGCTGATTGTTGCTTACATTTCTTATTATTATTATAGCTGGCACAACACACTGACAAGATTTGATTTAATTGACTATAACAAATATATAAATCAGGACAGCACTAAAATAGTAACTATTTTGAAAATGAGGAGCATATGTTTCCCATCTTTCTACAACCCCAATTAAAAGTTGGGGCATTTTGAGAAATGCCATAAAATTAAGAATATGTCATTTGTTCTCTTTAGCCTATATTTAATTGACTTAAGTACAAAGAAAAAATCCAGTGTTTTCACTGGCCAACTTAGTTTTATTTTGTTAATATAAACAAATTTTGAGCCATGATCCAGCTTTGCTTGCGAAGACTGAGAAGCTCCATTTATACCCAAACATGACACCCTCACCTGTTACCAATTCACCTGCTTGCTGTGTTTCAAAGCAGTTTATTTGGCTATTCTATAACCTTTTCACTTTTATTTTGCCTCTGTCACAGCTTTTTTGGAGTGGGATGCATACTTCAAATCAATCAATCAATAAATATTTTATAAATAAATGTTTATATATGAAGAGTTTGGTTCCAAAACGCTATAAATCCATTTTGATTAATTTGAGTAAAAATGTGTTTTCTTTACCAAGAAAGTGGCAAGATGAAAACCACTATTTTCTGTTTTAAACTTTCACATAGCATCTTTAGGTTATAATAACATTAAAAATTCAAATCTAGATTTTGATTTTTCAAAGATTTATTATAAAAACGGATTATTTTTTTTTTTCCGAAATGCAATAAATCCATTAGGGGTCTATGTTTACTTTTCTTTTTAGAGAAAGTATAAGTGATGGAAGAAGATGGCATAAGTGCAATCAAATTCATAAACTCTTGTTGAGATTAATGTTTTAAATATACAATTTTGAACATAGAAATATTAAATGATTTTAATAACTAAAAAGAAGATAAAAATGAAATACTGCCAGTAGGTGGCGGTAAGTCACTGATTTAATTTCTGAATCATATCATTCATTTGATTCGTTCGAACGGCTGATTAATTCAGGAATAAGGCAAGTGACTCTTTTTATGAAAGGGTAATTGATTCATTGACTCAGTAGAAAATGCACGTTCATTCGTAAACGAAACACCACTGTGTTTGAATGGAGATGCGCAAGGGCTCATTTGTGACTTTGTTTCAAACTATTTTTGAAGATGAGATGAGCAAAATCAGGCAATAGTGTTATAGTCAGACAATGCGGGTCACTTAATATTAATTCCTTGATTATTTAACTGTTGTATTAAATCAATATCTCATTTACAAACTCCCTTAAAAATCATTAAAAGTTGTCACTCCTTTTAGTTCATCGCAATCTCACAAAATTCTAATCAAGGAAACTCTCTACACTGCACAATGAATCTCTTATTTCCACTCTCTCTACACTTTGTTTATGAAAGGATTCGTCAGATAGGTCTGTGATACATTACTGAACTGAAAACTATGGATGCGGTGTGTATTCAAAGCGCTGCTTTTACTGTTTACAATGCGTGAAATGCTGCGCTGTTATTGGCTGAGCGGATGTATCGCATTTTGCAGAAAAGGGAGACTGGCGTTTGTCGCGTTTGGAAAAAAAAAGGGAGAAAACATGACAGAATAACACGGCGGATATTGCATTTTGCGTAAAATTAAAAACTGCCTCATCAAAACCGACCAGATGCAATATTGATTTTGGCAGGAACTCAATTTTGTAAAAAAATGGCGTTTATCGCGTTTTGCAACCAAACTCTTCATATGCAAAATACATTTAAGTTGGTCAGTGAAAACTCTGGAAATCTTTTCTTTGTACTTTTGTCAATTAAATAAACGTAAAATAGAATAAACAAATCACAGATTTTATAATTTTACAAAATGTCCCAACTTTTCTAAAATTATGGTTGTACTTAGTTTTTCTTAAATAAACTTTGAAATATTCTCACAAAATCTATGAAATATAGTAAAGTAGGGTTTAGGTGTAAATGTGGGATTTACTCACCAAAATAACAATGTCCACTATGTCATTTTTATTTAGTCTTTTTAAATTTGGGGCAACAAGATATATCAGCATCTCAACAACACTGAAGCTATAGCAATGAAAACCACCAACATGCTCAAAAACTCTGTAAATTAATGTTATTACACTTATTTTAAAATAATTTACTGTAATAAAGTACTTCACTGTCTTTTTTTATCAATTCAATGCATCCTTGAAATAAAGCAATTTCCTAAAAATCATAATGACTCCATACATTTGAATTACTGTAAATACAATATCAGTCCTCATTATAAACACAAAATAATAATAATCAACTTTAATATTCAGTGAGGACAATTAGACTATGATTTATTTGATGGGGGGCAGTGAGGGGCCTGGATAATGGGTGGGGGGCGCTGGCCCAAAAAAGGTTGAGAACCACTGGAGTATTGCAATAAAAAATGTTAAATAATAATATTAAAAATAAAAATATTAATAAAGAATGAGTAGGTGCAGAAAAAAGTTTTCACTGGTGTATTTCATATGCATATTTGTACAAAATTCAAAAATGGTCAACCCTGTTATGTCTCTTGAAGGGTTAGTCAACCCAAAAATGAAAATTCTGTCATCAACTGTTAACCCGCATGTTGTTCCAAACTTATATGCATATTGTTCATTTTCAAAACACAAAGATATTTTTTTTATAAAACTTCAGAGATTTCTGTCCCTCCACTGAAAGTCCATACCACCGAAACTTTTACTTTGTAAAAAGTTCATACAGAAATCATAAAAAAATGCGAATCAAATTATTTCTGATATTAAAGTGCATATTGCAGGTTAGCGACTCCAGTAAATTGATGTATAGAAAAATAATGTAGGAACCAGATTTTCTTTAAAATATACTTCAAAATACGCTATTAAGGCTTCTGGAGTCGTTTTTGTGAGAGAATTTTACTTCCGCATCTGAAAAACTGCCAAAACCGGCAGTGACGTAACGAGAGGGAGAGCGGTCAATGTAAACCATAGGAAAACAATGGATCGCAATAACCGTTCGGATGCGGAGAAAATTTTAAATGTTTATTTACACTCGTATGACGAACCACAGACACAATTATGAGCCTGCTATGTGGCCAAGAGAGCAGGGATATGCCAGGATTACACAGAACAACGGTCAGAGGAGACAAATTAAGTTGTGGTGTGAGGAGAACAGGGCAAGTGTCTGTGAGAGATCAGTGTCAGCTGACGATATCTAATCGGGAAAAAGCATAGCACTGGTCATCTATAAGTATTGATACTACTTACCAGTAACAGAAACTAATAATCGTTGATCAAGCATCAGACTCGTTAATATCCGACGCTAACGTTACGTGATATAGCGGTTTTTATCTCCGCGCGCGCGCGAGAGAGAAACGTTTTTGTTTCATTATATACTTATGTGGGAAATGCCCCCAAACTTGATGTGCTGTCTCTGACTCTGCACCCAGGCTTTAAAGGCTTGCAGTCTGAACTCATAACAGGTTGTACAGATAGCCTATATGCACTTCAGGCAGGAGCATACACCTCTCCAGGCCAGCAGACATGAGTATGTTTAGGGTAGAGATAATTTATTACTCTGAGCTAAATACGTACAAATAGTAAACTTAAGATTTGAATATCAAAATGTTTGTTTCTCAATTACAAGTTGACTATATTTAGGTCATGAATACCTATAAAGTCACACTTTTTAATGCCATTGGTATAAGACAGTTAATGTTGACAGCATACAGGCAAGTTGTCTGCTGGTATTCATCAGGAAGCCCTCACCTGCATGTGTTGTGTCAGCTATGGGACAGTTTACAAAGGAAGGATGACTTTATAAAGGTTTTGAATGGCCCCATTTTGGTGACAATCAATAAAAAATAATCACAATCACAAATTGTCTTACTGTATAAAAAATTGTTTATGAAGTTTACAATACATATATATCAAGCAGATCTGCATTTATGTTTAATTCAGTTCAGTTTAATTTATACAGCACTAAATCATATATATTATTTCATAGTACTGTTAATACCCAACTCAAAACACAACATTGCAACTGTTATTATATATATGTAGATGTACCAAACATATACCACTGAAAGAAAAATATTTTCAGCGTGGGTATCACAATAATGTGTTACATTAGAGGTGGTTAATAACAACTGGCGTCCACTGCTTCAGATCTTCACACATCCTCATGTCTTGCAATGTCTCCCAAAGCCCTATAAATACATGAAAATAAATTACAAATTAGCTGTGCAAACAATGTGACTAGACTTGATGGTTATAATATTAACAAACTGAGGTTAACTGACCAGTAATGCCTTCTCATATGGTACCGTTTTTACACGGTTCTTAAAATTATATTACTAATGCTTACATGCTAGCTACGGTGCTTTACAACAACATATACACACCTCGTTGTGTCTCATTATTTAAATAAATATGTTCACTGATTTGGTGGTTATCAAAAGTTAAAAAACAAGACTTACGGTGCACAGTTCACATTTTCGTCGAGCTGCATCTCTGACGGCTTCGGACGAACCACAGGCTGACGGCGGACCCGATGAAGGTGCTGTGTGCACCGAAGGAACCGCACCAGCTTTGAGCCTCACTTGGTTCTTGCTTCGGCATCCCATGTTGAAACTGCATCAGATCGCCGGGATGACAATCCTCCGGTGTAAAGTGAACGCGTTTTTCGAAGCAGATGCATTAGTGTAGGCCCGTCTCTTCGCCCACACAAACCATAGCACCGTTCTTTTATTGTAAGTAAACCCGTGGACACGATGTCCTGACAGGCTGGAGTTTGTGCAGCCTCCATAAACACAATAATTTACCATGACGATGATCAATTGAAATAAAAAATAACTACCGAAAACACACTAGCTCTCGACTGCTCCTACTGAATAGCAACAGAGTTTGGCGAACGACTCCCTCTCGTGACGTCATATGACGCGGTGTGGAAAAAAAGGCTGTTTTTGAGCGCTGTCAAGGAAATCGTCACTTTGTCTTCAAAATTTGTGGCCTTGCGTCTTGTAAAACATTTTCAAATCCTCCATGAACGGTTCGTATAGTATTTCCATACACGGACATATATTTATCTGGAATTTTTTTTTATCCTGCAATATGCACTTTAATCAAATTATTTTCAAATCTTTTGAAGAAAAATGATTGCTTTATATGATGAACAGATTTAATTCAGGCTTTTATTTACATATAAACTCATCAAATATGGCAAGCTAGCTTTAGTTTATCATATTTTGATATGCTCATTGTATGCATGCTGATAAATGCAGGTACATTTACTATTAAGTTTATGGACATTTTCATCAACCTTAAAACACAGTGCGATGCATAATTTAAAATGCCTGTGAAAAATAAATGTGGAAAATTCCTTCATATTTACACAGTATTGCGTCGTATTTTTACAGACTTTCTAGAGTGTAGTACAGTCTGTTTATAGCAGTCTCTATACAGCCAGGTCTTATAGCTGTCCATGGCCATAAAATATATACTTGTATACTTAATGTAAATTGTTTTATTTGGTAAGCATTTTCATAGTAATACTATGTAATTTATGAAAATTTGCTGGAGGCATTACACTCATTAAGAAAAAACATTAAACAAACATTAAAACAAGCATTTATGTTACAGCATTCTGTTGTCATAGATGTGGTCTGAATTACATGCAGGAGCTTCAGTTTCTTCATACCAGCTGTTGGGAGATAAAGTTCAAGTCACGTGGTCAGCATTTGCAGATGTGTACATAAAGTACTTATAAATGAGGCCTATCCTATAAAGTGATATAATAAATTTTACAACAATTGCAATAGAAGCTACATACAGTATAGTGTATATGGTTGTGTAGTTAAAACACAAAAAATAAAACTGTCATTCATAAGTGCAGTATTACATTTGCCATATGTTTCACATTTATTGTGTGTTTATAGTGTATGAACTATGATGTGACTTTATCCCAGCTCAATTGTTAACATATTTGTATGTAGTTCAGTACAGATATAAAATGAATGTTTAAACAATTGCATTACAGTAACTTACATGTGGTCATGGTTTGTGTGATGTTGAACCAAAGAATACACCGGGACATCCAACCCTGCAGGAAAAAAACTTTTATTAAAGACACTTCATCAAGTATATTGCATATATTTTGTAAGGACTTACCATAAATATCACTTACCTCCTGAAATTTCAGAATAATATACGGGAGACTGGCAGTTTGATTCAACTACAAGAATACAAAAATAAGTACTTAACCACATGATCAACTTCAACTATCATAAAATGGCATAAAAGTTACAGTATTGCAGTTTCTTCATTTCACGATGGCATGATATGAACTACATATATTTCACATCTCATTGCAACACACTGAGAAGTTAGGGACTTACTTTGGTTGTCAGTTTTGGGCCTTCGTTTTTTAAAAAAATTAAGAATGACATAGACGGTCAGTGATATGAGGACACACAGAGACACTATTGTGGTCATCACTACTACTGTCACATTAGTTGTCACTGTTTCAGTTGTCACTGTTTCACTCTCGTCAGTGTTGTTGTCTTCACTCTGACCAACCGTACTGTCAGCTGGGGTTGGAGCATCTGTGATCACTAGAGAAAAGATATATGAACATCATCTGATTAAGTTGTAGAAAGAGTCCTGCTTGTTCCAAACTTCTTCCATTTTAGAATTATGGAGGCCACTGTCGTGGAACACAATTGTGTTTCCGCTCTGATATACATATTCGGCCGTTAGACCTTATATAGACAGGCGTGTGTTTTACTAAATCATATCCAATTGAATTGGTCACAGATGTTCCAGATGATCCAGATAAATGGCATTCACCTAAGCGTAACCTCAAATGTAATAGCTTAGAGTCTGAATACTTGTCATATTACTTGTCATCAATGTCATATTAGATTTTTTTCTGGTTTTACTATGACATTATAGGGTATGGAGAGTGGATTAACGTGGGTAAAAATAATTTAAAATAATTTAATTTAAAAGGGTCTGAATACTTTCTGAATCTACTGTGTAATTAAAATAAAAACTTTTTTTACGGTACTAAATGTATACCTAAATATATTTAGACAGTAATAGAAATGTTAACTTATATTTTTCAGCTGGTATAAATACATTAACTTTCTACAAGCATGTTTAAAAGGGTCATCGGATGCAAAGTTCACTTTTACATGTTGTTTGAACATTAATGTGTGTTGGCAGTGTATGTACACATCTATCCTATAATGATAAAAATCCATGTGGTGGTTTTTAATTAATCTGTAAAAATAATATCCCCTTTTTCAAATCAAGCCATCGTCAGATGCCTGTTGGTGTGGCGTCACACCGACAGAGGCCGCTCCCACGATAGTTGATTGACATAAGTGTCTTACCTCAGACCTGCCTTACATCAGCTGTAACAGTCCGACCTCCATTGTTTCAATGCCTGAGCAGGGATGCAAGTTAGACAAGAATATCTCAGATTGAGCGATTGAGGTGTTGTGTTGCTGGATGTAATAATGAACATAGTGGTCGTCATTTACTCCCGACATCTGAGCCGCTGAAGATGCAGTGGATTACGTTTGTTTGTGAAGGGAATGCACCTCCCGATCTACATATATCCGTCTATGTTCGCTCGAATCATTCGTGATCCAGCTTCATTTACAGCAGAAGTGCGTATAAGGGTTCTTTTTATGAATCTTTGCGATCACCTTGCCTAATAATGTGCTAGTTAGCAAGTTTAGCGGCTAAACGCGGCTAAAGTGAAGAGGCTCGTCACTCCACGAAGAGTAGAGAGGGGCGGGGCGAGCAGAGCTCATTTGCATTTAAAGCAACCTTGACCAGAACAGGATGATTTTTGCAGAGCTCATTTTTACAAGGTAAAAAGGGTATTGTTTTATACTACCATTGAGAAATTTTAACCAAAGCATGTTATAGACTTTTCATTAAGACCCTAAAGAATCATAACTGTGGAAAATGGGCATCCGATGACCCCTTTAAACAGTCACACATTCATACAATAACCAAGCAAATATTATAACCCAGTGGTTCTCAAACTTTTTTGGTCACGTGTCGGCGTTCAGTGCCGCTTTATAATCACCACAACATGACTTCATTTTAATCTAAACCTTTACCTAACTGTTTTACTGAGATGTTTCGCCATATATACTGTATTACCGTAGCATAAAAATAATTTTGACTAACTCATCACTACAGGTCACATTTTAATAACTAATTTAATCTTTCAAATGAATCAATGTCTGTCGTATTGTTAGAAATATGGCATTCAAACACACCTTTCAGCTGCAGCTTCACTTCATAGCAGGTTTTTTCATTCACTCTGCACTGATACCATGATTCATCAATGTTGGCTACATCCCTTATTACCAGAGATCCGTTTTTTAGTTGTTTTGCTCTCACATACAGAGGATCCATGAGTTTCTCTGTGCTGCTTGAGGGATTGTTTGGTGGACGATACTGAGTTATATCTGTTGACTGGCGACCATTAAGAACATTCCAAGTGACTTGTTCAGTTCTGTGTTGTAGAGGATTTTCAGAGCATGGCAGCAACACTGAAGATCCTGGTGTTGGATGGACAGAGTTTAAAGTTTTACACTCTGAAATTAGAGAAACATATGTATTAGAAACAAGTTTCCTGGGGATCATTTGTTCATTTTAGAAACTGAGATTCTCACCTTTGACCTTTAGGTTAAATCGAATTACATTAAGGCAGTCCCAATCCTTGTAGACCTGACAGTCATAAAGGCCATCATCGGATAGTCTGATGTCTTTTAGATCAAGTGTAACATTTCCAGCATCTTTCCTCAGAGACCATCTCTGGTGCTCTGATGCTGGAAAGATATCTGGATAGATCAAGATGTCTTTATCTTGGTTGGTCCTGCGTAGTTTCACTGTTAGAGACTGCAGCGGGTGGGTTGTGGTTAGGCAAGAAATAGACATGTTGTCACCCTGAACACTGTTTATGTTCAAGTGATGAACCTGTTTGCAGCGTCTCTGTGTCGCCACTGAAAGGAAATGAAGAGCAAAATAAGACATAAAGTGAAAGAAACAAGACGTGGAAACCACCACATCGCTTACAGTTACAAAGAGCATTTATTTTTTTTATTATGAGTAACTGGTAACTGTACTTTTAAACTGGTTCTAGCTCTACATGCATTAATAATTTTTTTGTCTATATTCCCTAGTTTGTATATCAGTAGTAAGTTGTTCAGCAGTGTTTAGTAAAGCCGTGGATGAAATGGCAACTTGTCAGACTTCCAAAAGGGGCAAATCATAGGAGCCAAATCAAGTTTAGCACGAGTGTCTATAACATTTCCGGCATAGTTGTTTGATGTTTAAAAACAAAGGCCTTTACACTGCTTTAAAAACCCTTTGACTATGTACACAAAGCTCGGCAAGACATCTGTGAAAAAGAAAGTGGTCGAAAACTGAAAGTGAATGACATAGACCGTCCAACACTAAGAAGGACTGTCTAAATGACACAGAACTACTGTGTCAGTATTCACACTGAGGACACAAATGTTTCCACAAAATCCAACCACAGAGAACTTCATAAAGCCAACATCCATGAAAGAGCAGAATCTGCTAAAACTTTAATCACAGACACTGATGCTAAAATGGGGAAAAGGTAGTATCATAGTCATAAGTCCTGGACCACCAAGGAGCACCACGATGAACTTCAACATCAACATCTGCCCAGGCCAGACAAATCATCTTACTATATTATTACAAAGCACTGTAAATAGTTTTGGAGAGAAGTAAGACGCTGATTTTCTGAAACTACTGACAGATGTTTTGATAGACAATGTTTGACTGGAGACTATTTCAAAGTTGTATACATCTGTCGGAGGTCTGGACTCCTCACGAACCAAAGAAACCAGTGATGTTGTCAGTGTCAGCAGTTTAAACTTTGCACACCAATGTTTATTAAAATTGCCCAGTTACATTTTCTTACTTCACAAAAAAAAGAGGTTAACAGTGACTTCCAAATTGTAAGTCCACTATGTAACATATGAATCACAACATTTGACATGCTACATTTACACACCTGTAGTACATTAGTTTGTATGCTGGTTCAATGAATTTGACTTCATATAAAAGACACTTACCTTCACATTCTAATAAAGCTGCTATTAGAAGATACAGGAGTTGGAAATGTGAAAGCTGAAAACTCTTCATCATATCCAGATGCTCACTACAGAACAGCTGAACTCTATATGAGCCCAGGCCACATCATTTCATCTTCACAGAGCTGTTGTTCAGTTACTCTGAATTGAATGCGGAAGTAGGAAATATGGTCTACTTTTGTGCTCATATACAGGCGTTCTGTTAGAAAGCTGCTGTTAAACTATTTATGGAAATATGAAGACTAGAAACACCTCATCACATTTCAAGACATTTCAGGTAACTCAAACAACTGAATATGAGCACAGGCCACATGACCTTTTATATTCAAATGGTTGTTTTTGAAGTGCCAAAGTAGGAAATGTGATCTACGTAAAATGCGAGACGTGAAAATTTTGCACACATTTCAAACAAACCAAATCAGTCAGCTACATGATTGTGATATAAAAACATTGTATTATATTCAACATACTTAAAGATATAAACTTGGCCAGAAAGTATTAAAAATGTTGCGGTCAGTGCTGCTTCCAATATTGCCACTTGTATAAAAACAAATACATTTTCAAGGTCCAGAATTCAACACTCAGTTGTACTATTTGTCTGTGTCATATGACTATGACATACATCAACAACAGTATGTACAATATACAAGTGTTCATTTCCTTTCTACTAATACCCTGACATCCTTCATCTCCCATCAGCTTTTCTTTACACACCTAATGAAGAGCTCAGTGCTCATAATCCATCACAGGGCCATTAAAACAAATTCAAATTCAGTTTCTGAAGTTTGGAAAGGTAAAACCCTTAAGACAGGTGTCTCCAAAGTCAGTCCTGAAGGGGCGGTGTCCTGCAGAGTTTAGCTCCAACTTGCATGCATGGTAAGACATTGATTAGTTGGTTCATATAATTAGAGTTCGAGCTAAACTCTGAAAGACACCAGCCCTCCAGGACAGAGTTTGGAGATTTCCGCCTTAAGAGATCAGAGATGTGAGCAGGTCTGTACACTCCAGTATTTTGAGAGACACACACTGCCCTCTGCAGGCCTTAGTAAGCACTACATTATAGAAATTGTAAGAACACGTGCATAGAAGAAGTGGACAGCAGGATGGAAGAGGTGGGAGGAGAGGTAGAAGGTACAGATGAATTTCAAATGAAATCAGAGTAACCAAAATTGACCATGTAAGAAATCATGACCTTTCCATGAGAGAACCTAGGAATAAGATATAAAGAGTTACTATTTCAATCCACTAGTAGCATTGAAGTTATGTCTTTGGGAGGCCAATCATTGGCCGTTGGTTGACGAATGGTGTGGAGTTGTGGGCTGGTTGAAGTTGAGACACAGCTTTGTTGCAAAACTAAACTCAGAACACGAAACTCTCAACGGAAAAGAAAAGAAACTAAAATAAACCGACACACTCACACATTCACACAAGTTGCAGAAAGAGAGAAAGTGAGGTTAGAATGAGTTTTAAGAGAGTGAACATGTGAAACCCCCCATTTTATAGCAATATATGCAATTTCTTAGACCTGAACAATCATCAATCACTTAATTAACCCTCACATTGAGGTTCTCAGTGATGCTATTAAACTTTATAATAAATGCACCACACCAGTTCAGCTAGAATCTGGAGGTTCTACTTGTGTTGCCTGTAATCTGTAGCATTCCCTTTATGTGGCATTGTTGCAGAAAGGTTTTTCCAAAAGTTGCTGATTGGCTGGAAGTCTAGTAGCTTCAAAGTGACATCTTGGGGATGGCGATCATTGGGTGCTGGCTGACGAATGGTGCAGAGTTGTGGGCTGGCTGAAGTTTTGAGAGGCACAGTCAGAGACATGGCTTTTGCGGCGAAACTTAACACAGAACATGAAACTTTCAACGGAAAAGAAACTAAAACAGAAGGAAGACAGAAGAAAATCTACATTTTTAAAAGACAGTCTCTGTAGTGAATGTGAGGATGTGCTCTTTTGTGTTAATGTTGCAAGCTGTTCAAAGCTGCTAGTTGGTTAGACTTCCTTCAGACTCGTGGCGACAGGGTATCGTGGACAGATTCATGACGTTGTCTTTTTATCCTGGGCCTCTTTGTGAAATTTGGCTCTTTGTGTTGTTTCAACGCTTGAATCTTGAATTGTCTGATTCACTCTGATATCTACAAGTAACTGTGTCTAAATTGGGTCTTCTAGCTGTCCATGAATATAAAATTCACTGACAAGTAAAGTTGAAATTAAATTCAAAATGTTTTATTTGTTAAAATGAGATGTACAAAAAGCATTGGCATGAAACAGAAGCAGTGTGAGCAATAATTATCTACAGACTGGAATAGATTAGTGATACTTTTTTTCAGTGTACAGAAGGACAATTTTGGATGGCTTTAAAAAAGCACAATAAAAACAAACTCATTCATTTATATTGTCATATTTATCTTGTGGTTTACATGCAGGAGCTGCTGTTTGTTCACACCAACTGTTGGGAGATAATGTTCAAAAAATAATTTGGTGAAAAAAAGAAAGTTTAAAGAACATGTTATGTTATGCTAGTGCAAGCTACATCATATCTTGTGATATGATTCACAAAATTATGCCTGTCATTAATTAGAGAGGACATGAAGTATGTTTCACATTTGTCGTGTGTGTTTATATGAACTATATGTTTTGAGTGAAGCATGTAAATTAGTCAAAACAGATTTGATATGACTTTATCCCAGCTTAGATGTTACCATATTTGTATGTAGTTCAGGACAGATACAAAATGAAAGATTTATTGCAGCAATTTACTGATGTTCATTGTTCCTGCTGGTACAACTAAAGATAAAACGGATCATCAAACCCTGTAAGTAAAAAAAAAAAAATTCAGCAAATATTCATAATGAACAATGATTTACTATGAATCTCACTTGTCTACTGAAATGTTGGAATAACACATGGTACACCAGCAGTTCAATTCAACATACAAAAATAAGTACTTCACCATCTGATAAACTTTTTTATGATCTTAAAATGGCAATAAAGTTACAGTATTACCAAGTATCTTCCAGTGTGAGGACTGTCATCACCATGATGGCATTTCACTCATTTGAAAGAAAGAAAAAAAACTCTGCAAAACAAGCAAATGTAAGATAAAAACTGTGTTCTTTTCTTTCCAATTAGCCATTATTATGATATAAGATATGCGGTTAAAGAACAACTCAGTAGTGATAAACTTTTCAGGACTTCAGTTGTGGACTTACTTTGGCTGTTAATTCTGTTCCTTCGTTTTTTGAAACAAAGAATGACACAGACAGTCAGTGATATGAGGACACACAGAGACACTGCTGTGGTCAAAATTACTACTGTCAGATTAGCTGTCACTGCTGCACTCTCTTCAGTTTGGCCAACCATACTGTCAGCTGGGGCTGGAACAATATCTGTCAGAGAATTGCTACAGTATGTCAGAGATTCTGCATTGAGACTTTATAGGGTTAGAAATATTGGACTGAAAACATACCTTTCCTCAGCAGCAGCTTCATTTCATAGCAGTTACTTTCATTTACTCTGCACTGATACCACAGTTGATCAGTGTGGGCTGCATCCCTTATAAGCAGAGATCCGTTTGCTAGTTGTGTTCTCTCATACAGAGGCTTCAGGAGTTTCTCTGTGCTGTTTGAGGGCTTGTTTGGTGCGCGATACTGGGATATGTTCTTTGGTTGGTGACCAATAACGACTTTCCAAGAGAATCGTTCAGTTCTGTTTTGTAGAGGATGTTTAGAGCATGGCAGCAACACTGACGAGCCTGGTGTTTGACGGACAGAGGTCAAAATTTTACACTCTGCAATCAGAGAAACAGAGTTGAAATTATGTAATACATGTATATGACTCTGTAATAGCAATTAATTGAAAAATTTGCATTCTCACTTATTATACTCAGGTTAAATCGAGTTGCATGAAGGCAGTCCTGATCCTTGTAGACCTGACAGTCATAAAGGCCACTATCAGATAATCTGATGTCTTTCAAATCAAGTCTAACATTTCCAGCATCTTTCCTCACAGACCATCTCTGGTGCTCTGATGTTGAAAAGATGTCTGGATATATTAGGATGTCTTTATCTTGGTTGGTGCTGCTCAGTTTTACTGTTAGAGACTGCAGCGGGTGGGTTGTGGTTAGGCAAGAAATAGACATGATGTCACCCTGAAAACAGTTTATGTTCAACTGATGAACCTGTTTGCAGCATCTCTGTGTCGCCACTGAAAGGAAATAAAGAACAAAATGAGACATTAAGCACTGAGGAAACCAAGACGTGGAAACCGCCACATCGTTTACAGTAATAAACAGCATTTACATTTTAGCAACTGATTCTACCTCTACATGCATTAATACATTTTATGAAATCAGAAAAAAAAAATAAATAAATACAATGGACTACTCTGTCGGTTTTTTAAAAATTTGAATGAAATCTAAAATTCATATATTCCTAGACTCCAGCTGAATCAGATCTGCCAGGTGCAGAAAAAAATTATGATGTATGATTAATTAGTTATTTTTAAATCAGCTGACAGCACTAACTTTTATACAAAAGAAAAATGAATTGATTTAACCTATGAATGACAACATTTAAGCATTATTACTGCATTTTTTCTATAAATCTGCATTGAAATGTCCACTGCAAAGTGCTATATAAATAAAACTCGCTTAACTTGACATTAATCATATTCTTGTCACACTTGTGCTGCATTTACCCATCTACAGTACACTGATAATATGCATATCTCTTGGTTGTATGTAGATTAAATGAATTTGACTTCATATAATAGACACTTACCTTCGCATTCTAATAAAGCTGCTATTAGAAGATACAGGAGTTGGAAATGTGCAGACTGAAAACACTTCATCATATACAGATGCCCACTGCGGTACAGCTGAACTCTATATGAGCACAGGCCACATCACTTCAATTGTTTTCAGTTGCTGTAAATGTAAAATGTTGCTGTGCTCATATAGATACGTTCATATAGAGGCCTTCAGTGAGCTTCTGCATACAGTATGATAGGGTGTTTTCAGCCATCATATTTTTAACGTATAAATCCTTTAATAGAAGCTGAATTACAAAGATGCTGAACATCAGAACAACTAATTAATAAACTAGCAGTTTTACCAGGCTCCTTTGAAGATAACATTGGACATTTTTGAAAATAAGACATTCAGTAACTGACTAATAACCTTTTCGTTGACATTAAAGTTGAATTATAGTGCTCTGGATTAAAGCTTTGCTATTCATAATGATGTTTGCTAAGTCAGCAGTGAACATGATTTTCAGCTTTTAAGTTCGTATGGAAATGTTAGAAAATGCAACAGCTGAAATTTATATGTCTTTATTTTGATTATGTTGCTGTTATAAATTGTATCCATCATCATCATCATCATCAAAGCTGAGCACTGAAGACTCCAGAGCTGCCTGTCGGGACTGGTGGGGAAAAATTACATGGTTTGACAGTATGTCCTTTGGTATAACCAAAGTCCCTTTAACCCTTTCACTGGTGAGTTTAAAATATTCTATCTGACCCCCCAGAGTGAGTTTTTTTTAGGCGACCGTTATTTTAGAACGTTCCCTTTATTGTTTCCATCGTGACGCGTCATGATTGACACTGCAGCCACTATAGCGCTGTATGACAGACGCATCGCTTTTATTTCGTTTTTCCTTTTTTTATTCAAAATATTCACACACTTGCTTACCATGTCTTCAACTATCTGATATTCCGATTCACGAATACATGTAAGTGAGTGTATTTTGCCGTTTTAAAACCTCTATAAATGATCTGGATTGTGATCTATAACGTGAGATGGGCGCCGCCATGTTTGTTCGCGCTGCGGTTCAGAGAGTCCTATCAGCCGGATTTACAGCACGTAAATTCACCAGTTTCTCCCGAAATACATGCAAGTAAGTAGCTGGTGAACTGGGAAAGGAATGGAGTGAATTATATCGTTACTTACACTATGTGTATCTGATATGAATCAAACACGTCCGCAAATTATACTTGAATGGATTGTTATTGCTGCTTCCATAGACATCCGTGTGTATTTTACTCTAAATGTATTGTTTTACTAGTACTTATGTGTATTTAAATGCCTGAAACCTAAAATAAACGTTAAGTCGTTGAAAACACTGCACAATTGTGATTATATGACAAGCGCAACAAGCGTCTCTCTCTGGCTCAGCGCCAGCCAACGCGCGAAAACGCAGTTTGAATTTGGCAGTTGCGTGACGTCACCGAACGTTCTAAATCCCATATGTGGGACCGTACTCCCAGGGGCACAGAAAATAGAATCCCATATGTGGGACCGTACCACTCAAAGGGTTAAGGCAAGTCATTTCACTCGGCGGCCATCTTTGAAACGCCTCTCGGGCAGGCAAGTGCAGCTCCTATCTCTTTGAATGGGGAAACATCAAATTCCCCAAAACTGTTTACCAAGCTTACGATTAAACTTGATATTTGAAGTCAACAGTGAAATCTGATGAGAACTGCCTCAAAAATATTGTTCTTTATGCTCCAATAGCGTTAAAAAAGCTTATTTTTCAGGCTAGATCAGCCAGCGCGCATGTGCAGTACTGAGCGCACGTCTCAGAACGCTGTCTGCAGTGTTGTTTTTGGAAAAAAGTCGCCAAGGGGGTCTGAAAAGTGGCTAAGTTGGCAACACTGGCTGACTCTTTCTATAGCGCTGACTTTACGAATCAAGGATTGGCTCTTTCATTAAGTGGGCGGGGCTTCGCGGCCATAATGAGCATTGCATCTTTCCCCATTCAAAACTATACGAGGAAACTGCTCTCTGTTAAAAACTAATTATTATTTATATGAAACAAATAAAAGATTTTAAATACTCCATTTATTTTCTCCAACCGTCACTGAGAGGTTTTTTTTTTTTTTTTTTTTTTGCAAAAAACACAACTATGTGCTTGAACCTCAGAATATCCTGAACTTGAAGTGTGTTGGGAGTTTCCTCATGCTCTAAGCTTCTTCTTTTTCTCTTCTTTATCACTTAAATTTTGTTTAGGGGACAAAGAAAGAAACTGTAATAGACTGCCAATACTGCATTTCTTAAAGCAATAGAAAATGTCTCAACACTGTATTGTGTACACTGTAGAGTGTAGTAAAGTGTTTATAGCAGTTCACATACTGTACAGCAAGGTCTTATAAAATTGTTTTATTTGGAAAAAAAGGTTACATTGAGATAGTGATGTTAAGTCATTTATGAAAATTTACCAGAGGCATTAAAAAAACACCAAAAAAGAAGAAAAAGAAAGAAAAAAATCTGAGTAATTTATTTCACAGCATTCTGTTGTCATAGATGTTGTCTCTATTACATGCAGGAGCTTCTTTTTGTTTACACCAGCTGTTGGGGGATAAATTTCAAAAATTAATTTTGGTGGGAAAAATACTGTGAATCATGCACACATTTGCAGATGTATGTTTGTATGTCCAGGACAGATATAAAATGAATGATTTAACTAATGTATTGCAGTAACTTACAGGTGGTCATGGTTTCTGATATATACAACTGTAGAATACACAGGGAAATCCAACACTGGAAGAAAACTTCTATTAAATACACTTGATCAAGTGCACATATTACATCTATTTATAAGGACTTACCAGGAAAATCACTTACCTTCAGAAGTGTCAGAATAGGTCTGGCAGTTCACTTCAACTGCAAGATACAAAAAGAAGTACTTTACCACCTAATCAACTTTAATTTACACACTAAACCTTTATTATGATTTAAAATATGCTGTTAAAGAACAATGTTAAACTTTTCAGGACTGTTTTTGAAAACTTACTTTGGTTGTCAATTTTGGGTCTTGGTTTTTTCAAATCAAGAATGACACAGATAGTCAGTGATATGAGGACACACAGAGACACTATTGTGGTCATCACTACTACTGTCACATTAGTTGTCACTGTTTCACTCTTGTCGCTGTTCAGATTAGTTGTCATTGTTTCACTCTCATCACTGTTGTTGTCTTCAGTTTGGCTAGTTGTACTGTCAGCTGGGGTTGGAGAATCTGTGATGACAAGAGAAAAAATAAACTTAAATGTACATCATCATTGTTATTTTTTATCACACACATGAATTCAGGTATTTGTCTTGTGGATAACAATATCATGGAAGGTGATGGAACACACTAATGGGGAAACTCCTGTTTACTCTGGTACTGAAGCCTGATTTGTTCATGTTTGTGTAACTGCATGAACAAATGGCACTTTAACCCGCCAAAAGGAATGGAGCCAACTGCTATTTACTGTAAGTCAGCTCTCAGCACCATTTAGTCAGAATCTTTCAAGGACTACATAACAAAGTCCTTCCCATTCACAAAAGGGATTAGGTGAGTTTAAGTGGACAAAGCCTGTGCCTGCTAGAGCAAGGACGTCCAAGTTATGAAATCTGGTGAAGGTGGATGGCGACGACCAGCTGGCAATATCACAAATAGAAAGCCTGCTGGACCAAGCCCAGGAGGTGTCATACCTCTGGTGGAGTGAGCCCTCACTCATATGGGACATTGTAAGCTCACTGAGGTGTAAGCCAGGGTTATAGCATCCACTATCCAGCGTGATAGTCTCTGCTTCGTAACTGGCAATCTTTTGGAGCAGCCTCTGAAGCACACATAGTGCTGTTTTGAGTGCCGAAACGGCCCAGAGCACTCAACAAGAGCCCGAACTAGGCAGAGTGGATTAGGACCCTGCTCACCTTCTGAACTGGGGAGTGCTAGAAGGGTGATGACTTGTGCTCTGAATGGAGTGGAGAGCACTTTCTGCACATAGCCGTATCTTGGCTATGACACAGTTATGTGAAGCACTGACTGACAGTTTGTGCAGATCACCCACTCGCTTGATCGATAAAAAAAAGCCAAAAGGAGGGCAGTCTTAAGCGACAAGGGCTGTGAATCATCTGACTGAAGTGGCTCAAAAGGAATGCCCCGTAGGGCCCTGGGGACTATAGATAGGTCCCAAGTAGAAACTGAACAAACAGGTCATTTCTGCCAATTGACTCGCGACCTCAGACGCTACGTGTGGGATGGAACATGGGCTTTGAACCGATACTGGAGGGGCTGCATGTGAAGCAGGCCCAGAGGAATCACAGGAAATCACAGCATCTTCTGGAAAGCCCTGAGGGGATGTGAAGTCCCCAGTCTGACTGACACAATCAGCCGATGAACTGTCAGGGAGCATTCCGGCATAATCCATGCCCGCATTTGGGTAGAATTGACAGCTCTCTCCAGAAAGACTACTTACTGGCTGGGAGATAAAGAGCTCTTGGCTAAATTGATCTTCAACCCAAGCCGCTCCAGGTGGCTGATGAGAGAGCGATTCAGATGCCTGAGATTAAGAATAGGATTGAGCCCGCCATCTTTTTTAGGAACAAGGAATTAGTGGCTGTAAACACCCTTCTCACTGTTCGACAGAGGAATCATTTCCACTGCTCCTTTTGCAAGAAGTGTTTGCATTTCGAACAGCCTTGTTTAGAACTCAACTCGACACATCTGGAATAACTTTCCAAGCCTGAAGCCAGATAGCAAGTGATCTGAGTTTTTCGAGTGGCATATCGCTAAACGGGGGCTGGGAATTGACATTTGTGGTAATGAGAAGAAGAGAAATGCTCTTTTGAGTATGTGGGTCTGCTATCACAGCGGTAATTTGTTTGGGCACACACCAAATGGGGAGGACGGGCCCAACTTGAATGGAGCTTCCATCGCTTGAGGGGCTGAGGGGTGGACAGTAAGCATGAGACTTCTTTGAAGGCGTTCCAGCCTTGGCGAGAACTGACCCTCTACTTTTCCTCTCTGCCTTCAAATCAGGATGGCTTCTGAGGCTCAGGATCCAACATCACTCTTAGGTTGGGATTTTGACGCCTGGGAAACGGGTGTCGCTTGACCATCTGGGCTCAGACTTAACCTGGGGCTGATAAGCTGTCGGACACGGGCCAGGCAAGGGTCTGAGCGTCTCGGGCCAGGGCCGGGCTAGGGCCTAAATTTGAGGCCCATGCAGGGCTCTACAGCTGCTGAATAAACCCTGTTCGCTAGGGCTGAGGTGGTCCTCAAGGGCTTAGATGGATGCGCTGCATGGGGTTTTAATGCCAATGGAGGGCACAGGTGTGCAGTGACCACCTCTTCTAGAGGGGGGAGCTTGCTATAACCTCATTCTTCAGCGCCGTGAAGGATGGTAAAAACGGCAGAAGTGGAGGAATTAACGCGCCGAGTAGGGTGTGTGCCACGTCCTGGTGAGTTCCTCGTGAATTTCCGGAAGGAATGGTGGGAGGCCGTGGGCGAATATCTTCCAGGCCGAGATCCTCAATAGCCTTTTCTAGAACGTGGATCAACTCACTGTCCAGGGCTTCCAAATTTGCTCTTTTGAATGCTGGATGGCTGCAGGGGAAGGCGTCGGGCTTCTTCCGCTGCCGGGGTTCCTTCTCATGGCGATGAGCAGCAGGCTGAGCTTCTTTCTCTTCTCTTCAGCTGTGGGAAGATAATCTTTATCGCTGAAGGAGAAAAATTCTGACCAAATGGTGCTCAGAGCCGACTATGTATATAGACTATATGTAGTCGGCTCCACCCCTTTTGGTGAGATGAAGCGTCATTTGTGCGTGCAATTACACAAACGTAAACAAGTTATGCATCAGTACCAGAGTAAACAGGCGTTTCCCCATAGTTGTGTTAATGCAGATGTAAAAAGGAACACACCATTCATCAGAAGCTTCACTTCATAGCAAGTTTTTTCATTCACTCTGCACCAATACCACAATTCATCGCTGCGGGCTACATCCCTTATAAGCAGAGATCCGTTATTTAGTTGTCTTGCTCTCTTATATAAAGGCTGCGGAAGTTTCTCTGTGCTGCTTGAGGCTTTGTTTGGATGGCGATATTGAGTTATTTCTGTTGTTTGGTGACCAGTAACAACTTCCCAAGTGATTTTTTCAGCTCTGTTTTGGAGAGGATGTTCAGAGCATGGCAGCAACACTGAAGAGCCTGGTGTTGGATGGACAGAGTCCAAAGTCTTACACTCTGAAACCAAAGAAACATACTGTATTACAATGGGTTACCTGTGGATTATTTGCTTGTTTCAGAAGTTTGCATGTTTACCTTTGACCTTCAGGTTAAATCGAGTTTCATGAAGGCAGTCCTGATCCTTGTAGACCTGACAGTAATAAAGGCCATCATCGGATAATCTGATGTCTTTCAGACCAAGTGTGACATTTCCAGCATCTTTCCTCACAGACCATCTCTGGTGCTCTGATGCTGGAGAGATGTCTGGATACATCAGGATGTCTTTATCTTGGCTGGTCCTGCGTAGTTTCACTGTTAGAGACTGCAGCGGACGGGTTGTGGTTAGGCAAGAAATAGACATGCTGTCACCTTGAATGCAGTTTATGTTCAACTGATGAACCTGTTTGCAGCGTCTCTGTGTCGCCACTGAAAGGAAATAAAGAGCAAAATGAGACATACAGCACTGAGAGAACCAAGATGTGGAAACTGCCACATCGTTTACAGTAATAAGCATTTAGTTTTCACATGGTTCTCTACCTCCGCTCGCATTAATAATACATTTTATGAAGAGAGAACAAACAAAAAAAAATTCACACCCTGATGAACTACTAAAATTGGATTGTGTTGGAATTGCTGAATATTGCCTGATGAAGGTCATTGAACCAAAACATTGAGAATAATTCTATTTTTGTACATTTGTAAGTACTGATAGTGTGTGGGATTTATGTTTTTTGTTAACCCATTTTTAGTAGTTTATCCTGTACACAACCAATCGATCAACTACTGTACAGGTGTGCCCTGGTGATTTTTGATTGAATGTTTTTGAAGTATAAAATTCATATATTCATATACTCCAGCAGAACATCTGCCAGTTGCTTTATAAAGATGTTGAAGCAGTGAATCAGCTTCTCACTCTTCTCTCCAAAACTATCCATATAGTGGTTTGATAATATTCAAATCAGGCAACTGAGTTAACGTTTATTAAAACTGTTGATTGTTAATTGACACTTTCTTGCTTTAAAAATGGACGAAGTTTAAAAAAAAAAAAAAAAAAACATTTAGGGCAGTTAAAAGGAAAGTGTTACTTTTTCTATTATTATTATTATAATTATAACTATATTAACTTTTTTCTAAAAAGTAAAAATATGAACCGGCCTGACTGCCATTAGAAAAGTCCTTATCATTGAGCACTATACTAAAAGCATGGCTAAATTTGACATTTATTATAATGGGTATATGTGAAGATTGTTTACTTAAATGAAAAGTCGCAAAGCAATGTTGAATGGCTATACTAATTTAATTCCAGAAACTGGGAAAAATACATTTAATAGAGCCATCAGTAGCAGTATTGGTAGGAGTAAAAACCGGTCTTCACACTTAGTAAAGAGATGACATTAAACAAATAAAATATACCGTCTTTGTTGTTTGTAGATGCAATGTGAATTTATTACAATATAAAAATATAATAAAAATTGTACTGTTAGGTGCTATTAATCACAATTAATTACAGAAAAATGCATGATTAACTATTTTTAAATTATTGGACAGCACTCATTTTCATACAAAAGAAAAATTAATTGGTTAACAGCAGTTTTCAAATTGCATATCCACTGTGTAACCTATGAATGACAACATTTAAGTCATTATTACTGCATTTTTTTCTCTATAAATCTGCTTTAAAACAATGCACTGCAAAGTGCTATATAAATAAAACTCACTTGACTTGACAGTGATCATATTCATGTCACACCCGTGCCACATTTACCCATGTACAGTACACTGATAATATGCATAACTCTTTTTTTGTATGTAGGTTAAATGAATTTGACTTCATATAAAAGACACTTACCTTCACATTCTAATAAAGCTGCTATTATAAGACACAGGAGCTGGAAATGTGCAGACTGAAAACACTTCATTATATACAGACACTCAGTGCAGTACAGCTGAACTCTATATGAACACAGGCCACATCACTTCAATTGTTTTCAGTTACTGTACATGTCATGCGGAAGTAGGAAATATGACCTCATTTTGTGCTCATATAGAGGCCTTCAGTGAGCTTCTGCATATAATGGCGAGTTTTCAGCCATCGTATTTTCAACTTAGAAATCTTGTAATAGAAGCTGCATTACAACGCTGATGAACAACAGAACAACTAAATAATAAACTAGCATTTTTACCAGGCTCCTATGAAGATAACATTGGACATTTTTGAAAATAATGCATTCAATAATTGACTAATAACCTTTTCATTGACATTAAAATGAAATTACAGTGCTGTTGATTTAAGGCTCTGCTATTCATAATGCTATTTGCTACAAGTAAGTCTGCACTGAACTTGATGTTCATCTATGAAAGTGCAGTAAAATAAATAAATAAATAAAAATAAAAGTTGTGGTTAAATAATTGACACTCCTTTGAGTCAAAAAGGTTGAGATTTACTGATTTAGAAGGAGACTGTGATTTCCAGGATGTGCATGTGATGAACAGGGTGTAATAGTGATTTTTCACAGCATGAGCAGAGATGAGCAGTATGTGTGGCCGATCCGAGATCAGAGGAAAGATCATTTGCGAGGGAAGTTTGGAAAGCTAAAGAGATTTGAGATGCAAGCAGTCTGGACACTTCAGCATTTTAAGAAACAGACAGTGAGCATTGCACCAGGGGTGCTCAAGCCTGTTCCTGGAGAACTACCTTCCTGCAGAGTTCAGCTCCAACCCTGATCAAACACACCTGAACCAACTAATTACGCCGGTTTCACACTGCCTGCGTGAGCGTGTATTTTTTTCGGCACCCATTTTAAGAGATTAGAGCATTCACACAGCACGCAGTGGCGGCGCAGCAGTGCGTAGCAGGAGCAGAGCAGAAGCAGCAGTGCTGTGAATGTTTTGGTGCCGAGTCTATTTTTGCAGCGCTGCTTACACTGGATTAAAGCCACAGTGCATTGTTCTTGATCAAAATTGACCCAATTAACATGAAAAAATAACAATTTTACCATAAAATCATGTAAGTGAGTCTCGTGTTTCACAATCACGGGGTAAAAGGCTCACCAGTGTGGGACCTACTTTAGCTAAAAAAAAAAAAAATATATATATATATATATATATATATATATATATATATATATATATTTTTTTTTTTTTTTTATATAATGTTATTAATAAATATTAAGTTAATACTTGTTCAAAACAATCACGTTAGCAAAATTTGTACTATTTTCTCCTTATTTTGATAAAATAATCAATCAATCAATAAATATGCTACTGTCATTATATACAGAAACAAAATCATTTTTAAAAGTGAAGATTGTAAAAGCATTGAAGGAGATTGAATTTAATATAGATTTACAGTAATAACAAATAATATTTTTTATAAATGATATGTTTAATATGTTTTTAAATATGATGGTTTCATTATAAACACAGTGATCATCTCTACAATATAATATTATGTATATGTATATATATATATTATGTATTATAATATTATACATAATATGTGATATTTACCATCTGAATCAACAAATGGAAAAGTCAGTCATCTATTAATTATCTTGTAAATTATTGTGCCTTTTAGCCCCAATAGCAGGGGCGATTTTTACCCCAAATACCCTACTTTTACATATTCTTTTCTTTATTGAAAAACTGTTGCTTTAATTAACCAAACTGGGAATCATTAAGACGACCTTTGTCTGAAAATGTATTCAATAATTTATTGTTATTTCTCAAGCTTAACCCTTTGAGCGGTGCGGTCCCACATGTGGGATTCTAATTTCTGTGCCCCTGGGAGTACGGTCCTACATATGGAATTTAGAACGTTCGGTGACGTCACGCAACTGCCAAATTCAAACTGAGTTTTTGCGCGTTGGCTGGCGCTGAGCAGGAGAGAAACTTGCGCTGCGCTTGTCATATAATCACAATTATGCAGTGTTTTCAGCCACATAACGTTTATTTTAGGTTTCAGACATTTAAATACACATAAGTACTAGTAAAACAATACATTTAGAGTTAGTAAAATACACACGGATGTCTATTGAAGCAATAACAATCCATTCAAGTATAATTTGCCGACGTGTTTGATTCATATCAGATACACATAGTGTAAGTATCGATATAATTCACCCCAGTCCTTTCCCAGTTTACCAGCCACTTACTTGCATGTATTTTGGGAGAAACTGGTGAATTTACGTGCTGTAAATCTGGCTGACAGGACTCCCTGAACGGCAGCGCGAACAAACATGGCGACGCCCATCTCACGTTATAGATCATGATCCAGATCATTTATAAAGGTTTTAAAACGGCAAAATACACTCACTTACACGTATTCGTGAATCTGAATATCAGATAGTTGAAGACATGGTAAGCAAGTGCGTGAATATTTTGAGTAAAAAAAGGGAAAACTAAATAAAAACGATACGTCTGTCATACAGCGCTAGTGGCTGCAGTGCGTCACGTGACAATCATGACGCGTCACCATGGAAACAATAAAGGGAACGTTCTAAAATAAAGGTCGCCTAAAAAAAACTCACTCTGGGGGTCAGAGAGAATATTTTAAACTCACCACTGAAAGGGTTAAAAGGCCTGTTTACGTTATTAAAACTAGAGGCCCTTACTAACTTTAAGATTATTTTTTTATCTTGTAAACTACCTACAGCATGTTATATGCACGTGTGTGTGAGACAGAGGGGAACACGGCCGCATCACATGTTGCCTCCCAGATAGCAAGAACTTTTGGGCCAAATGTGGGCAATAGCTGGCACATATGGCTTAGATATGGCATGGCTGAACAGATATGGGCCAGATTGGTAGCGTATATGTTTTGCCATAAGTTTAGAATTTGCGGGAAATTATTGCTTGGTTCACAGCTCCTTTTGAGGTATATGGTCCAGATAACAACAAACACATTAGAACCAAGTAAGGTTTAGCTGTGGCTGACATTGGTAAACATCGACTTCTGGCTAACATTTGGATTACACTTGGAAAACACATCAAGTTTGGCTGATGTCCGGCAGGCCACACCTCGGTTGCTACGACGACCGCATCAATTTGACCGAAAGGCGGCAATTCCCTCACGGATTTTCCGTCATACAAGTGCTTCAGGTAAGTGATATTTTGGCATTTTAAAGTAATTTTATTCAAATATTCATGATTGTGTGTCAGCATTTGTAGTTATTAGATGTTTAGTTATTTGTTTCATTGAGAAAAGCGTCGAGTTAGATCATTTTTCTTTGTTGAATGTGGTGTTTGCGTAGCCCTCCGACAGATTCCAAGAATCACACAATCCGGGTTAATGCAAAATCACTTATTTTAGATAGAGATTAATTTGTGAAAACGTTTATAAAGCATTTTTCACGTTTTCAGTGTTTTTCACTGCTCTGTTGTGTGGTAAAACACACAGGCTGTCTTGACGTAAAAGATAACAGTCGAAGCCATTAGAAAAATCATCTTACATTTCTTAAAATGGGCTTTGATGTAACGTAGTAATCCCGATTTCATAGTCCCGTTTTTTTAACCATTTTAAGCAGTTTTCAAAAACTCAAATGATCGACAACGTCAAGCTTTCTATACATGTCCCAGTTAGCAAATTTCCTTTGGCCCGGATCTGGCCGTAATCTAAAGTGTGGCCCAGATTAGTATTTGTTCGCTGGCCCAAAATTGGCCCATATGTTTTTAGACAGAACTGAACCAAACCAGAGCCATAACTCCACCATTCATGAGTACTTGATGCAATGTTGAGAAAATACTTAAAAAATTGAAATAATTTTTGTATTTTAAGTCAAATGCTGTGTGCCCAGGAGGTAAGTATAGCCTAGTAAATGGTGTTTGTGTGAATGTCCACAAAACTTGAAGACTTTATATTAGCAGTAGGAAAGAAATTTTTAAAGATGAAAAAGAATTCATGAGATAATCATGAATAATTTGTTGCCATTGTGTGAATAATATGTGATAAGTAAAAAGTAAGTATAGTTTGAAAATGTATTTGAAAATGTAACAACTTGATTACACTGTTGAACATTTTGATTTTAGTGTAATCCTGCAGGTCTACCTTTCAGTTTGTACTACTGATAATAATTATTAAATTTCTCTTCACTGTAGGTGCTGTCAGGCAGAATCCCCTGACTGGAAGGGCTTCAGATAAAGACATTGAAATTAACTGTATAAAGTGGCTGCACCTGTCTGGAGAACGAGATGGTGGGAGGAAAGAGAGAATGAATAAACAACAGTGCATTGCTGACCCCCCTTAGACAGTTTGCAGCATTACTAACCACCAAGCAACTCTTCTCTTCTCAACACTTTTCTTCTCAACACTCAAGTTTAATGTTATTTGTTCTTAAAAACTGGTTCAGACTCAAATTTGTCCATTTAATTTTTTTTTTTTTTTAATGCTAAATGTATATCTGTTGAATATTCTTAAAAATAAATTCCAACTCCGATTTGTCCATTTCATAATTTTCTTTTTGAATGTTAAAAGTATATCTGTTGAATATTCCTAAAAATTGATTCCAACTCAAATTTGTCAATTTCATAATTTTTGGTTTGAATATTAAATGTGTTTGTTTTATATTCTTAAAAAATGATTCCAACTCAAATTGCAATGTTAAATATGTGTTATATATTTATAAGAATATTCTAACTCAATACTGAGTAACTGTAAAGCGCCTGTACTGATAAAATGATAAAAAAAAAAATTTCACTGATAATTTAACCTGCACTGATAAAAGTAAATTATCTTATTTACATTTTTGTTGTTGAGTGTGTGATTTACTCTCTAGTTAATACAAATTTGACATATACAGTCAGCCACATGTGGGCCACATTAGGGCAGAACTCAGCCTTACTAAAATGAAACATAAGGCCCATATATGGGCCACATAAAAATGTATTACTTGGCTCGTGATAGGCGGAGTTATGGCTCTGGTTTGGTTCAGTTCTGGCTAAAAATATATGGGCCAATTTTGGGCCGGCGAACAAAATCTAATCTGGGCCACACTTTAGCTGTAGGTTTGGGCCAGATCAGGGCCAAAGGAAATTTGCTGAATGGGCTATATCATAAATCAAAGCAAATGACAGACAGTTGTCGGAGAAGACCTGCCTGACCGAATGAACGATACTCGCCTGTATTTGCAGTACACAAGCCGCGGTTCAGCTGCGCGCGACAAACGCTACCAGTGTGAAAGCACAATGGGCGCGTGCTGCTCACGCCCTGCATACGCACTGCTTCTGCGCTGCCTTCGCTCTGCTTGCGCATTCAGTGTGAAACCGGTGTTAGGATCTGAAGGAGCACTTGATAATTGCAAACAGGCATGTTTGATCAGGGTTGGAACTATATGCTGTCTTCATGTCGTATTTACCGTAATTCCGAGATGGCAACACGTGAAATTTTACTCGTAGCTTTCCAGTAGGTAGCGCCTAAGTAGCGCCAAAATGAGCCTGGCGGTGGTGACATGGTACATCTGTCACTGGTCCAAGTCGTAACTCTCAAAACATTCCAAGTTTACAAGTTGTAATTACGAGTTCAGGAGCACGAGAGGGCTTTGGTGTTGATAGTGTTGCCATAGAAACACATAATTCATACAGAGTAGAATGTCACATGTTTTCACAAGATGGCGTAAATGCAGCAAAACTCTGCAGGAAGGTAGATCTCCAGAAACAGGGTTGGGCACCGCTGCATTACACTATAAAATAATACACTTCATGTATGCACATATACTGTGGATCATATTCTGAACACTGCACCAAGCACATCAAAACATAACAGCCATAATTGCTGTCTGTTTATATATATATATATATATATATATATATATATATATATATATATATATAAACAGTCCATTATACCACTTGATGTTGGAAACTAATATTTGTTATGTTATTTTATTTATGACAGTCATAGCCCAGGGATGTTACAAAATAAATATAATAAAGGGAATAAATTAAACTGAGTATTGCAATAAAAATGTTAAATAATAATATTAAAAATAAAAATATTAATAAAGAATGAGTAGGTGCAGAAAAAAGTTTTCACTGGTGTATTTCATATGCATATTTGTACAAAATTCAAAAATGGTCAACCCTGTTATGTCTCTTAAAGGGTTAGTCAACCCAAAAATGAAAATTCTGTCATCAACTGTTAACCCGCATGTTGTTCCAAACTTATATGCATATTGTTCATTTTCAGTACACAAAGATATTTTTTTTATAAAACTTCAGAGATTTCTGTCCCTCCACTGAAAGTCCATACCACCGAAACTTTTACTTTGTAATCATAAAAATCATAAAAAAATATGAATCAAATTATTTCTGATATTAATCAAATTATTTCCAAATATTTTGAAGAAAAATGATTGCTTTATATGATGAACAGATTTAATTCAGGCTTTTATTTACATATAAACTCATCAAATATGGCAAGCTAGCTTTAGTTTATCATATTTTGATATGCTCATTGTATGCATGCTGATAAATGCAGGTACATTTACTATTAAGTTTATGGACATTTTCATCAACCTTAAAACACAATGCAATGCATAATTTAAAATGCCTGTAAAACATAAATGTGGAAAATTCCTTCATATTTACACAGTATTGTGTCATGTTTTTACAGACTTTTTAGAGTGTAGTACAGTCTGTTTATAGCAGTCTCTATACAGCCAGGTCTTATAGCTGTCCATGGCCATAAAATTGTATTTACTTGCAAATTGTTTTATTTGGTAAGCATTTTCATAGTAATACTATGTCATTTATGAAAATTTGCTGGAGGCATTACACTCATTAAGAAAAAACATTAAACATTAAAACAATCATTTTTATGTTACAGCATTCTGTTGTCATAGATGTGGTCTGAATTACATGCAGGAGCTTCAGTTTCTTCATACCAGCTGTTGGGAGATAAAGTTCAAGAAGTCACGTGGTCAGCATTTGCAGATGTGTACATAAAGTACTTATAAACGAGGCCTATCCTATAAAGTGATATAATAATTTTTACAACAATTGTAATAGAAGCTACATACAGTATAGTGTATATGGTTGTGTAGTTAAAATACAAAAAATAAAACTATGTCATTCATTAAATGCAGGAGAGGAAGTGCAGTATTACATTTGCCATATGTTTCACATTTATTGAGTGTGTTTATACTGTATGAACTATGATGTGACTTTATCCCAGCTCAATTGTTAATGTTTAAACAATTGCATTACAGTAACTTACATGTGGTCATGGTTTGTGTGATGTTGAACTAAAGAATACATCGGGACATCCAACCCTGCAGGAAAAAAACTTTTATTAAAGACACTTCATCAAGTATACTGCATATATTTTGTAAGGACTTACCATAAATATCACTTACCTCCTGAAATTTCAGGAATAATATACGATAGACTGGCAGTTTGATTCAACTACAAGAATACAAAAATAAGTGCTTTACCACATGATCAACTTCAACCATCATAAAATGGCATAAAAGTTACAGTATTGCAGTTTCTTCATTTCACGATGTCAAGATATGAACTACATATATTTCACATCTCACTGCAACACACTGTGAAGTTAGGGACTTACTTTGGTTGTCAATTTTGGGCCTTCGTTTTTTAAAAAAATTACGAATGACAAAGACGGTCAGTGATATGAGGACACACAGAGACACCACTGTGGTCATCACTACTACTGTCACATTAGTTGTCACTGTTTCAGTTGTCACTGTTTCACTCTTGTCACTGTTGTCTTCACTCTGACCAACCGTACTGTCAGCTGGGGTTGGAGCATCTGTGATCACTAGAGAAAAGATATATGAACATCATCTGATTAAGTTGTAGAAAGAGTCCTGCTTGTTCCAAACTTCTTCCATTTTAGAATTATGGAGGCCACTGTCGTGGAACACAATTGTGTTTCCGCTCTGATATACATATTCAGCCGTTAGACCTTATATAGACAGGTGTGTGTTTTACTAAATCATATCCAATTGAATTGGTCACAGATGTTCCAGATGATCCAGATAAATGGCATTCACCTAAGCGTAACCTCAAATGTAATAGCTTAGAGTCTGAATACTTGTCATATTACTTGTCATCAATGTCATATTAGATTTTTTTCTGGTTTTACTATGACATTATAGGGTATGGAGAGTGAATTAACGTGGGTAAAAATAATTTAAAATAATTTAATTTAAAAGGGTCTGAATACTTTCTGAATCTACTGTGTAATTAAAATAAAAACTTTTTTTACGGTACTAAATGTATACCTAAATATATTTAGACAGTAATAGAAATGTTAACTTATATTTTTCAGAGGGTATAAATACATTAACTTTCTACAAGCATGTTTAAAGGGGTCATCGGATGCAAAGTTCACTTTTACATGTTGTTTGAACATTAATGTGTGTTGGCAGTGTATGTACAAATCTACCCTATAATGATAAAAATCCATGTGGTGGTTTTTAATTAATCTGTAAAAATAATATCCCCTTTTTCAAATCAAGCCATCGTCAGATGCCTGTTGGTGTGGCGTCACACCGACAGAGGCCGCTCCCATGATAGTTGATTGACATAAGTGTCTTACCTCAGACCTGCCTTACATCAGCTGTAACAGTCCGACCTCCATTGTTTCAATGCCTGAGCAGGGATGCAAGTTAGACAAGAATATCTCAGATTGAGCGATTGAGGTGTTGTGTTGCTGGATATAATAATGAACATAGTGGTCGTCATTTACTCCCGACATCTGAGCCGCTGAAGATGCAGTGGATTACGTTTGTTTGTGAATGGAATGTACCTCCCGATCTACATATATCCGTCTATGTTCGCTCGAATCATTCGTGATCCAGCTTCATTTACAGCAGAAGTGCGTATAAGGGTTTTTTTATGAATCTTTGCGATCACCTTTCCTAATAATGTGCTAGTTAGCAAGTTTAGCGGCTAAACTTGCTAAAGTAAAGAGGCTAAAGCGGCTAAAGTAAAGAGGCTCGTCACTCCACGAAGAGAAGAGAGGGCCGGGGCGAGCAGAGCTCATTTGCATTTAAAGCAACCTTGACCAGAACAGGATGATTTTTGCAGAGCTAATTTTTACAAGGTAAAAAGGGTATTGTTTTACACTACCATTGAGAAATTTTAACCAAGTATATTATAGACTTTTCATTAAGACCCTAAAGAATCATATCAACTGTGGAAAATGGGCATCCGATGACCCCTTTAAACAGTCACACATTCATACAATAACCAAGCAAATATTATAACCCAGTGGTTCTCAAACTTTTTTGGTCACGTGTCGGCGTTCAGTGCCGCTTTATAATCACCACAACATGACTTCATTTTAATCTAAACCTTTACCTAACTGTTTTACAGAGATGTTTCGCCATATATACTGTATTACCGTAACATAAAAATAATTTTGACTAACTCATCACTACAGGTCACATTTTAATAGCTAATTTAATCTTTCAAATGAATCAATGTCTGTCGTATTGTTAGAAATATGGCATTCAAACACACCTTTCAGCTGCAGCTTCACTTCATAGCAGGTTTTTTCATTCACTCTGCACTGATACCATGATTCATCAATGTGGGCTACATCCCTTATTACCAGAGATCCGTTTTTTAGTTGTTTTGCTCTCACATACAGAGGATCCATGAGTTTCTCTGTGCTGCTTGAGGGATTGTTTGGTGGACGATACTGAGTTATATCTGTTGACTGGCGACCATTAAGAACATTCCAAGTGACTTGTTCAGTTCTGTGTTGTAGTGGATGTTCAGAGCATGGCAGCAACACTGAAGATCCTGGTGTTGGATGGACAGAGTCTAAAGTTTTACACTCTGAAATTAGAGAAACATATGTATTAGAAACAAGTTTCCTGGGGATTATTTGTTCATTTTAGAAACTGAGATTCTCACCTTTGACCTTTAGGTGAAATCGAATTACATTAAGGCAGTCCTGATCCTTGTAGACCTGACAGTCATAAAGGCCATCATCGGATAGTCTGATGTCTTTTAGATCAAGTGTAACATTTCCAGCATCTTTCCTCAGAGACCATCTCTGGTGCTCTGGTGCTGGAAAGATATCTGGATAGATCAAGATGTCTTTATCTTGGTTGGTCCTGCGTAGTTTCACTGTTAGAGACTGCAGCGGGTGGGTTGTGGTTAGGCAAGAAATAGACATGTTGTCACCCTGAACATAGTTTATGTTCAAGTGATGAACCTGTTTGCAGTGTCTCTGTGTCGCCACTGAAAGGAAATGAAGAGCAAAATAAGACATAAAGTGAGACCAAGACGTGGAAACTGCCACATCACTTACAGTTACAAACAGCATTTATTTTTTTATTATGAGTAACTGGTAACTGTACTTTTAAACTGGTTCTAGCTCTACGTGCATTGATACATTTTTTGCCTATATTCCCTAGTTTGTATATCAGTGTAGTAAGTTGTTCAGCAGTGTGTAGTAAAGCCGTGGATGAAATGGGTAATTTGTCAGACTTCCAAAAAGAGCAAATCATGGGAGCCAAATCAAGTTTAGCATGAGTGTCTATAACATTCATGGCCCAATTGTTGGTATTTAAAAACAAAGGCCTTTACACTGCTTTAAAAGCCCTTTATGACTGTGTACACAAAGCTTCGCAAGACATCTGTAAAAAAGAAAGTGTTCCAAAACTGAAAGTGAATGACATAGACCAAGAAGGACTGTCTAAATGACATAGAACTACTGTGTCAATATTCACACTGAGAAGATGTTTCCACAAAATCCAACCACAGAGAACTTCATAAAGCCAACATCCATGAAAGAGCAGAATCTGCTAAAACTTTAATCACAGACACTGATGCTAAAATGGGGAAAAGGTAGTATCATAGTCATAAGTCCTGGACCACCAAGGAGCACCACGATGAACTTCAACATCTGCCCAGGCCAGACAAATCATCTTACTATATTATTACAAAGCACTGTAAATAGTTTTGGGGAGAAGTAAGACGCTGATTTTCTGAAACTACTGACAGATGTTTTGATAGACAATGTTTGACTGGAGACTATTTCAAAGTTGTATACATCTGAACGTCTTTACTCCTCATGAACCAAAGAAACCAGTGAAACCAGTGTCGGCAGTTTAAACTTTGCACACCAATGTTTATTAAAATTGCCCAGTTACATTTTCTTACTTCACAAAAAAAAAGAGGTTAACAGTGACTTCCAAATTGCAAGTCCACTATGTAACATATGAATCACAACATTTGACATGCTACATTTACACACCTGTAGTACATTAGTTTGTATGCTGGTTCAATGAATTTGACTTCATATAAAAGACACTTACCTTCACATTCTAATAAAGCTGCTATTAGAAGATACAGGAGTTGGAAATGTGAAAGCTGAAAACTCTTCATCATATCCAGATGCTCACTACAGAACAGCTGAACTCTATATGAGCCCAGGCCACATCATTTCATCTTCACAGAGCTGTTGTTCAGTTACTCTGAATTGAATGCGGAAGTAGGAAATATGGTCTACTTTTGTGCTCATATACAGGCGTTCTGTTAGAAAGCTGCTGTTAGACTATTTATGGAAATATGAAGACTAAAAACACCTCATCACATTTCAAGACATTTCAGGTAACTCAAACAACTGAATGTGAGCACAGGCCACATGACCTTTTACATTCAAATGGTTGTTTTTGAAGTGCCAAAGTAGGAAATGTGATCTACGTAAAATGCGAGACGTGAACATTTTGCACACATTTCAAACAACCAAATCAGTCAGCTACATGATTGTGATATAAAAACATTGTATTATATTCAACATACTTAAAGATATAAACTTGGCCAGAAAGTATTAAAAATGTTGCGGTCAGTGCTGCTTCCAGTATTGCCACTTGTATAAAAACAAATACATTTTCAAGGTCCAGAATTCAACACTCAGTTGTACTATTTGTCTGTGTCATATGACTATGACATACATCAACAACAGTATGTACATTATACAAGTGTTCATTTCCTTTCTACTAATACCCTGACATCCTTCATCTCTCATCAGCTTTTCTTTACACACCTAATGAAGAGCTCAGTGCTCATAATCCATCACAGGGCCATTAAAACAAATTCAAATTCAGTTTCTGAAGTTTGGAAAGGTAAAACCCTTAAGACAGGTGTCTCCAAAGTCAGTCCTGAAGGGGCGGTGTCCTGCAGAGTTTAGCTCCAACTTGCATGCATGGTAAGACATTGATTAGTTGGTTCATATAATTAGGGTTCGATGCTAAACTCTGAAAGACACCAGCCCTCCAGGACAGAGTTTGGAGATTTCCGCCTTAAGAGATCAGAGATGTGAGCAGGTCTGTACACTCCAGTATTTTGAGAGACACACACTGCCCTCTGCAGGCCTTAGTAAGCACTACATTATAGAAATTGTAAGAAGACGTGCATAGAAGAAGTGGACAGCAGGATGGAAGAGGTGGGAGGAGAGGTAGAAGGTACAGATGAATTTCAAATGAAATCAGAGTAACCAAAATTGACCATGTAAAAAATCATGGCCTTTCCATGAGAGAACCTAGGAATAAGGTATAAAGAGCTACTATTTCAATCCACTAGTAGCACTGAAGTTATGTCTTTGGGAGGCCAATCATTGGCCGTTGGTTGACGAATGGTGTGGAGTTGTGGGCTGGTTGAAGTTGAGACACAGCTTTGTTGCAAAACTAAACTCAGAACACGAAACTCTCAACGGAAAAGAAAAGAAACTAAAATAAACCGACACACTCACACATTCACACAAGTTGCAGAAAGAGAGAAAGTGAGATTAGAATGAGTTTTAAGAGAATGAACATGTGAACCCCCCCATTTTATAGCAATATATGCAATTTCTTAGACCTGAACAATCATCAATCACTTAATTAACCCTCACATTGAGGTTCTCAGTGATGCTATTAAACTTTATAATAAATACACCACACCAGTTCAGCTAGAATCTGGAGGTTCTACTTGTGTTGCCTGTAATCTGTAGCATTCCCTTTGTGTGGCATTGTTACAGAAAGGCTTTTCCAAAAGTTGCTGATTGGCTGGAAGTCTAGTAGCTTCAAAGTTATCATTGGGTGTTGGCTGACGAATGGTGCAGAGTTGTGGGCTGGCTGAAGTTTTGAGAGGCACAGTCGGAGACATGGCTTTTGCGGCGAAACTTAACTCAGAACATGAAACTTTCAACGGAAAAGAAACTAAAACAAAAGGAAGACAGAAGAAAATCTACATTTTTAAAAGACAGTCTCTGTAGTGAATGTGAGGATGTGCTCTTTTGTGTTAATGTTGCAAGCTGTTCAAAGCTGCTAGTTGGTTAGACTTTCTTCAGACTCGTGGCGACAGGGTATCGTGGACAGATTCATGACGTTGTATTTTTTATCCTGGGCCTCTTTGTGAAATTTGGCTCTTCGTGTTGTTTCAACGCTTGAATCTTGAATTGTCTGATTCACTCTGATATCTACAAGTAACTGTGTCTAAATTGGGTCTTCTAGCTGTCCATGAATATAAAATTCACTGACAAGTAGAGTTGAAATTAAATTTAAAATGTTTTATTTGTTAAAATGAGATGTACAAAAAGCATTGGCATGTAACAGAAGCAGTGTGAGCAATAATTATCTACAGACTGGAATAGATTAGTGATACTTTTTTTCAGTGTACAGAAGGACATTTTGGATGGCTTTAAAAAAGCACAATAAAAACAAACTCATTCATTTATATTGTCATATTTATCTTGTGGTTTACATGCAGGAGCTGCTGTTTGTTCACACCAACTGTTGGGAGATAATGTTCAAAAAATAATTTGGTGAAAAAAAGAAAGTTTAAAGAACATGTTATGTTATGCTAGTGCAAGCTACGTCATATCTTGTGATATGATTCACAAAATTATGCCTGTCATTAATTAGAGAGGACATGAAGTATGTTTCACATTTGTCGTGTGTGTTTATATGAACTATATGTTTTGAGTGAAGCATGTAAATTAGTCAAAACAGATTTGATATGACTTTATCCCAGCTTAGATGTTACCATATTTGTATGTAGTTCAGGACAGATACAAAATGAAAGATTTATTGCAGTAATTTACGGATGTTCATTGTTCCTGCTGGTACAACTAAAGATAAAACGGATCATCAAACCCTGCAAGTAAAAAAAATAAAATAAAAAAAAATTCAGCAAATATTCATAATGAACAATGATTTACTATGAATCTCACTTGTCTACTGAAATGTTGGAATAATACATGGTACACCAGCAGTTCAATTCAACATACAAAAATAAGTACTTTACCATCTGATAAACTTTTTTATGATCTTAAAATGGCGATAAAGTTACAGTATTACCAAGTATCTTCCAGTGTGAGGACTGTCATCACCATGATGGCATTTCACTCATTTGAAAGAAAGAAAAAAAACTCTGCAAAACAAGCAAATGTAAGATAAAAACTGTGTTCTTTTCTTTCCGATTAGCCATTATTATGATATAAGATATGCGGTTAAAGAACAACTCAGTAGTGATAAACTTTTCAGGACTTCAGTTGTGGACTTACTTTGGCTGTTAATTCTGTTCCTTCGTTTTTTGAAACAAAGAATGACACAGACGGTCAGTGATATGAGGACACACAGAGACACTGCTGTGGTCAAAATTACTACTGTCAGATTAGCTGTCACTGCTGCACTCTCTTCAATTTGGCCAACCATACTGTCAGCTGGGGCTGGAACAAAATCTGTCAGAGAATTGCTACAGTATGTCAGAGATTCTGCATTGAGACTTTATAGGGTTAGAAATATTGGACTGAAAACATACCTTTCCTCAGCAGCAGCTTCATTTCATAGCAGTTACTTTCATTTACTCTGCACTGATACCACAGTTGATCAGTGTGGGCTGCATCCCTTATAAGCAGAGATCCGTTTGCTAGTTGTGTTGTTCTCTCAAACAGAGGCTTCAGGAGTTTCTCTGTGCTGTTTGAGGGCTTGTTTGGTGCGCGATACTGGGATATGTTCTTTGGTTGGTGACCAATAACGACTTTCCAAGAGAATCGTTCAGTTCTGTTTTGTAGAGGATGTTTAGAGCATGGCAGCAACACTGACGAGCCTGGTGTTTGACGGACAGAGGCCAAAATTTTACACTCTGCAATCAGGGAAACAGAGCTGAAATTATGTAATACATGTATATGACTCTGTAATAGCAATTAACTGAAAAATTTGCATTCTCACTTATTATACTCAGGTTAAATCGAGTTGCATGAAGGCAGTCTCGATCCTTGTAGACCTGCCAGTCATAAAGGCCATCATCAGATAATCTGATGTCTTTCAAATCAAGTCTAACATTTCCAGCATCTTTCCTCACAGACCATCTCTGGTGCTCTGATGTTGAAAAGATGTCTGGATATATTAGGATGTCTTTATCTTGGTTGGTGCTGATCAGTTTTACAGTTTATGTTCAACTGATGAACCTGTTTGCAGCATCTCTGTGTCGCCACTGAAAGGAAATAAAGAACAAAATGAGACATTAAGCACTGAGGAAACCAAGACGTGGAAACCGCCACATCGTTTACAGTAATAAACAGCATTTACATTTTAGCAACTGATTCTACCTCTACATGCATTAATACATTTTATGAAATTAGAAAAAAAATAAATAAATACAATGGACTACTCTGTCGGTTTTTAAAAAATTTGAATGAAATCTAAAATTCATATATTCCTAGACTCCAGCTGAATCAGATCTGCCAGTTGCAGAAAAAAATTATGATGTATGATTAATTAGTTATTTTTAAATCAGCTGACAGCACTAACTTTTATACAAAAGAAAAATGAATTGATTAACAGCAGTTTCCAAATTTCACATCCACTGTGTAACCTATGAATGACAACATTTAAGCATTGTTACTGCATTTTTTCTATAAATCTGCATTGAAATGTCCACTGCAAAGTGCTATATAAATAAAACTCGCTTAACTTGACATTAATCATATTCTTGTCACACCTGTGCTGCATTTACCCATCTATAGTACACTGATAATATGCATATCTCTTGGCTGTACGTAGATTAAATGAATTTGACTTCATATAACAGACACTTACCTTCGCATTCTAATAAAGCTGCTATTAGAAGATACAGGAGTTGGAAATATGCAGGCTGAAAACACTGATACAGATGCTCACTGCGGTACAGCTGAACTCTATATGAGCACAGGCCACATCACTTCAATTGTTTTCAGTTGCTGTAAATGTAATGCGGAAGTAGAAAATACGATCTAATTCTGTGCTCATATAGATACGTTCATATAGAGGCCTTCAGTGAGCTTCTGCATACAGTATGATAGGGTGTTTTCAGCCATCATATTTTTAACGTATAAATCCTTTAATAGAAGCTGAATTACAAAGATGCTGAACATCAGAACAACTAAATAATAAACTAGCAGTTTTATCAGGCTCCTTTGAAGATAACATTGGACATTTTTGAAAATAAGACATTCAGTAACTGACTAATAACCTTTTCGTTGACATTAAAGTTGAATTATAGTGCTCTGGATTAAAGCTCTGCTATTCATAATGATGTTTGCTACAAGTAAGTCAACAATGAACATGATTTTCAGCTTTTAAGTTCATATGGAAATGTTAGAAAATGCAACAGCTGAAATGTATATGTCTTTATTTTGATTATGTTGCTGTTATGAATTGTATCCATCATCATCATCATCAAAGCTGAGCACTGAAGACTCCAGAGCTGCCTGTCGGGACTGGTGGGGAAAAATTACACGGTTTGACAGTAGTGTCCTTTGGTATAACCAAAGTCCCTTCAACCAAAGTCATTTCACTCGGCGGCCATCTTTGAAACGCCTCTCGGGCAGGCAAGTGCAGCTCCTATCTCTTTGAATGGGGAAACATCAAATTCCCCAAAACTGTTCACCAAGCTTACGATTAAACTTGATATTTGAAGTCAACAGTGAAATCTGATGAGAACTGCCTCAAAAATATTGTTCCTTATGCTCCAATAGCGTTAAAAAAGCATATTTTTCAGGCTAGATCAGCCAGCGCGCATGTGCAGTACTGAGCGCACGTCTCAGAACGCTGTCTGCAGTGTTGCCAAATTCTTTCAATGGAAAGTAGCTAAACCCTGCTTGAAAAGTCGCTAAATTACGTTATACACTAATTAGCACATTCATGACGTAAGTGCGTCGTATCTTGTTTTGCTACTCTGCGCTCACATGGCATTTTAATGCAGCCAAATTCTCAATAAAACTGTTTTCATTGATTTATTTTACTGTTTCTGTTGTCAGACAACAGGATGAATATGAAATAGTGACTGAAACGTGGCTATTAAGACTACCAGCTCTGGAAGATATTAATATGCACTAAAATCCTGATTCATAATCACGACATTGTCTGATGACATCAAATACACACACGATTAGGACATACGGCTGTGCTGTGATTTCGACTATACTTGCATGTAAAATAGAGTTAGAAGCAACAGAATATCTATTTTAACTGTAAGCACTGCTCCTCTCTGCCTCTGCAAATGAAAGAAGTCGCTACATTTATTGCTAGGTGCTTTTTTTGGAAAAAAGTCGCCAAAGGGGTCTGAAAAGTCGATAAGTTGGCAACACTGGCTGACTCTTTCTATAGCGCTGACTTTACTAATCAACGATTGGCTCTTTCATTAAGTGGGCAGGGCTTCGTGGCCATAATGAGCGTTGCATCTTTCCCCATTCAAAACTATACGAGTGACAATTCTTGGGTATTGTATAGTCTTTGGTATAACATATAAATCCATCTATGCATTCTCCTCTAAAGGTTATCCTCTGTAGCCTATTCCAGAACCTTGGGCCACAGATGGGGAACACCCTGGGCAGATGATCAATCAATACATAAATTGAAATTTTCAGTTTTCTTCAATAAATATTGTTTTTACTGAAGAACATACACTTTTATTAGAGATGTGAGTAGTCTGGACACTTCAGTATTTTAAAAGACACACACTGCCCTCTGCAGGCCTCATTGAGTATTACTCTATAAGACGTCATAAATGCACATATACTGTATGTTCTGAATACTGAACCAAACACGTCAAAACAGCCAACTAGCCATAACTGCTCTCTGTTAAAAACGAATTATTATTTATATTAAACAAATAAAAGATTTTAAATACTCCATTTATTTTCTATCTCAGTCAAACACACTTACCTGAGTTCTTTCTCTGTTGCTGTGACTCTGGACTGCATCTCCTCCATGTTTCTGATGGCCTTCCGTCTCAGTCCCTCCAGCCGCTCCACCTCAGCCTCTACTTCATCCACCAGTCTTTTCAAAGTCTAATTAGAGTCAGCTGAAGAACCACACATGCATTAAACACGGAAACACTCCATGAGTCTCTAACATACACAGATCTTTACACACACTGCTCTATTTGTGCACATGTAGCGTGTGTATTCTTCACCTGGTCTTTGCTCTGTGTGCAGCTGTCTCTCCTCATCCAACTTTAGCTTTCTCTCCAATGGTCGCTGAGAGGTTTTTTTTTTTTTCTGCAAAAAACACAACTATGTGCTTGAACCTCAAAATATCCTGAACTTGAAGTGTGTTGGGAGTTTCCTCATGCTCTAAGCTTCTTCTTTTTCTCTTTTTTATCACTTAAATTTTGTTTAGGGGACAAAGTAAGAAACTGTAATAGACTGTCAACACTGTATTTCTTAAAGCAATAGAAAATGTCTCAACACTGTATTGTGTACACTGTAGAGTGTAGTAAAGTGTTTATAGCAGTTCACATACTGTACAGCAAGGTCTTATAAAATTGTTTTATTTGGAAAAAAAGGTTGCATTGAGATAGTGATGTTAAGTCATTTATGAAAATTTACCAGAGGCATTAAAAAAAACACTAAAAAAGAAAAAAAAAGAAAGAAAAAAAATCTGAGTAATTTATTTCACAGCATTCTGTTGTCATAGATGTTGTCTCTATTACATGCAGGAGCTTCTTTTTGTTTACGCCAGCTGTTGGGGGATAAATTTCAAAAATTAATTTTGGTGGGAAAAATACTGTGAATTATGCACACATTTGCAGATGTATGTTTGTATGTCCAGGACAGATATAAAATGAATGATTTAACTAATGTATTGCAGTAACTTACAGGTGGTCATGGTTTCTGATATGTACAACTGTAGAATACACAGGGAAATCCAACACTGGAAGAAAACTTCTATTAAATACACTTGATCAAGTGCACATATTACATCTATTTATAAGGACTTACCAGGAAAATCACTTACCTTCAGAAGTGTCAGAATAGGTCTGGCAGTTCACTTCAACTGCAAGATACAAAAAGAAGTACTTTACTACCTAATCAACTTTAATTTACACACTAAACCTTTATTATGATTTAAAATATGCTGTTAAAGAACAATGTTAAACTTTTTAGGACTGTTTTTGAAAACTTACTTTGGTTGTCAATTTTGGGTCTTGGTTTTTTCAAATAAAGAATGACACAGACAGTCAGTGATATGAGGACACAGAGACACTATTGTGGTCATCACTACTACTGTCACATTAGTTGTCACTGTTTCACTCTTGTCGCTGTTCAGATTAGTTGTCATTGTTTCACTCTCATCACTGTTGTTGTCTTCAGTTTGGCTAGTTGTACTGTCAACTGGGGTTGGAGAATCTGTGATGACAAGAGAAAAAATAAACTTAAATGGACATCATCATCGTTATTTTTTTATCACACACATGAATTCGGGTATTTGTCTTGTGGATAACAATATCATGGAAGGTGATGGAACACACTAATGGGGAAACTCCTGTTTACTCTGGTACTGAAGCCTGATTTGTTCATGTTTGTGTAACTGCACTTTAACCCGCCAAAAGGAATGGAGCCAACTGCTATTTACTGTAAGTCAGCTCTCAGCACCATTTAGTCAGAATCTTTCAAGGACTACATAACAAAATCCTTCCCATTCACAAAAGGGATTAGGTGAGTTTAAGTGGACAAAACCTGTGCCTGCTAGAGCAAGGACATCCAAGTTATGAAATCTGGTGAAGGTGGATGGCGACGACCAGCTGGCAATATCACAAACAGAAAGCCTGCTGGACCAAGCCCAGGAGGAGGTCATACCTCTGGTGGAGTGAGCCCTCACTCCTATGGGACATTGTAAGCTCACTGAGGTGTAAGCCAGGGTTATAGCATCCACTATCCACCGCGATAGTCTCTGCTTCGTAACTGGCAATCTTTTGGAGCAGCCTCTGAAGCACACATAGTGCTGTTTTGAGTGCCGAAACGGCCCAGAGCACTCAACAAGAGCCTGAACTAGGCAGAGTGGATTAGGACCCTGCTCACCTTCTGAACTGGGGAGTGCTAGAAGGGTGAAGACTTGTGCTCTGAATGGAGTGGAGAGCACTTTCTGCACATAGCCGTATCTTGGCTATGACACAGTTATGTGAAGCACTGACTGACAGTTTGTGCAGATCGCCCACTCGCTTGACCGATGACAAAAGCCAAAAGGAGGGCAGTCTTAAGCGACAAGGGCTGTGAATCATCCGACTGAAGTGGCTCAAAAGGAATGCCCCGTAGGGCCCTGGGGACTATAGATAGGTCCCAAGTAGAAACTGAACAACCAGGTCATTTCTGCCAATTGACTCGCGACCTCAGACGCTACGTGTGGGATGGAACATGGGCTTTGAACCGATACTGGAGGGGCTGCATGTGAAGCAGGCCCAGAGGAATCACAGGAAATCACAGCATCTTCTGGAAAGCCCTGAGGGGATGTGAAGTCCCCAGTCTGACTGACACAATCAGCCGATGAGCTGTCAGGGAGCATTCCGGCATAATCCATGCCCGCATCTGGTCAGAATTGACAACTCTCTCCAGAAAGACTACTTACTGGCTGGGAGATAAAGAGCTCTCGGCTAAATTGATCTTCAACCCAAGCCGCTCCAGGTGGCTGATGAGCGAGCGATTCAGATGCCTGAGATTAAGAATAGGATTGAGCCCGTCATCTTTTTTAGGAACAAGGAATTAGTGGCTGTAAACACCCTTCTCACTGTTCGACAGAGGAATCATTTCCACAGCTCCTTTTGCAAGAAGTGTTTGCATTTCGAACAGCCTTGTTTAGAACTCAGCTCGACACAAATCTGGAATAACTTTCCAAGCCTGAACCAGATAGCAAGTGATCTGAGTTTTTCGAGTGGCATATCGCCAAACGGGGGCTGGGAATTGACATTTGTGGTAATGAGAAGAAGAGAAATGCCCTTTTGAGTATGTGGGTCTGCTATCACAGCGGTAATTTGTTTGGGCACACACCAAATGGGGAGGACGGGCCCAACTTGAATGGAGCTTCCATCGCTTGAGGGGCTGAGGGGTGGACAGCAAGCGTGAGACTTCTTTGAAGGCGTTCCAGCCTTGGCGAGAACTGACCCTCTACTTTTCCTCTCTGCCTTCAAATCAGGATGGCTTCTGAGGCTCAGGATCCAACATCACTCTTAGGTTGGGATTTTGACGCCTGGGAAACGGGTGTCGCTTGACCATCTGGGCTCAGACTTAACCTGGGGCTGATAACCTGTCGGACACGGGCCAGGCAAGGGCCTGAGCGTCTCGGGCCAGGGCCGGGCTAGGGCCTAAATTTGAGGCCCATGCAGGGCTCTACAGCTGCTGAATAAACCCTGTTCGCTAGGGCTGAGGTGGTCCTCAAGGGCTTAGTTGGATGCGCTGCATGGGGTTTTAATGCCAATGGAGGGCACAGGTGTGCAGTGACCACCTCTTCTAGAAGGGGGAGCTTGCTATAACCTCATTCTTCAGCGCCGTGAAGGATGGTAAAAACGGCAGAAGTGGAGGAATTAACGCGCCGAGTAGGTTGTGTGCCACGTCCTGGTGAGTTCCTCGTGAATTTCTGGAAGGAATGGTGGGAGGCCGTGGGCGAATATCTTCCAGGCCGAGATCCTCCATAACCTTTTTTAGAACGTGGATCAACTCACTGTCCAGGGCTTCCAAATTTGCTCTTTTGAATGCTGGATGGCTGCAGGGGAAGGCGTCGGGCTTCTTCCGCTGCCGGGGTTCCTTCTCATGGCGATGAGCAGCAGACTGAGCTTCTTTCTCTTCTCTTCAGCTGTGGGGAGATAATCTTTGTCGCTGAAGGAGAAAAATTGTGACTAAATGGTGCTCAGAGCCGACTATGTATATAGACTATATGTAGTCGGCTCCACCCCTTTTGGTGAGATAAAGCGTCATTTGTGCGTGCAATTACACAAACGTAAACAAGTTATGCATCAGTACCAGAGTAAACAGGAGTTTCCCCATAGGTGTGTTAATGCAGATGTAAAAAGAAACACACCATTCATCAGAAGCTTCACTTCATAGCAAGTTTTTTCATTCACTCTGCACCGATACCACAATTCATCGCTGCGGGCTACATCCCTTATAAGCAGAGATCCGTTATTTAGTTGTCTTGCTCTCTTATATAAAGGCTGCGGAAGTTTCTCTGTGCTGCTTGAGGCTTTGTTTGGATGGCGATATTGAGTTATTTCTGTTGTTTGGTGACCAGTAACAACTTCCCAAGTGATTTTTTTCAGCTCTGTTTTGGAGAGGATGTTCAGAGCATGGCAGCAACACTGAAGAGCCTGGTGCTGGATGGACAGAGTCCAAAGTCTTACACTCTGAAACCAAAGAAACATACTGTATTACAATGGGTTACCTGTGGATTATTTGCTTGTTTCAGAAGTTTGCATGTTTACCTTTGACCTTCAGGTTAAATCGAGTTTCATGAAGGCAGTCCTGATCCTTGTAGACCTGACAGTAATAAAGGTCATCATCGGATAATCTGATGTCTTTCAGACCAAGTGTGACATTTCCAGCATCTTTCCTCACAGACCATCTCTGGTGATGTCTGGATACATCAGGATATCTTTATCTTGGCTGGTCCTGCGTAGTTTCACTGTTAGAGACTGCAGCGGGTGGGTTGTGGTTAGGCAAGAAATAAACATGCTGTCACCTTGAATGCAGTTTATGTTCAACTGATGAACCTGTTTGCAGCATCTCTGTGTCGCCACTGAAAGGAAATAAAGAGCAAAATGAGACATACAGCACTGAGAGAACCAAGATGTGGAAACTGCCACATCGTTTACAGTAATAAACAGCATTTAGTTTTCACATGGTTCTCTACCTCCGCTCGCATTAATAATACATTTTATGAAGAGAGAACAAACAAAAAAAAATTCACACCCTGATGAACTACTAAAATTGGATTGTGTTGGAATTGCTGAATATTGCCTGATGAAGGTCATTGAACCAAAACATTGAGAATAATTATATTTTTGTACATTTGCAAGTACTGATAGTGTGTGGGATTTATGTTTTTTGTTAACCCATTTTTAGTAGTTTATCCTGTACACAACCAATCGATCAACTACTGTACGGGTGTGCCCTGGTGATTTTTGATTGAATGTTTTTGAAGTATAAAATTCATATATTCATATACTCCAGCAGAACATCTGGCAGTTGCTTTATAAAGATGTTGAAGCAGTGAATCAGCTTCTCACTCTTCTCTCCAAAACTATCCATATAGTGGTTTGATAATATTCAAATCAGGCAACTGAGTTAACGTTTATTAAAACTGTTGATTGTTGATTGACACTTTCTTGCTTTAAAAATGGACGAAGTTTAAAAAAAAAAAAAAAAAAAAAAATTATTTTTAAAATTATAATAAAATTATTATTATAATTCTAACTATATGAACTTTTTTCTGTGTGGTAGGAAATTAATGAAATTACAGTGCTGTTGATTTAAGGCTCTGCTATTCATAATGCTATTTGCTACAAGTAAGTCTGCACTGAACTTGATGTTCATCTATGAAAGTGCAGTAATAAATACATAAATAAATAAAAATAAAAGTTGTGGTTAAATAATTGACACTCCTTTGAGTCAAAAAGGTTGAGATTCACTGATTTAGAAGGAGATTGTGATTTCCAGGATGTGCATGTGATGAACAGGGTGTAATAGTGATTTTTCACAGCATGAGCAGAGATGAGCAGTATGTGTGGCCGATCTGAGATCAGAGGAAAGATCATTTGCGAGGGAGGTTTGGAAAGCTAAAGAGATTTGAGATGCAAGCAGTCTGGACACTTCAGCATTTTAAGAAACAGACAGTGAGCATTACACCAGGGGTGCTCAACCCTGTTCCTGGAGATCTACCTTCCTGCAGAGTTCAGCTCCAACCCTGATCAAACACACCTGAACCAACTAATTACGCCGGTTTCACACTGCCTGCGTGAGCGTGTATTTTTTTCGGTGCCCATTTAAGAGATTAGAGCATTCACACAGCACGCAGTGGTGGTGCAGCAGTGCGTAGCAGGAGCAGAGCAGAAGCAGCAGTGCTGCTATTGTTTTGGTGCCGAGTCTATTTTTGCAGCGCCGCTTACACTGGATTAAAGCCACAGTGCATTGTTCTTGATCAAAATTGACCCAATTAACATGAAAAAATAAGCATAAAATCATGTAAGTGAGTCTCGTGTTTCACAATCACGGGGTAAAAGGCTCACCAGTGTGGGGCCTACTTTAGCTAAAAAAAAAAAAAATATATATATATATATATATATATATATTTTATACATATAATGTTATTAATAAATATTAAGTTAATACTTGTTCAAAACAATCACGTTAGCAAAATTTGTACTATTTTCTCCTTATTTTGATAAAATAATCAATCAATAAATATGCTACTGTCATTATACACAGAAACAAAATCATTTTTAAAAGTGAAGATTGTAAAAGCATTGAAGGAGATTGAATTTAATATAGATTTACAGTAATAACAAATAATATTTTTTATAAATGCTATGCTTAATGTTTTTAAATATGATGGTTTCATTATAAACACAGTGATTATCTCTACAATTTAATATTATGTATATGTATATATATATATACATATATATATATATATATATATATATATATATATATATATATATATATATATATATATATATTATGTATTATAATATTATACATAATATGTGATATTTACCATCTGAATCAACAAATGGAAAAGTCAGTCATCTTGTACATTATTGTGCCTTTTAGCCCCAATAGCAGGGGCGATTTTTACCCCAAATACCCTACTTTTACATATTCTTTTCTTTATTGAAAAACTGTTGCTTTAATTAACCAAACTGGGAATCATTAAGACGACCTTTGTCTGAAAATGTATTCAATAATTTATTGTTATTGTTCAAGCTTAACCCTTTGAGTGGTGCGGTCCCACATGTGGGATTCTAATTTCTGTGCCCCTGGGAGTACGGTCCTACATATGGAATTTAGAACGTTCGGTGACGTCACGCAACTGCCAAATTCAAACTGAGTTTTCGCGCGTTGGCTGGCGCTGAGCCGGAGAGAAACTTGCGCTGCGCTTGTCATATAATCACAATTATGCAGTGTTTTCAGCCACATAACGTTTATTTTAGGTTTCAGACATTTAAATACACATAAGTACTAGTAAAACAATACATTTAGAGTTAGTAAAATACACACGGATGTCTATTGAAGCAATAACAATCCTTTCAAGTATAATTTGCCGACGTGTTTGATTCATATCAGATACACATAGTGTAAGTATCGATATAATTCACCTCAGTCCTTTCCCAGTTTACCAGCCACTTACTTGCATGTATTTTGGGAGAAACTGGTGAATTTACGTGCTGCAAATCTGGCTGACAGGACTCCCTGAACGGCAGCGCGAACAAACATGGCGACGCCCATCTCACGTTATAGATCATGATCCAGATCATTTATAAAGGTTTTAAAACGGCAAAATACACTCACTTACACGTATTCGTGAATCTGAATATCAGATAGTTGAAGACATGGTAAGCAAGTGCGTGAATATTTTGAGTAAAAAAAGGGAAAACTAAATAAAAAGGATACGTCTGTCATACAGCGCTAGTGGCTGCAGTGCGTCACGTGACAATCATGACGCGTCACCATAGAAACAATAAAGGGAACGTTCTAAAATAACGGTCGCCTAAAAAAAACTCACTCTGGGGGTCAGAGAGAATATTTTAAACTCACCACTGAAAGGGTTAAAAGGCCTGTTTACGTTATTAAAACTAGAGGCCCTTACTAACTTTAAGATTATTTTTTTATCCTGTAAACTACCTACAGCATGTTATATCCACGTGTGTGAGACAGAGGGGAACACGGCCGCATCACATGTTGCCTCCCAGATAGCAAGAACTTTTGGGCCAAATGTGGGCAATAGCTGGCACATATGGCTTAGATATGGCATGGCTGAACTGATATGGGCCAGATTGTTACCGTATATGTTTTGCCATAAGTTTAGAATTTGCGGGAAATTATTGCTTGGTTCACAGCTCCTTTTGAGGTATATGGTCCAGATAACAACAAACACATTAGAACCAAGTAAGGTTTAGCTGTGGCTGACATTGGTAAACATCGACTTCTGGCTAACATTTGGATTACACTTGGAAAACACATCAAGTTTGGCTGATGTCCGGCAGGTCACACCTGGGGTTGCTACGACGACCGCATCAATTTGACCAAAAGGCAGCAATTCCTTCACGGATTTTCTGTCATACAAGTGCTTCAGGTAAGTGATATTTTGGCATTTTAAAGTAATTTTATTCAAATATCATTATTATGTGTCAGCATTTGTAGTTATTAGATGTTTAGTTATTTGTTTCATTGAGAAAAGCGTCGAGTTAGATCATTTTTCTTTGTTGAATGTGGTGTTTGCGTAGCCCTCCGACAGATTCCAATAATCACGCAATCCGGGTTAATGCAAAATCACTTATTTTAGATAGAGATTGATTTGTGAAAACGTTTAAAAAGCATTTTTCACGTTTTCAGTGTTTTTCACTGCTCTGTTGTGTGGTAAAACATACAGGCTGTCTTGACGTAAAAGATAACAGTCGAAGCCATTAGAAAAATCATCTTACATTTCTTAAAATGGTCTTTGATGTAACCAGTGGCGGTTCTACACTGAATTGCAACTATTTTGTAATAGTTTCACTGGAAAAAGTTAATGGTTCATAATGCTGTTTAATAGAAACCATTAGAATTTCTGTAATGGTTTGTATATTAGGCTTTTATTGTGTTTTTTTTCAAGATAAGCATAGCAAGCATCATAAGCAAGAAGGCTAACAAACCTAAGAGTTAAGGTTATACCACTAATTAACATAATGACATGAATACCTTAATCATACAGAGAGAACATTGTTGCATACCTTTATCTTTTGCCCGTTTCTCCTCATCTTCTTTTCTTATTTTCCTAAATTGGGCACCTGACAGCTTTGGCCTTTTTTTCTCCATCGCTGTGTTTACTTTGTAATCGACAATCAACAGATTTCCCATCCCCCAACGCTGTCACTCACGACCAGAAGTCAAGACTAAACCAATTCACCTCCACATCATAATCGTTTTTTATTACCTATTTTTATTAGCAATTTCACACAATTAAATAAATAAAAAAAGTGCAACTTATTGGTGCAACTTTTTTTTCTCTCTTTTTTTTTTTCAAAGTAATATTTTGAATGAAATGTGCGTTATTTGTAATAAACTCAGGTGTCACTGACATAGTTTAGCCCACCTCCTTGTCCGCTTCATTTGGGAGAGGTGAACTGTACTCTGCGCCCCCTCATCCCCTCCCCTCATCCCTTCTCCTCCCCTCCCCTCCCCTCTCCTCTCCTCTCCGCTCGCTCAGCTTCTGTGCGGCTCCTTCAGCAGCAGGTTTTTTTTTAAGTCAAATGCTGTGTGCCCAGAAGGTAAGTATAGCCTAGTAAATAGTGTTTGTGTGAATGTCCACAAAACTTGAAGACTTTATATTAGCAGTAGGAAAGAAATTTTTAAAGATGAAAAAGAATTCATGAGATAATCATGAATAATTTGTTGCCATTGTGTGAATAATATGTGATAAGTAAAAAGTAAGTATAGTTTGAAAATGTATTTGAAAATGTAACAACTTGATTACACTGTTGAACAATTTGATTTTAGTGTAATCCTGCAGGTCTACCTTTCAGTTTGTACTACTGATAATAATTATTAAATTTCTCTTCACTGTAGGTGCTGTCAGGCAGAATCCCCTGACTGGAAGGGCTTCAGATAAAGACATTGAAATTAACTGTATAAAGTGGCTGCACCTGTCTGGAGAACGAGATGGTGGGAGGAAAGAGAGAATGAATAAACAACAGTGCATTGCTGACCCCCCTTAGACAGTTTGCAGCATTACTAACCACCAAGCAACTCTTCTCTTCTCAACACTTTTCTTCTCAACACTCAAGTTTAATGTTATTTGTTCTTAAAAACTGGTTCAGACTCAAATTTGTCCATTTAATTTTTTTTAATGCTAAATGTATATCTGTTGAATATTCTTAAAAATAAATTCCAACTCCGATTTGTCCATTTCATAATTTTCTTTTTGAATGTTAAAAGTATATCTGTTGAATATTCCTAAAAATTGATTCCAACTCAAATATGTCAATTTCATAATTTTTGGTTTGAATATTAAATGTGTTTGTTTTATATTCTTAAAAAATGATTCCAACTCAAATTGCAATGTTAAATATGTGTTATATATTTATAAGAATATTCTAACTCAATACTGAGTAACTGTAAAGCGCCTGTACTGATAAAATGATAAAAAAAAAATTTCACTGATAATTTAACCTGCACTGATAAAAGTAAATTATCTTATTTACATTTTTGTTGTTGAGTGTGTGATTTACTCTCTAGTTAATACAAATTTGACATATACAGTCAGCCACATGTGGGCCACATTAGGGCAGAACTCAGCCTTACTGAAATGAAACATAAGGCCCATATATGGGCCACATAAAAATGTATTACTTGGCTCGTGATAGGCGGAGTTATGGCTCTGGTTTGGTTCAGTTCTGGCTAAAAATATATGGGCCAATTTTGGGCCGGCGAACAAAGTCTAATCTGGGCCACACTTTAGCTGTAGGTTTGGGCCAGATCAGGGCCAAAGGAAATTTGCTGACTGGGCTATATCATAAATCAAAGCAAATGACAGACAGTTGTCGGAGAACACCTGCCTGACCGAATGAACGATACTCGCCTGTATTTGCAGTACACAAGCCGCGGTTCAGCTGCGCGCGACAAACGCTACCAGTGTGAAAGCACAATGGGCGCGTGCTGCTCACGCCCTGCATACGCACTGCTTCTGCGCTGCCTTCGCTCTGCTTGCGCATTCAGTGTGAAACCGGTGTTAGGATCTGAAGGAGCACTTGATAATTGCAAACAGTGGCGGTTTTAGGCATGGGCGAACGGGGCAGCCGCCCGGGGCGGCATTTTTTCATGACACGTGGGGGGCGGCACACGAACTTGGAGGAAAAAAAAATCATCTGTGCCGCTAAGCGGTTTTCTATTGTCTATGATACCTGTGCCGCCCCTGCTGCTGAAGGAGCCGCCCTGAAGCTGAGCGAGCGGAGAGGAGAGGAGAGGAGAGGAGAGGAGAGGAGAGGAGAAGGGATGAGGGGAGGGGATGAGGGGGCGCAGAGTACAGTTCACCTCTCCCAAATGAAGCGGACAAGGAGGTGGGCTAATGTCAGTGACACCTGACTTTATTACTAATAACGCACATTTCATTCAAAATATTACTTTGAAAAAAAAAAGAGAAAAAAAATTATAAACAGACCAATAAGTTGCACTTTTTTTATTTAATTGTGTGAAATTGCTAATAAAAATTGGTAATAAAAAACGATTATGATGTGGAGGTGAATTGGTTTAGTCTTGACTTCTGGTCGTGAGTGACAGCGTTGGGGGATGGGAAATCTGTTGATTGTCGATTACAAAGTAAACACAGCGATGGAGAGAAAAAGGCCAAAGCTGTCAGGTGCCCAATTTAGGAAAAAAAGAAAAGAAGATGAGGAGAAACGGGCAAAAGATAAAGGTATGCAACAATGTTCTCTCTGTATGATTAAGGTATTCATGTCATTATGTTAATTAGTGGTATAACGTTAACTCTTAGGTTTGTTAGCCTTCTCGCTTATGATGCTTGCTATGCTTACCTTGCTAAAAAAAAAAACACAATAAAAGCCTAATATACAAACCATCACAGAAATTCTAATGGTTTCTATTAAATAACATTATGAACCATTAATTTTTTCCAGTGAAACTATTACAAAATTCCTTATTGTAGTGTGTTTTGGACACTTTTCCAATAGGATTTACCATCCCACCCACCAACAGAATCCATCATATACCAGCAGATACTGTTATACTTACCATTAAAACCAATACAATTCCCATTATAACCATTAAATCCATTACATTTTCTATTATTTTTGGGCAGGGTTCTATTGTTTTTTCAGCGGTGTATACAACATGAGATCTAATTAAATTTAACCACAAAATTATGCTTTGCAACAAAACTGTTGCAAGTACAGTTATTTATTTCCACTGTTTATGTTAATGTTGGCTATAGCCAATATATTTACAATATATTTACAGTATACTGTAAATAGCCAGTGTAATTTACATATGTGTAGATAGTTTAAAAGACAAACATTTTCCATTTGCTATAACTCTGTTACGTGACAAAGCATATAATTTGAGGCAGTAAATTAACCAAGGAGCTAATTGTTCCTCCCTTAGATTAGACTATAATGGGGGGGGCGCCGTGAGGGAGTCTCGCCCGGGGAGCAATTCAGTGTAGAACCGCCACTGATTGCAAACAGGCATGTTTGATCAGGGTTGGAACTATATGCTGTCTTCATGTCGTATTTACCGTAATTCCGAGATGGCAACACGTGAAATTTTACTCGTAGCTTTCCAGTAGGTAGCGCCTAAGTAGCGCCAAAATGAGCCTGGCGGTGGTGACATGGTACATCTGTCACTGGTCCAAGTCGTAACTCTCAAAACATTCCGAGTTTACAAGTTGTAATTACGAGTTCAGGAGCACGAGAGGGCTTTGGTGTTGATAGTGTTGCCATAGAAACACATAATTCATACAGAGTAGAATGTCACATGTTTTCACAAGATGGCGTAAATGCAGCAAAACTCTGCAGGAAGGTAGATCTCCAGAAACAGGGTTGGGCACCGCTGCATTACACTATAAAATAATACACTTCATGTATGCACATATACTGTGGATCATATTCTGAACACTGCACCAAGCATATCAAAACAACAAACCAGCCATAATTGTTGTCTGCTTATATATATATATATATATATATATATATATATATATATATATATATATATATAAACAGTCCATTATACCACTTGATGTTGGAAACTAATATTTGTTATGTTATTTTATTTATGACAGTCATAGCCCAGGGATGTTACAAAATAAATATAATAAAGGGAATAAATTAAACTGAGTATTGCAATAAAAATGTTAAATAATAATATTAAGAAAAAAGTTTTCACTGGTGTATTTCATATGCATATTTGTACAAAATTCAAAAATGGTCAACCCTGTTATGTCTCTTAAAGGGTTAGTCAACCCAAAAATGAAAATTCTGTCATCAACTGTTAACCCGCATGTTGTTCCAAACTTATATGCATATTGTTCATTTTCAGAACACAAAGATATTTTTTTTATAAAACTTCAGAGATTTCTGTCCCTCCATTGAAAGTCCATACCACCGAAACTTTTACTTTGTAAAAAGTTCATACAGAAATCATAAAAAAATATGAATCAAATTATTTCTGATATTAATCAAATTATTTCCAAATATTTTGAAGAAAAATGATTGCTTTATATGATGAACAGATTTAATTCAGGCTTTTATTTACATATAAACTCATCAAATATAGCAAGCTAGCTTTAGTTTATCATATTTTGATATGCTCATTGTATGCATGCTGATAAATGCAGGTACATTTACTATTAAGTTTATGGACATTTTCATCAACCTTAAAACACAATGCAATGCATAATTTAAAATGCCTGTGAAAAATAAATGTGGAAAATTCCTTCATATTTACACAGTATTGTGTCATGTTTTTACAGACTTTTTAGAGTGTATGGTACAGTCTGTTTATAGCAGTCTCTATACAGCCAGGTCTTATAGCTGTCCATGGCCATAAAATTGTATTTACTTGCAAATTGTTTTATTTGGTAAGCATTTTCATAGTAATACTATGTCATTTTTGAAAATTTGTTGGAGGTATTACACTCAAGAAAAAACATTAAACATTAAAACAATCATTTTTATGTTACAGCATTCTGTTGTCATAGATGTGGTCTGAATTACATGCAGGAGCTTCAGTTTCTTCATACCAGCTGTTGGGAGATAAAGTTCAAGAAGTCACGTGGTCAGCATTTGCAGATGTGTACATAAAGTACTTATAAACGAGGCCTATCCTATAAAGTGATATAATTTTTACAACAATTGTAATAGAAGCTACATACAGTATAGTGTATATGGTTGTGTAGTTAAAATACAAAAAATAAAACTATGTCATTCATTAAATGCAGGAGAGGAAGTGCAGTATTACATTTGCCATATGTTTCACATTTATTGAGTGTGTTTATACTGTATGAACTATGATGTGACTTTATCCCAGCTCAATTGTTAATGTTTAAACAATTGCATTACAGTAACTTACATGTGGTCATGGTTTGTGTGATGTTGAACTCAAGAATACATCGGGACATCCAACCCTGCAGGAAAAAAACTTTTATTAAAGACACTTCATCAAGTATATTGCATATATTTTGTAAGGACTTACCATAAATATCACTTACCTCCTGAAATTTCAGAATAATATACGATAGACTGGCAGTTTGATTCAACTACAAGAATACAAAAATAAGTGCTTTACCACATGATCAACTTCAACCATCATAAAATGGCATAAAAGTTACAGTATTGCAGTTTCTTCATTTCACGATGGCATGATATGAACTATATTTCACATCTCACTGCAACACACTGAGAAGTTAGGGACTTACTTTGGTTGTCAATTTTGGGCCTTCGTTTTTTAAAAAAATTAAGAATGACAAAGACGGTCAGTGATATGAGGACACACAGAGACACCACTGTGGTCATCACTACTACTGTCACATTAGTTGTCACTGTTTCAGTTGTCACTGTTTCACTCTTGTCACTGTTGTCTTCACTCTGACCAACCGTACTGTCAGCTGGGGTTGGAGCATCTGTGATCACTAGAGAAAAGATATATGAACATCATCTGATTAAGTTGTAGAAAGAGTCCTGCTTGTTCCAAACTTCTTCCATTTTAGAATTATGGAGGCCACTGTCGTGGAACACAATTGTGTTTCCGCTCTGATATACATATTCAGCTGTTAGACCTTATATAGACAGGTGTGTGTTTTACTAAATCATATCCAATTGAATTGGTCACAGATGTTCCAGATGATCCAGATAAATGGCATTCACCTAAGCGTAACCTCAAATGTAATAGCATAGAGTCTGAATACTTGTCATATTACTTGTCATCAATGTCATATTAGATTTTTTTCTGGTTCTACTATGACATTATAGGGTATGGAGAGTGTATTAATGTGGGTAAAAATAATTTAAAATTATTTAATTTAAAAGGGTCAGAATACTTTCTGAATCTAGTGTGTAATTAAAATAAAAACAATTTTTACAGTATATTTAGACAGTAATAGAAATGTTAACATATTTTTCAGCTGGTATAAATATATTAACTTTCTACCAGCATGTTTAAAAGGGTCATCGGATGCAAAGTTCACTTTTACATGATGTTTCAACATTAATGTGTGTTAGCAGTGTATGTACAAATCTACCCTATAATGATAAAAATCCATGTGGTGGTTTTTAATTAATCTGTAAAAATAATATTCCCTTTTTCAAATCGAGCCATTCTCAGATGCCTGTTGGTGTGGCGTCACACCGACAGAGGCCGCTCCCATGATAGTTGATTGACATAAGTGTCTTACCTCAGACCTGCCTTACATCAGCTGTAACAGTTGGAGCAGGGATGTAAGTTAGACAAGAATATCTCAGATTGAGCGATTGAGGTGTTGCTGGATGTAATAATGAACATAGTGGTCGTCATTTACTCCCGACGTCTGAGTCGCTGAAGATGCAGTGGATTATGTTTGTTTGTGAATTGAATGTGCCTCCCGATCTACATATATCCGTCTTTGTTCGCTCGAATCATTCGTGATCCAGCTTCACTTACAGCAGAAGTGCGTATAAGGGTTTTTTTATGAATCTTTGCGATCACCTTTCCTAATAATGTGCTAATTAGCAAGTTTAGCGGCCTAATGCGGCTAAAGTAAACAGGCTCATCACTCCACGAAGAGAAGAGAAGGGGCGGGGCGAGCAGAGATCATTAACATTTAAAGCAACCTTGACCAGAACAGGATGATTTTTGCAGAGCTGATTTTGGCAAGGTAAAAAAGGTGTTATTTACACTACCATTGAGAAATTTTAACCAAAGCATGTTATAGACTTTTCATTAAGACCCTAAAGAATCATATCAACTGTGGAAAATGGGCATCCGATGACCCCTTTAAACATTCACACATTCATACAATATCCAAGCAAATATTATAACCCAGTGGTTCTCAAACTTTTTTGGTCACGCGTCGGCGTTCAGTGCCGCTTTATAATCACCACAACATGACTTCATTTTAATCTAAACCTTTACCTAACTGTTTTACTGAGATGTTTCGCCATATATACTGTATTACCGTAGCATAAAAATAATTTTGACTAATTCATCACTACAGGTCACTAATTTAATCTTTCAAATGAATCAATGTCTGTCGTATTGTTAGAAATATGGCATTCAAACACACCTTTCAGCAGCAGCTTCACTTCATAGCAGGTTTTTTCATTCACTCTGCACCGATACCACAATTCATCAATGTGGGCTACATCCCTTATTACCAGAGATCCGTTCGCTAGTTGTCTGGCTCTCGCATACAGAGGATTCAGGAGTTTCTCTGTGCTGCTTGAAGGATTGTTTGGTGGACGATACTGAGTTATATCTGTTGACTGGCGACCATTAAGAATATTCCAAGTGACTTGTTCAGTTCTGTGTTGTAGAGGATGTTCAGAGCATGGCAGCAACACTGAAGATCCTGGTGTTGGATGGACAGAGTCTAAAGTTTTACACTCTGAAATTAGAGAAACATATGTATTAGAAACAAGTTTCCTGGGGATTATTTGTTCATTTTAGAAACTGAGATTCTCACCTTTGACCTTTAGGTGAAATCGAATTACATTAAGGCAGTCCCAATCCTTGTAGACCTGACAGTCATAAAGGCCATCATCGGATAGTCTGATGTCTTTTAGATCAAGTGTAACATTTCCAGCATCTTTCCTCAGAGACCATCTCTGGTGCTCTGATGCTGGAAAGATATCTGGATAGATCAAGATGTCTTTATCTTGGCTGGTCCTGCGTAGTTTCACTGTTAGAGACTGCAGCGGGTGGGTTGTGGTTAGGCAAGAAATAGACAAGTTGTCACCCTGAACACTGTTTATGTTCAACTGATGAACCTGTTTGCAGCGTCTCTGTGTCGCCACTGAAAGGAAATGAAGAGCAAAATAAGACATAAAGTGAAAGAAACAAGACGTGGAAACCACCACATCGCTTACAGTTACAAAGAGCATTTATTTTTTTTATTATGAGTAACTGGTAACTGTACTTTTAAACTGGTTCTAGCTCTACATGCATTAATAATTTTTTTGTCTATATTCCCTAGTTTGTATATCAGTGTAGTAAGTTGTTCAGCAGTGTTTAGTAAAGCCGTGGATGAAATGACAACTTGTCAGACTTCCAAAAGGGGCAAATCATAGGAGCCAAATCAAGTTTAGCTCAAGTGTCTATAACATTTCCGGCACAGTTGTATGATGTTTAAAAACAAAGGCCTTTACACTGCTTTAAAAACCCTTTGACTATGTACACAAAGCTCGGCAAGACATCTGTGAAAAAGAAAGTGGTCGAAAACTGATAGTGAATGACATAGACCGTCGAACACTAAGAAGGACTGTCTAAATGACACAGAACTACTGTGTCAATATTCACACTGAGGACATGTTTCCACAAAATCCAACCACAGAGAACTTCATAAAGCCATCATTCATGAAAGAGCAGAATCTGCTAAAACTTTAATCACAAACACTGATGCTAAAATGGGGAAAAGGTAGTATCATAGTCATAAGTCCTGGACCACCAAGGCACACCACGATAAACTTCAACATCTGCCCAGGCCAGACAAATCATCTTACTATATTATTACAAAGCACCGTAAATAGTTTTGGAGAAAAGTAAGAAGTTGATTTTCTGAAACTACTGACAGATGTTTTGATAGACAATGTTTGACTGGAGACTATTTCAAAGTTGTATACATCTGTCGGAGGTCTGGACTCCTCATGAACCAAAGAAACCAGTGATGTTGTCAGTGTCGGCAGTTTAAACTTTGCACACCAATGTTTATTAAAATTGCCCAGTTACATTTTCTTACTTCACAAAAAAAAAGAGGTTAACAGCGACTTCCAAATTGCAAGTCCACTATGTAACATATGAATCACAACATTTGACATGCTACATTTACACACCTGTAGTACATTAGTTTGTATGCTGGTTCAATGAATTTGACTTCATATTAAAGACACTTACCTTCACATTCTAATAAAGCTGCTATTAGAAGATACAGGAGTTGGAAATGTGAAAGCTGAAAACCCTTCATCATATCCAGATGCTCACTGCAGGACAGCTGAACTCTATATGAACACAGGCCACATCATTTCATCTTCACAGAGCTGTTGTTCAGTTACTCTGAATTGAATGCGGAAGTAGGAAATATGGTCTACTTTTGTGCTCATATACAGGCGTTCTGTTAGAAAGCTGCTGTTAGACCATTTATGGAAATATGAAGACTAAAAACACCTCATCACATTTCAAGACATTTCAGGTAACTCAAACAACTGAATGTGAGCACAGGCCACATGACCTTTTACATTCAGATGGTTGTTTTTGAAGTGCCAAAGTAGGAAATGTGATCTACGTAAAATGCGAGACGTGAAAATTTTGCACACATTTCAAACAAACCAAATCAGTCAGCTACATGATTGTGATATAAAAACATTGTATTATATTCAACATACTTAAAGATATAAACTTGGCCAGAAAGTATTAAAAATGTTGCGGTCAGTGCTGCTTCCAGTATTGCCACTTGTATAAAAACAAATACATTTTCAAGGTCCAGAATTCAACACTCAGTTGTACTATTTGTCTGTGTCATATGACTATGACATACATCAACAACAGTATGTACATTATACAAGTGTTCATTTCCTTTCTACTAATACCCTGACATCCTTCATCTCCCATCAGCTTTTCTTTACACACCTAATGAAGAGCTCAGTGCTCATAATCCATCACAGGGCCATTAAAACAAATTCAAATTCAGTTTCTGAAGTTTGGAAAGGTAAAACCCTTAAGACAGGTGTCTCCAAAGTCAGTCCTGAAGGGGCGGTGTCCTGCAGAGTTTAGCTCCAACTTGCATGCATGGTAAGACATTGATTAGTTGGTTCATATAATTAGGGTTCGAGCTAAACTCTGAAAGACACCAGCCCTCCAGGACAGAGTTTGGAGATTTCCACCTTAAGAGATCAGAGATGTGAGCAGGTCTGCACACTCCAGTATTTTGAGAGACACACACTGCCCTCTGCAGGCCTTAGTAAGCACTACATTATAGAAATTGTAAGAAGACGTGCATAGAAGAAGTGGACAGCAGGATGGAAGAGGTGGGAGGAGAGGTAGAAGGTACAGATGAATTTCAAATGAAATCAGAGTAACCAAAATTGACCATGTAAAAAATCATGGCCTTTCCATGAGAGAACCTAGGAATAAGGTATAAAGAGCTACTATTTCAATCCACCAGTAGCACTGAAGTTATGTCTTTGGGAGGCCAATCATTGGCCGTTGGTTGACGAATGGTGTGGAGTTGTGGGCTGGTTGAAGTTGAGACACAGCTTTGTTGCAAAACTAAACTCAGAACACGAAACTCTCAACGGAAAAGAAAAGAAACTAAAATAAACCGACACACTCACACATTCACACAAGTTGCAGAAAGAGAGAAAGTGAGGTTAGAATGAGTTTTAAGAGAGTGAACATGTGAAACCCCCCATTTTATAGCAATATATGCAATTTCTTAGACCTGAACAATCATCAATCACTTAATTAACCCTCACATTGAGGTTCTCAGTGATGCTATTAAACTTTATAATAAACGCACCACACCAGTTCAGCTAGAATCTGGAGGTTCTACTTGTGTTGCCTGTAATCTGTAGCATTCCCTTTGTGTGGCATTGTTGCAGAAAGGTTTTTCCAAAAGTTGCTGATTGGCTGGAAGTCTAGTAGCTTCAAAGTGACATCTTGGGGATGACAGTCATTGGGTGTTGGCTGACGAATGGTGCAGAGTTGTGGGCTGGCTGAAGTTTTGAGAGGCACAGTCAGAGACATGGCTTTTGCGGCGAAACTTAACTCAGAACATGAAACTTTCAACAGAAAAGAAACTAAAACAGAAGGAACATTTTTAAAAGACAGTCTCTGTAGTGAATGTGAGGATGTGCTCTTTTGTGTTAATGTTGCAAGCTGTTCAAAGCTGCTAGTTGGTTAGACTTCCTTCAGACTCGTGGCGACAGGGTATCGTGGACAGATTCATGACGTTGTCTTTTTATCCTGGGCCTCTTTGTAAAATTTGGCTCTTTGTGTTGTTTCAACGCTTGAATCTTGAATTGTCTGATTCACTCTGATATCTACAAGTAACTGTGTCTAAATTGGGTCTTCTAGCTGTCCATGAATATAAAATTCACCGACAAGTAGAGTTGAAATTAAATTTAAAATGTTTTATTTGTTAAAATGAGATGTACAAAAAGCATTGGCATGTAACAGAAGCAGTGTGAGCAATAATTATCTACAGACTGGAATAGATTAGTGATACTTTTTTTTCAGTGTACAGAAGGACAATTTTAGATGGCTTTAAAAAAGCACAATAAAAACAAACTCATTCATTTATATTGTCATATTTATCTTGTGGTTTACATGCAGGAGCTGCTGTTTGTTCACACCAACTGTTGGGAGATAATGTTCAAAAAATAATTTGGTGAAAAAAAGAAAGTTTAAAGAACATGTTATGTTATGCTAGTGCAAGCTACATCATATCTTGTGATATGATTCACAAAATTATGCCTGTCATTAATTAGAGAGGACATGAAGTATGTTTCACATTTGTCGTGTGTGTTTATATGAACTATATGTTTTGAGTGAAGCATGTAAATTAGTCAAAACAGATTTGATATGACTTTATCCCAGCTTAGATGTTACCATATTTGAATGTAGTTCAGGACAGATACAAAATGAAAGATTTGTGCAGTAATTTACAGATGTTCATTGTTCCTGCTGGCACAACTAAAGATAAAACTGATCATCAAACCCTGCAAGTAAAAAAAAAAAAAATCAGCAAATATTCATAATGAACAATGATTTACTATGAATCTCACTTGTCTACTGAAATGTTGGAATAATACATGGTACACCAGCAGTTCAGTTCAACATACAAACATACCACATACAACCATCTGATAAACCTTTTTATGATCTTAAAATGGCAACAAAGTTACAGTATTACCAAGTATCTTCCAGTGTGAGGACTGTCATCACCATGATGGCATTTCACTCATTTGAAAGAAAGAAAAAAAACTCTGCAAAACAAGCAAATGTCAGATAAAAACTGTGTTCTTTTCTTTCCGATTAGCCATTATTATGATATAAGATATGCGGTTAAAGAACAACTCAGTAGTGATAAACTTTTTAGGACTTCAGTTGTGGACTTACTTTGGCTGTTAATTCTGTTCCTTCGTTTTTTGAAACAAAGAATGACACAGACGGTCAGTGATATGAGGACACACAGAGACACTACTGTGGTCAAAATTACTACTGTCAGATTAGCTGTCACTGCTGCACTCTCTTCAATTTGGCCAACCATACTGTCAGCTGGGGCTGGAACAAAATCTGTCAGAGAATTGCTACAGTATGTCAGAGATTCTGCACTGAGACTTTATAGGGTTAGAAATATTGGACTGAAAACACACCTTTCCTCAGCAGCAGCTTCATTTCATAGCAGTTACTTTCATTTACTCTGCACTGATACCACAGTTGATCAGTGTGGGCTGCATCCCTTATAAGCAGAGATCCGTTTGCTAGTTGTGTTGTTCTCTCATACAGAGGCTTCAGGAGTTTCTCTGTGCTGTTTGAGGGCTTGTTTGGTGCGCGATACTGGGATATGTTCTTTGGTTGGTGACCAATAACGACTTTCCAAGAGAATCGTTCAGTTCTGTTTTGTAGAGGATGTTTAGAGCATGGCAGCAACACTGACGAGCCTGGTGTTTGACGGACAGAGGCCAAAATTTTACACTCTGCAATCAGAGAAACAGAGTTGAAATTATGTAATACATGTATATGACTCTGTAATAGCAATTCACTGAAAAATTTGCATTCTCACTTATTATACTCAGGTTAAATCGAGTTGCATGAAGGCAGTCTCGATCCTTGTAGACCTGACAGTCATAAAGGCCACTATCAGATAATCTGATGTCTTTCAAATCAAGTCTAACATTTCCAGCATCTTTCCTCACAGACCATCTCTGGTGCTCTGATGTTGAAAAGATGTCTGGATATATTAGGATGTCTTTATCTTGGTTGGTGCTGCTCAGTTTTACTGTAAGAGACTGCAGTGGGTGGGTTGTGGTTAGGCAAGAAATAGACATGCTGTCACCCTGAAAACAGTTTATGTTCAACTGATGAACCTGTTTGCAGCATCTCTGTGTCGCCACTGAAAGGAAATAAAGAACAAAATGAGACATTAAGCACTGAGAGAACCAAGACGTGGAAACCGCCACATCGTTTACAGTAATAAACAGCATTTACATTTTAGCAACTGATTCTACCTCTACACGCATTAATACATTTTATGAAATGAGAAAAAAAAATAAAAAATACAATGGACTACACTGTCGGTTTTTAAAAAATTAAAAAAAAATTAAAATTCATATATTCCTAGACTCCAGCTGAATCAGATCTGCCAGTTGCAGAAAAAAATTATGATGTATGATTAATTAGTTTTTAATTTAATTTTTAAATCCGTTGACAGCACTAACTTTTATACAAAAGAAAAATGAATTGATTAACAGCAGTTTCCAAATTTCACATCCACTGTGTAACCTATGAATCACAACATTTAAGCATTATTACTGTATTTTTTCTATAAATCTGCATTGAAATGTCCACTGCAAAGTGCTATATAAATAAAACTCACTTGACTTGACAGTGATCATATTCTTGTCACACTTGTGCTGCATTTACCCATCTACAGTACACTGATAATATGCATATCTCTTGGTTGTATGTAGGTTAAATGAATTTGACTTCATATAAAATACACTTACCTTCGCATTCTAATAAAGCTGCTATTAGAAGATACAGGAGTTGGAAATGTGCAGACTGAAAACACTTCATCATATACAGATGCTCACTGCGGTACAGCTGAACACTATATGAGCACAGGCCACATCACTTCAATTGTTTTCAGTTGCTGTAAATGTAATGCGGAAGTAGAAAATATGATCTAATTCTGTGCTCATATAGATACGTTCATATAGAGGCCTTCAGTGAGCGTCTACATACAGTATGATAGGGTGTTTTCAGCCATCATATTTTTAACATATAAAACCTTTAATAGAAGCTGAATTACAAAGATGCTGAACATCAGAAAAACTAAATAATAAACTAGCAGTTTTGTCAGGCTCCTTTGAAGATAACATTGGACATTTTTGAAAATAAGACATTCAATAACTGACTAATAACCTTTTTGCTGACATTAAAGTTAAATTATAGTGCTCTGGATTAAAGCTCTGCTATTCATAATGATGTTTGCTACAAGTAAGTCTGCACTGAACATGATTTTAAGCTTTTAAGTTCATATGGAAATGTTAGAAAATGAAACAGCTGAAATTTATATGTCTTTATTTTGATTATGTTGCTGTTATAAATTGTATCCATCATCATCATCATCAAAGCTGAGCACTGAAGACTCCAGAGCTTCCTGTCAGGACTGCTGGGGAAAAATTACACGGTTTGACAATAGTGTCCTTTGGTATAACCAAAGTCCCTTTAAAGCAAGTCATTTAACTCGGCGGCCATCTTTGAATCGCCTCTCGGGCAGGCAAGTGCAGCTCCTATCTCTTTGAATGGGAAAACATCAAATTCCCCAAAACTGTTCACCAAGCTTACGATTAAAATTGATATTTGAAGTCAACAGTGAAATCTGATGAGAACTACCTGAATATTGTTCCTTATGCTCCAATAGCGTTAAAAAAGCTTATTTTCCCAGCCAACATTTGTATGTGGGGCCCATATGGGTATGAACTGGGCTGAAAAATGGGCCCCATATAGGATTGTCCGCGGGTTCCATAATGGCCCCATGTTAACTGCCCAGATGGATTTCATATAGGATTGAACTTGTCACAAAGTGGGACCCAACTGGGCAACATGCACAACACCCATCTTGGTCCCAGCTTTAACCCAGCTAACATTTGATTGTGGGGCCCATGTGGGTTTGACATGGGTTGAAAAATGGGCTCTATATGGGATTGTCCGTGGGTTCCATAATGGCCCCATGCCAATTGCCCACATGGATTCCATATGGGATTGCACTTGCCACTTGGTGGGACCCAACTGGGAAATATGTGCAACACCCATCTCGGTCCCAGCTTTAACCCAGCTAACATTTACATGTGGGGCCCATGTGGGTTTGAAATGGGCTGAAAAATGGGCTCTGTATGGGATTGTCCGTGGGTTCCATAATGGCCCCATGCCAATTGCCCACATGGGTTTCATGTGGGATCACACTTGCCAACAGGTGGGCCCCAACTGGGCAACATGTGAAAGACCCATCTTGGCCCCATCTTTACTACATAGGCTGAAATATGGGTTTTAAGTGGGTTTGTCCACGGGCTCCATGTTGGCCCCATGCTACATAACCATGTGGGTTTTATGCAGGATTTACCTGGGCTTTAGGTGGGGCCCATCTAGGGAACATATGCAAAACCCATCTGGGTTCTATCTAAATATGGGTTTTAAGTGGGTTTGTCCACGGGTTCCATGTTGGCCCCATGCAACATACCCATGTGGGTTTTATGCAGGATTTACCTGGGCTTTAGGTGGGGCCCATCTAGGGAACATATGCAAAACCCATCTGGGTTCCATCTAAATATGGGTTTTAAGTGGGTTTGTCCACGGGTTCCATGTTGGCCCCATGCAACATACCCATGTGGGTTTTATGCAGGATTTACCTGGGCTTTAGGTGGGGCCCATCTAGGGAACATATGCAAAACCCATCTGGGTTCCATCTAAATATGGGTTTTAAGTGGGTTTGTCCACGGGTTCCATGTTGGCCCCATGCAACATACCCATGTGGGTTTTATGCAGGATTTACCTGGGCTTTAGGTGGGGCCCATCTAGGGAACATATGCAAAACCCATCTGGGTTCTATCTAAATATGGGTTTTAAGTGGGTTTGTCCACGGGTTCCATGTTGGCCCCATGCAACATACCCATGTGGGTTTTATGCAGGATTTACCTGGGCTTTAGGTGGGGCCCATCTAGGGAACATATGCAAAACCCATCTGGGTTCTATCTAAATATGGGTTTTACATGGGTTTGTCCACGGGTTCCATGTTGGCCCCATGCAACATACCCATGTGGGTTTTATGCAGGATTTACCTGGGCTTTAGGTGGGGTCCATCTAGGGAACATATGCAAAACCCATCTGGGTTCCATCTAAATATGGGTTTTACATGGGTTTGTCCACGGGTTCCATGTTGGCCCCATGCAATTTACCAATGTGCGTTTTATTTAGGATTTCACTGGGTTTAAGGTGGGGCCCAACTATGAAACATACACAAAACCTACCTAGGTCCCATCTTCAAATTCTATGTGGGAACTACATGGGATAAATTATGGCTTGCAAGTGGGATTAAAAAAAAAGTTTTAAAGTTTTAAAGCATTAGCATACAGCAGTACACAGTGAGATTAAAATCTTTTCAAATTTCAATTTTATTGAAACTACCCATCATATTATGTAATATTCTGATACCTAATTGTTAAAATTATGTAATTGTTAAAGTTAACAAACATTTTGAACTTGTATTTGAACCAGTGTTTACTGAAAGGTTTGAACATTTGCACATAGAAAATGGAGACAGAAGCAGCAGCAGCAACTAAACATTTTTCAGTACTGCTTACACTGCAGACAGACATTTGTGCATTCTAGACACCCTCAGTCTTCCTCTGTCTCTTGTCCCAGTAAACCATTTTGAGAGTTCCCTCTCAGATTCTTGCTGGTTGATCTTTGACATCAGTGCAGTATTCTTAAGAGCCTCTGCAAAACAAATATATATACAAATATATTTAAAAATAGGACATTTTAAAATTTGCCAGGAAGATGAGGTATGAAGATGCTGCCCTCCACTACAGTAAGGAAAACAGAGTAAAAGCAAAGGTGCTTGTTTACAGGCTATTCCAATAGACAACTTTTCTACAATGTGTTTAGTAAACGTGAAATATTATGTTACTTACACGTTAAAATACTACAAAACAATAACTTTTACTTGGAGCAACTCAAGGGCAAGTAAATGACGACAGATTTTTTGTTTTTGTCAGCTATCCAAAATGATGCACAAAATGAGCTGATGTTGTTGTAATATTATATTAAAGAACATCATAAATGACTGCAATGTCAATCAAAAATTCTCTTTCTACTTATCAACTGTGAAGTGGTGTAGGACAACATTGTCCAAGTGACTGTTTCAGACTCTGATTTGCAGACACCTTGTTTTAAGCATGAGAAAGGGTATTTTTATTGCTTGGTTAGTATAAGCAGCACAACACAAAGCTTTGTGGCTCATCGTCTCGTAATCAGGATTCGAAAAAGATAAGATGTTAAGTTTACTTTTTAAAACAAATGGATGGTTACACCATGTCAACACCAGACGTGAGCAGCGTGGTGTGGCGGAGCACGGCACAGCGTGACTAAATACAACAGAAACTATTATAACCAGTAGCTGTATTTGGAAACATCTAATGGAAACATCTACAGTACTGTGCAAAAGTCTTAGCCCACTAGTATTTTCACCAACAAAAAAATGGTTTTAAGTCAGTTATTTCTATCTTTTGCTGTAGTGTGTCAGTAGGAAATATCAGTTTACATTTCTAAACATTCAGTTTGCCATTAATTGTAATAATCCAGTGAGATTTTTGTTTGCACAAGGAGTCTGACAACAGCCAGTGCTCCACACAGAGATCTGATGTGACCATCATCCAGTCTGTCTGGAATGACATGAAGAAACAGAAAAACTGAGACAGACTAAATCCAGAAGAACTGTGACAACATCTCCAAGTTGCTTTAAGAAACCTACATGCAAAGCTACCTGAAAACTTATGCACAAATGTACCTAGGGCAAAAGCTGTTTTAAACTCAAATATGGTTTACCAAATGTTGATTTAATTTAGTTAATAGAAATTAATTGATAAAATCTATTTATGGCATTAATTTTGACAGCATCCTCATTTTACAGCATTTTTACACAAGCGCCTAAAACATTTAACAGTACTTTGCAGGTAGGTTTCTTAAAGCAACTTGGAGATGTTGTCACAGTTCTTCTGGATTTAGTCTGTCTCAGTTTGTTCTGTTTCTTCATGTCATTCCAGACAGACTGGATGATGGTCAGATCAGATCTCTGTGTGGAGCACTGGCTGTTGTCAGACTCCTTGTGCAAACAAAAATCTCACTGGATTATTACAATTAATGGCAAAATGAATGTTTAGAAATGTAAACTGATATTTCCTACTGACACACTACAAAACTAAAACCATTTTTTTGTTGGTGAAACAGTACTGTATTTCGCAAAAAGTCCCATGTATCGATTTTTTTTTTTTTTTTAAGCTCGCATGAGGTGGTTTTACAGGCAATTTAAAAAGGTATATTTTGCAAAACTGCAATTAAAACAGCTTTTTTGCATTTACAGGCTACCTTGCGTACATAAGTCACATTGATCATTTTTAATGTTCTATAACCTCAAAAAAAAAAAAAAAAGAACACCTCATATGTGGCTGCTTATACAAACATTGACTACACAATACTTGAATAAGGGGCTTTCCTTGCCATTAAAGCTTGGATAACCTTTTACTTACACTGCACAAGTTTGCGGAACTGATCGCGGCCACTCTAGTCAAAGCTTGTGTTTACACCAGCTCTCCATGCTGCACCTGTTTAGATAGTTGCCTATGTCTCCTACAATTAAAATTAATGGCTAGTGCGGTGGCTGTGACATACGTAAACCTATGAACATCCATCGCCATGACTTATCGTGAGACGAAAAAAAAAATATGTTTTAGTCTCATAACACTGGTTAATGAAAACGCTGTAATTTTGCAACATTGTTTTATTGACAACATCGCAAAAGTTTTGTGCAAATCCGTGATGGAATTGCACCTAGTGTGCTCTCTACACTGGATGCGGCGCGGCACGACATAACAAATCCCCGCTGGCAAACTGATGCCTCGTTTTATTTATGACATACTGACAAAGTTTAAAGGGGTCATCGGGTGCCCATTTTCCACAAATTTATATGATTCTTTAGGGTCTTAATGAGAAGTCTATAACATATTTTGCTTAAAATTTCTCAGTGAAAGAGAAATTTTTTTAGAGTGAGCCATTCTGTTGCATGTTCCTTTAAACGCTAATGAGCTCTGCCATTCCACCCCTCTCTTCTGTGGGGTGACGATCAGTAATGTTTACTTTAGCCGCATTTAACCGCAAAACTTGCTAACTAGCACATTATTAGGAAAAGGCGAATTCCAAAGATGCATAAAAAACTCCCATATACTCACTTCTGCTGTAGGTGAAACTAGATTACAAATGATTCGCGTGAACATAGACGCATTTATGTAGGCTGCCGGGCGCATTTCCTTCAAAAACAAAAGTAACGTTAATCCTCTGCATCTTCAGCAGCTCAGATGTCGGGAGTAAATGATGAGTGCTACTATGCGCATTACTGCATCCAACAACAAAACACCTCAATCGCTCAGTCGGAGACAGTCTTGTCTTCCCCTGCACCAGAGTCGAAACAATAATGGTGGTCGGACTGTTCTCAGCGCTCACTCGGCTCATTTAGGGTGGGTTTAAGATAAAACTGTCATGTCAATCAACTATCGTAGAAGCGGCCTTGGTCGGTGTGACGTCACACAGACAAGACGCTGACAATGACCTTATTTGAAAAAAGGCATATTATCTAGATTACATTGGATTTTTCCCATATTAAGATTAATAAAATACCACTGGGTGAATTTATATCATTATAGGGTGGTTGTGTACACACACTGTCAACACATTTATGTTCAAACTTGTAAAAAGGAGTTTTGCATCCGATGACCCCTTTAAATGATTTTCAGCGTTCGCTTGGTCACATCTAGTGTAGACAGACTGTAACGCCATGACAACTGTCACCTCTGTTGTAGACACGGTGTTAGTCATATACGAATAAGATTAAGTGGGGTTTGGATCAAGATTATGATCTTTAAATGATTAATCGCGCAGCTCTAATTTCTGATAATGTGTCTCCATCTATTTATGATAATATTTGAAGAGAAACGTTACACATTTAATTCAGAATCATAACTATACATTCTATTAAAGGTATAGTTCACTCAAAAATGAAAATTCTGTCATCATTTATTCACCTTTATGTTGTTCCAAACGTTGGTAACTTTGGTGACAGTTGGAGGGCCCCAATGATTTCCATAGTATTTTTTTTTTCCTACTATGGAAGTTAATGGCTACTATGAACTGTTTGGTTATCTACATTCTTCAAAAAATCTATTTTTGTCTCCAACAGAAGAAAGAAATTCATACAGGTTTGGAAAAACATAAGGGTGATGAAGGGTAAATGATGCCAGAACTTTCATTTTGGGGTGAACGTTCCCTTTAAGAAAATTATGTAAAATCAAATTAAGCAAAACCACTACATTTAGTAAAACCAAAACATCTCACATATCACAAAAAGTCAGTGAATTCATACCAGAAGTGAGGATGCAATGTAGCAGATAAAGGACAATCCTCCTCCAAATTGGCAGTGATCAGCTGGATCCTTGGTGAATCTGTAGTGGGTGGGCCCGACGAGTCCTTAAAAAAAAAAAAACATTTCTTTTTTTTTACCATTTCTTTAAACATTCTTAAACAAAACATATTTAAATTGTACTGAAATTTGCCATTATCAGCCATTTTGGCAACATAAACAAATTGTCAGCTTTGAAACTGTTAGTTATGATCGAAACATGAACTTAATGCATAACAATCCCATCAGAAAAATGTAAATCCCCAAAAGAAAGACAAAGAGGATTCACACAAAAAATGGACTCTTCCCATATATATCTTTGCAAGGTAAATACAACTGTATCTTTAAAAAAGCCAATTTGTACACCACAATTACATCTAATATAATAGAATTTTACCTGCAGTTGCATTACACAACACAAACATTACATTCTCATACAACACTCTCAACTCTCCCATATATTCCAGTGTTTTCGAGTGTAAATTACAGTTTAATCATTCACTTCACTTATTCCAGTGCTCCTTTACTTCTCATGAGTTTGAGTTTTAAACTAAACATTAATACACACAAACACACACCAACTTCAAACACTAATTTACATTGAAATATGTGCTAATATAGCCAGTGCGCTAATATGCTAATCGCGATTAGCCTCTCCCTTTTTCCTCTCACTCACATTCATTAATTATGGGCACAAATCATAACTTTATGATGGTTTGACTGAAAAATGTTTTGTTACCTGACATCGCCATGTTTTCGGGATCTCACACATCCAGTCTGCCCCTTCCTCTGTGTTCACATTCCATCTTCTGTTCTCCGCTGACATGTCACAGTTCGAATTAACAGTTAGTTTACAATGAATTTAACAGGCACATAATCAGGAACTGAGCGAGCGAGTAATCTTACGGATCAGTAGCATGTACATCACCAAACTGATTAGTATATTTTCAAACTGCACGAGCAAAAAGGCGCGCGAGGCTGTCATTGGCCAGTTTTGTGAATGACAGTCAGATTAACCAATCTTGATGAAAGTAACCAGGTGAAACAACCAATAGAAATTGTTTCAGAGTGGTAACGGAAAATAAACAGTTTTTTTTTTAAACAAACGTGTGTGTATTTAGTTTTATTTACTTATTTATTTATTTTTTGGCTGTATTATTTGATTAATTGGTCAAACAGTGTTTTCACTGCTCTTTTGAGATTAAAGCTGTATCTATTATAATTATTGTTACTAATGCTAATAATTAAAATTGTACATATACATTTGGATTTTGAAGAGGTGTTTTGATCAAAATATCATAAAATGCTAAAAAATAAAATATTAATCATCATAATCATTCAAAAGGCAGATATTTCTTGTTAAAGACATGACATTTATTCAACATACAGATCTGTTTATTTATTTATTTATTTTAAGATTTAAATTGTTAAAAACAAATTTGAATGATTTAGCATTATACATTCTCAATTTGTGTCGATGTTAAAACAGCAGCTGACATTATTTCAATCATATTTCAACTTTGAAGGTTGGTCATGTGCCGACTAGACTGAAAAGAAAAGTCTGTACTGTTGGTCCAAAAAGAAAACTGAACACAAAACACAATATGCTAACTGAATGAAACAGCACTTTATTCTGAACCCCTGTATCATATGCTACAAATACGATTTCTGGATATACATTGGATTTTTCCCATCAGAAACATAAATGTCCCTTCTGTCTTTCTTCACTTGGGCTATTTCATTATCTGTTACCAACCAACTGATTATAAAACTCTGGAGTACTTCTGTGGAATCAGGCAGCAGCTGTTGCTATGGGTTTTAGTTCTTCTACCAATCTCAAAGCCACTATAATCCCATTATTTTGATAGATAATTAGCCTTCTGTAACCCATTCTTCATATTGCACAGTGACCATTTTCTGGATATTTTGAACCATTTGCACAGATTTTGAAATAATTATATGGAGATAAGCATTTGCTTTGTAGGCCAATGCTGATGGCATATTGGGTCTAACATGATTTGTATATTCCAGGGCTCTTCAACTCCTGACTCTTGAACTAGTCCTGAGAACTAAATGTACTGCTGAGTTTAGTTTTATCTCTAACCAAACACACCAAACAAGCTAATCACAGTGTTCAGAATGATTTGTGAATTAGAGTCAGGTGTTTAATTAGTGTTGAAATTAAAGTCTGCTGTACACTGGCCCTTCAGGACTGGAGTTGCAGACCAATAGCCTATTGACCTTATGTAGCTGCATCCCTTTTTAGTGCTACATTTGCTGTCTTCTGGTTGTATTTCCAAGGTGTTGTAACAGATTTATGAATAAACCTCTCATTTTAAAATCTTCCTGGTCTACTGACATTTGATAAGACATTTGCTTTAAACATTACAGTGTTTACAATAATTTTTGTTAACTCTACAATACATAAATCCACTTTACTAACTAAATTACTTAGACAGAAATGCCATAGAAATATACAGAGCTACCGCACAAACTGAAGTTTAAAGACAATATTTTAAAGATGGTGATGCACTTCTTTCTCTAGAGAATAAGGTTAATACTGTACCCACATAGATACCACACCCACTGCCCACTCTGCACCTAGTACCTATATGTGTACTACCTGGGGCCCATACAGTCAGCCTATATGGGACTGATTATGTTTGCTCATGTCTTACTCAGAATGCTTATGTCTTACCCAAGAGGGTGCCCTATTTGGATGACCAGACATGGCACTACCCGGGGACACGTTCAGCACATAATTTCTAAATTGCCTAAAATAACCAGGTGTTGGTTGTTTTCGCTGCGCTGATTGATTATTGTACGACATTAAAGTACCGCAACAACTATAGAGAGCAGAGCAGACGCTCCATCCTTTCGAATCATTCTCACAGTACTTTGTTGTCATGCAATGATCCATTGCCGCAGCACAAACAACCAACCTGGTTAATTTAAGCAATATAGAAATCCTGTGCAGAATGTGTCCCCGGAAAGTGGCACGTTTGGTCACCCTACCACATATTAGTGATGGGAAGTTTGGGTCATTTTACTGACTCTCTCGTTTGATGTCCTTCATCAAAATAAATGAATCTTCACTTTTACCAACCAAATTCCCTGAAAACACCTACCTATGGAATCTTGATCATATTCTAAATGAGGAAATTATTATAATGCACCTAGACATAATTTGTAGGGAATATGAATAATTACTTTACCTTCAGAGTCTTTCATTCATTTGTCACATAACAGACACAATAAACAGATCATCATCACAAATGACCCATCACTACCCCATATGTATTTCCCCATTCACAACCCATACAGTGATTACCCATGTGGGTACTACCTTGAGCCCATGTAGCAAACCTATAAAGGACTGATTGTGTATGCCCCTGTCTGACCCATATAGTTTGGCAAGAGGGCCCTACACGTCTTTCCCTGCTCAGAACCCATACAAAGATTACCTATGTGGGTATTACCTTGGGCCCATGTAGGCAGCCTATATGAGACTGATTGTGTCTGCCCATATTTTACTTACATGGTTTGCCCAAGAGGGCCCCATATGTGTTTCCCCATTCAGAACCCAAAGAGAGGTAGCTTATGTGGGTCCTACCTTGGGCCCATGTAGGCAGCCTATATGGGACTGATTATGTTTGCCCATGTTTTACCCATATGGTTTGACCAAGAGGGCCCCATATGTGTTTCCCCATTCAGAACCCAAGGAGAGGTAACTTATGTGGGTACTACCTTGGGCCCATGTAGGCAGCCTATATGGGACTGATTGTGTTTACCCATGTTCTACCCATATGGTTTGACCAAGAGGGCCCCATATGTGTTTCCCCATTCAGAACCCATATAGCGGTAGCCTTTGTGGGTACTACCTCAGGCCCATGTAGGCAGCCTATATGGGACTGATTGTGTCTGCCCATATTTTACCCATATGGTTTGACCAAGAGGGCCCTACACGTCTTTCCCTGCTCAGAACCCATACAAAGATTACCTATGTGGGTACTACCTTGGGCCCATGTAGGCAGCCTATATGAGACTGATTGTGTTTACCCATGTTCTACCCATATGGTTTGACTAAGAGGGCCCCATATGTGTTTCCCCATTCAGAACCCATATAGCGGTAGCCTTTGTGGGTACTACCTTGGGCCCATGTAGGCAACCTATATGGGACTGATTGTGTTTGCCCATGTTTTACCCATATGGTTTGACCAAGAGGGCCCCATATGTGTTTCCCCATTCAGAACCCAGAGAGAGGTAGCTTATGTGGGTACTACCTTGGGCCAGTGTAGGCAGCCTATATGAGACTGATTGTGTTTGCCCATGTTTTACCCATATGGTTTGACCAAGAGGGCCCCATATGTGTTTCCCCATTTAGAACCCATATAGAGGTAGCTTATGTGGGTCCTACCTTGGGCCCATGTAGGTAGCCTATATGCATGTAGGTAGCCTATATGGGACTGATTGTGTCTGCCCATGTTTTACCCATATGGTTTGACCAAGAGGGCCCCATATGTGTTTCCCCATTCTGAGCCCATATAGAGGTAGCCTTTGTGGGTACCGCCTTGGGCCAGTGCAGGCAGCCTATATGGGATTAATTGTGTTTGCCCATGTCTAACCCATTTGTTAAACCCATATGGGCCCCATTTGTGTTGCCCATTTCGAGCCCAAGCACTCATTTCCCATTTGTGACCCAACTAGGTCCCACATAGGGAGCCCATCTGTTTTTGCCCATGTGGGATCTACTTAGCTGACCCAAGTGGGCCCCAGATAAGATGCCCATTTTGGGACCATGCCCACTTGGTACCCATGAAGACCCAGCAGAAACCATGTGGGGCCCACATACACATGTTGGCTGGGTTTCAGGCTAGATCAGCCAGCGCGCATGTGCAGTACTGAGCGCACGTCTCAGAACGCTGACTGCAGTGTTGCCAACTTCTTTCAATTAGTGATGGGTCGTTCTTGAACAATTCATTCATTTTAAGCGAATCTTTAATGTGACTCGGGACGAACGAGTCGTCTCGGGGAGTGATTCGTTCAGTCGTGCATGCGCAACATACTATTAGGTTCTGTACTGGAATTAGTTAACCTGTTTCGAGTCTTCGGGTTTTTGGAGTCGTTCGTTCATCTTATGGGGCTGTCACGTGATGAACGAACGACTCAAACCCGAAGACTGGAGAGATTAACTAATCAATTCTCTTTCCGGCTCAGACTGCATAGGTTAAGCTTATGGGGCTGTCACGTGATGAACGAACGACTCGAACCTGAAAACTTGTCAGATAAGAGGCGAGGTGAGCCAATCATAGATTAAAGACCCAGGTAAACAATGAATTAATCTTTTCTGTTTCTTATAGCATTATAGTTTTGTCTTGTTTGTAGTGTGATCAACGTTTGTGTAAGCAGTAGATGTGTTAGGGAGGATTTTAATTTTATTTTGCTAAAATGAACGAAATGACTCGAAAAAAGATTCGTTCATTTTGCTGAACGAGACTCAAAGATCCGAGTCGGTAAAATGATCCGAACTTCCCATCACTACTTTCAATGGAAAGTAGCTAAAGCCTGCTTGAAAAGTCGCTAAATTACGTTATACGCTAATTAGCACATTCATGACGTAAGTGCGTCGTATCTTGTTTTGCTACTCTGTGCTCACATGGCATTTTAATGCAGCCAAATCTCAATAAAACTGTTTTCATTGATTTATTTTACTGTTTCTGTTGTCAGACAACAGGATGAATATGAAATAGTGACTGAAACGCGACCTATTAAGACTACCAGCTCTCGAAGATATTACTATGCACTAAAATCCTGATTCATAATCAGGACATTGTCTGATGACATCAAATACACAAACGATTAGGACATAAGGCTGTGCTGTGATTTCGACTATACCTGCATGTAAAATAGAGTTAGAAGCAACAGAATATCTATTTTAACTGTAAGCGCTGCTCCTCTCTGCCGCTGCAAATGAGCAGGTAGGTTCCCAGAACGTTCCCTAACGTTCTCCTAACCTACAGGGAACGTTCTATTTACGTTAAGAAAACATTTTTTAGGCTAACCAATAGGGAATGTTCTATTTATGTTCCTAGAAGGTTCCCTGAAAGTTCTCTGAAGGGTCCCAGAACGTTCTCCTAACGTCTTCACTCCGATACCGCTGCCGTATGTCAGCACTCCCGCGTCCCGTAGTAAGCAGCATAGAAGACGGACGGATGTGGACCGCAGTAATCACTACTACAAACCATGTCTTGTTTTAAACTATTGTTTTATTCTTACAGATATTTAGAGCACATTTAACCATCATAAGGAGCATTAAATGAGATTAAATTATCCTTTAATATGCTAGATTTGTTTTAGTCGTTAATTTATAAGATTAGAAGTACCATAACCCATATTTTGTTTATTAAAGCACCAAATAACATTGACTTCAACAAAATATTGGGTTTTAAGAATGTGAATTTTATTTTTACATACATTGAAGACGAATAGCATTTATTTGACTTTACTTAGAATAATATTACATTCGTTTTTTACCACTGAATTAACGATGATGTGCTTTTCTCTTTTGGTCAGTACACAAAAACTTCTCCGTTAACATCATGTTCTCTTCAATTAGACGTGTCCCTGAAATCACAATATTTACTCTCGTATATATATAGTCATTATAAGTAATTATTCATTAAAGAGATCAATCAACGAATGTTAGTCAGTCAGTAAAACGAAATGACCGTTAATTTTTAAATTACGCGAGTCCGCGGCTTTCTGTGGAAGGCAGGATTAAGCGTGCTGGAGAAGTGCGTGCAGATCAGAGGCGCGCAGAAAAGAAATATACAAACAAACCCAGTGTTAATGATATGATTTTCTGACTACAGCCTTGGCTTAATTTTTGCTATAAAATTGGAATTATATTATCATTATAATGCGATTTGACCACTTTGATGTCTACACTTTATTAAACGCTTATTTCAGACATGAAAAAAAATAGTTTATGATGAAAAAGTATACATTTCAGCATTAGAATAATCAGAAAGATCTACTAAGTTTTTATTAGTTTACATGGATATGACAACTAAAAATAACCTGCAGGGAACGTTCTGGGAAGGTTCTTTTTAGGTTATAAAATTAAACCAAAAAATAACCTGCAGGGAACGTTCCCTGTAGGTTGTATAAATACAATCTAAAAATAACCTGCAGGGAACGTTCCGGGAACGTTCTCTGTAGGTTATAAAAATAAAACCTAAAAATAACCTGCAGGGAACGTTCTGGGAAGGTTCTTTTTAGGTTATAAAATTAAACCAAAAAATAACCTACAGGGAACATTCTGGGAACGTTCTCTGTAGGTAATTAAAAAGAGAACCTACAGGGAACGTTCCTAGAATGTTCTCATTTGGTTCCCAAAAAAATAACCAAACGGGAACCATAGGGGAACGTTAGGGGAACATCTGTGTTTGCTGGTTGGGGCTTCTAACGGCAGCTGCAGTGATGCGCTGACTTTACTAATCAACGATTGGCTCTTTCATTAAGTGGGCGGGGCTTCGTGGCCATAATGAGCGTTGCATCTTTCCCCATTCAAAACTATACGAGTGACAATTCTTGGGTATTGTATAGTCTTTGGTATAACATATAAATCCATCTATGCATTCTCCTCTAAAGGTTATCCTCTGTAGCCTATTCCAGAACCTTGGGCCACAGATGGGGTACACCCTGGGCAGATGATCAATCAATATGTAAAATGAAATTTTCAGTTTTCTTCAATAAATATTGTTTTTACTGAAGAACATACACTTTTATTAGAGATATGAGTAGTCTGGACACTTCAGTATTTTAAAAGACACACACTGCCCTCTGCAGGCTTCAGTGAGTATTACTCTATAAGACTTCATAAATGCACATATACTGTATGTTCTGAATACTGAACCAAACACGTCAAAACAGCCAACTAGCCATAACTGCTCTCTGTTAAAAACGAATTATTATTTATATGAAACATAAAAGATTTTAAATACTCCATTTATCTTCTATCTCAGTCAAACACACTTACCTGAGTTCATTCTCTATTGCTGTGACTCTGGACTGCATCTCCTCCATGTTTCTGATGGCCTTCCTTCTCAGTCCCTCCAGCCGCTCCACCTCAGCCTCTACTTCATCCACCAGTCTTTTCAAAGTCTAATTAGAGTCAGCTGAAGAACCACACATGCATTAAACACGGAAACACTCCACGAGTCTCTAACATACACAGATCTTCACACACACTGCTCTATATGTGCACATGTAGCGTGTGTATTCTTCACCTGGTCTTTGCTCTGTGTGCAGCTGTCTCTCCTCATCCAACTTTAGCTTTCTCTCCAACGGTCGCTGAGAGTCTTTTTTTTTTTTTTTTGCAAAAAACACAACTATGTGCTTGAACCTCAAAATATCCTGGACTTGAAGTGTGTTGGGAGTTTCCTCATGCTCTAAGCTTCTTCTTTTTCTCTTTTTTATCACTTAAATTTTGTTTAGGGGACAAAGAAAGAAACTGTAATAGACTGTCAACACTGCATTTCTTAAAGCAATAGAAAATGTCTCAACACTGTATTGTGTACACTGTAGAGTGTAGTAAAGTGTTTATAGCAGTTCACATACTGTACAGCAAGGTCTTATAAAATTGTTTTATTTGGAAAAAAAGGTTACATTGAGATAGTGATGTTAAGTCATTTATGAAAATTTACCAGAGGCATTAAAAAAACACCAAAAAAGAAAAAAAAGAAAGAAAAAAATCTGAGTAATTTATTTCACAGCATTCTGTTGTCATAGATGTTGTCTCTATTACATGCAGGAGCTTCTTTTTGTTTACGCCTGCTGTTGGGGGATAAATTTCAAAAATTAATTTTGGTGGGAAAAAAACTGTGAATCATGCACACATTTGCAGATGTATGTTTGTATGTCCAGGACAGATATAAAATGAATGATTTAACTAATGTATTGCAGTAACTTACAGGTGGTCATGGTTTCTGATATGTACAACTGTAGCATACACAGGGAAATCCAACACTGGAAGAAAACTTATATTAAATACACTTGATCAAGTGCACATATTACATCTATTTATAAGGACTTACCAGGAAAATCACTTACCTTCAGAAGTGTCAGAATAGGTCTGGCAGTTCACTTCAACTGCAAGATACAAAAAGAAGTACTTTACTACCTAATCAACTGTAATTTACACACTAAACCTTTATTATGATTTAAAATATGTTGTTAAAGAACAATGTTAAACTTTTCAGGACTGTTTTTGAAAACTTACTTTGGTTGTCAATTTTGGGTCTTGGTTTTTTCAAATAAAGAATGACACAGACAGTCAGTGATATGAGGACACACAGAGACACTATTGTGGTCATCACTACTACTGTCGCATTAGTTGTCACTGCTTCGCTCTCGTCGCTGTTCAGATTAGTTGTCATTGTTTCACTCTCATCACTGTTGTTGTCTTCAGTTTGGCTAGTTGTACTATCAACTGGGGTTGGAGAATCTGTGATGACAAGAGAAAAAATAAACTTAAATGAACATCATCATCGTTATTTTTTATCACACACATGAATTCAGGTATTTGTCTTGTGGATAACAATATCATGGAAGGTGATGGAACACACTAATGGGGAAACTCCTGTTTACTCTGGTACTGAAGCCTGATTTGTTCATGTTTGTGTAACCGCATGAACAAATGGCACTTTAACCCGCCAAAAGGAATGGAGCCAACTGCTATTTACTGTAAGTCAGCTCTCAGCACTATTTAGTCAGAATCTTTCAAGGACTACATAACAAAATCCTTCCCATTCACAAAAGGGATTAGGTGAGTTTAAGTGGACAAAACCTGTGCCTGCTAGAGCAAGGACGTCCAGATTATGAAATCTGGTGAAGGTGGATGGCGACAACCAGCTGGCAATATCACAAATAGAAAGCCTGCTGGACCAAGCCCAGGAGGAGGTCATACCTCTGGTGGAGTGAGCCCTCACTCCTATGGGACATTGTAAGCTCACTGAGGTGTAAGCCAGGGTTATAGCATCCACTATCCAGTGTGATAGTCTCTGCTTCGTAACTGGCAATCCTTTGGAGCAGCCTCTGAAGCACACATAGTGCTGTTTTGAGTGCCGAAACGGCTCAGAGCACTCAACAAGAGCCCGAACTGGGCAGAGTGGATTAGGACCCTGCTCACCTTCTGAACTGGGGAGTGCTAGAAGGGTGATGACTTGTGCTCTAAATGGAGTGGAGAGCACTTTCTGCACATAGCCGTGTCTTGGCTATGACACAGTTATGTGAAGCACTGACTGACAGTTTGTGCAGATCGCCCACTCGCTTGACCGATGAAAAAAGCCAAAAGGAGGGCAGTCTTAAGCGATAAGGGCTGTGAATCATCTGACTGAAGCGGCTCAAAAGGCATGCCCCATAGGGCCCTGGGGACTATAGATAGGTCCCAAGTAGAAACTGAACAACCAGGTCATTTCTGCCAATTGACTCGCGACCTCAGACGCCACGTGTGGGATGGAACATGGGCTTTGAACTGATACTGGAGGGGCTGCATGTGAAGCAGTCCCAGAGGAATTACAGGAAATCACAGCATCTTCTGGAAAGCCCTGAGGGGATGTGAAGTCCCCAGTCTGAATGACACCATCAGCTGATGAACCGTCAGGGAGCATTCCATAATCCATGCCCGCATCTGGGTAGAATTGATAGCTCTCTCCAGAAAGACTACTTACTGGCTGGGAGATAAAGAGCTCTCGGCTAAATTGATCTTCAACCCAAGACGCTCCAGGTGGCTGATGAGTGAGTGATTCAGATGCCTGAGATTAAGAATAGGATTGAGCCCGCTATCTTTTTTAGGAACAAGGAATTAGTGGCTGTAAACGCCCTTCTCACTGTTCGACAGAGGAACCATTTTCACGGCTCCTTTTGCAAGAACTGTTTGCATTTCGAACAGCCTTGTTTAGAACTCAACTCGACACATCTGGGATAGCTTTCCAAGCCTGATGCCAGATAGCAAGTGGTCTGAGTTTTTCGAGTGGCATATCGCCAAACGGGGACTGGGAATTGACATTTGTGGTAATGAGAAGAAGAGAAATGCTCTTTTGAGTATGTGGGTCTGCTATCACAGCGGTAATTTGTTTGGACACACACCAAATGGGGAGGACGGGCCCAACTTGAATTGAGCTTCCATCGCTCAGTGGGCTGAGGGGTGGACAGCAAGTGTGAGACTTCTTCGAAGGAGTTCCAGCCTTGGCGAGAACTGACCCTCTCCTTTTCCTCTCTCCCTTCAAATCAGGATGGCTTCTGAGGCTCAGGGTCCAACATCACTCTTAGGTTGGGATTTTGAAGCCTGGGAAATGAGTGTCGCTTGACCATCTGGGCTCAGACTTAACCTGGGGCTGATAAGCTGTCGGACACGGGCCAGGCAAGGGCCTGAGCGTCTCGGGCCAGGGCCTAAATTTGAGGCCCATGCAGGGCTCTACAGCTGCTGAATAAACCCTGTTCGCTAGGGCTGAGGTGGTCCTCAAGGGCTTAGATGGATGTGCTGCATGGGGCTTTAATGCCAATGGAGGGCACAGGTGTGCAGTGACCACCTCTTCTAGAGGGGGGAGCTTGCTATAACCTCATTCTTCAGCGCCGTCAAGGATGGTAAAAACGGCAGAAGTGGAGGAATTAACGCGCCGAGTAGGGTGTGTGCCACGTCCTGGTGAGTTCCTCGTGAATTTCCGGAAGGAATGGTAGGAGGCCGTGGGCGAATATCTTCCAGGCCGAGATCCTCCATAGCCTTTTTTAGAACGTGGATCAACTCACTGTCCAGGGCTTCCAAATTTGCTCTTTTGAATGCTGGATGGCTGCAGGGGAAGGCGTCGGGCTTCTTCCGCTGCCGGGGTTCCTTCTCATGGCGATGAGCAGCAGGCTGAGCTTCTTTCTCTTCTCTTCAGCTGTGAGGAAGATAATCTTTGTCGCTGAAGGAGAAAAATTCGGACTAAATGGTGCTCAGAGCCGACTATGTATATAGACTATATATAGTCGGCTCCACCCCTTTTGGTGAGATGAAGCGTCATTTGTTCGTGCAATTACACGAACGTAAACAAGTTATGCATCAGTACCAGAGTAAACAGGAGTTTCCCCATAGGTGTGTTAATGCGGATGTAAAAAGGAACACACCATTCATCAGAAGCTTCACTTCATAGCAAGTTTTTTCATTCACTCTGCACCGATACCACAATTCATCACTGCGGGCTACATCCCTTATAAGCAGAGATCCGTTATTTAGTTGTCTTGCTCTCTTATATAAAGGCTGCGGAAGTTTCTCTGTGCTGCTTGAGGCTTTGTTTGGATGGCGATATTGAGTTATTTCTGTTGTTTTGTGACCAGTAACAACTCCCCAAGTGATTTGTTCAGCTCTGTTTTGGAGAGGATGTTCAGAGCATGGCAGCAACGCTGAAGAGCCTGGTGTTGGATGGACAGAGTCCAAAGTCTTACACTCTGAAACCAAAGAAACATACTGTATTACAATGGGTTACCTGTGGATTATTTGCTTGTTTCAGAAGTTTGCACGTTTACCTTTGACCTTCAGGTTAAATCGAGTTTCATGAAGGCAGTCCTGATCCTTGTAGACCTGACAGTCATAAAGGCCATCATCGGATAATCTGATGTCTTTCAGACCAAGTGTGACATTTCCAGCATCTTTCCTCACAGACCATCTCTGGTGCTCTGATGCTGGAGAGATGTCTGGATACATCATGATGTCTTTATCTTGGTTGTTCCTGTGTAGTTTCACTGTTAGAGGCTGCAGAGGCTGGGTTGTGGTTAGGCATGAAATAGACATGCTGTCACCCTGAACAGAGTTTATGTTCAACTGATGAACCCGCTTGCAGCGTCTCTGTGTCGCCACTGAAAGGAAATGAAGAACAAAATGAGACATACAACACTAGAGAACCGAGACGTGAAAACCGCCACATCGCTTATAGTAACAAACGACACTTACTTTTTATTATGAGTAACTGGTAACTGCCTATATTCACTAGTTTGTATATCAGTGTAGGAAGTTATTCAGCAGTGTTTAGTAAAGCTGTGGGTGAAATGGGTAACTTGTCAGACGTCTAAAAAGGGCAAATTATGGGAGCCTGTTTAGCAGGACAATCTGTAACATTCACACCCAACTGTTTGGTGTTTAAGATCAAAAGCCTTTACACTGCTTTAAAGGCCTTTATGACTGTGCACACAAAGCTTGGCAAGACATCTGTGAAACAGAAAAGTGGACGAAAACAATGTCAGAGACCACTGAACAAGAAGGACTGTCTGAACAGCACAGAACTACTGTAGCAAAGGGACAAAAAAACACAATATTCACACTGAAGACCTGTTTTCACAAAACCCAACCACAGAAAACTTCATAAAGCCAACATCCATGAAAAAGCAGAAATGTTACAATTTTAATCACAGACACTGATGCTAAAATGGGGAAAAGATGGTCTCATAATCATAGGTTAACTAACCAAAATGGATTCTTTTGGAGAAGTGAGAAGCCGATTCTCTGAAGCTACTGTCAAATGACAATGATTTGATAGACAACTTTTGACTGTAGACTATTCCAAAGTTCTATAAAACTGTTCTAAAAAGGTTAGAAGCTGTATCAAACGAGTGTTAAACACCTTAGTAAAGAACTACTGCCTATTTCCCAGGTGTTCACATTATTTTGTTCAGCTCTGTATGAATTTGACTTCATATAAACAACACTTACCTTCGCATTCTAATAAAGATGCTATTAGTAGATATAGAAGTAGGAAATATGAAGACTGAAAACGCTTCATCATATCCAGATGCTCACTGCAGGACAGCTGAATTCTATATGAACACTGGCCACATCACTTTCACAGAGTTGTTTTCTGTTACTCTGAATTTAATGCGGAAGTACTGTAGGAAATATGGTCTACTCCTGTGCTCATATCGATGCCTTCTATTAGAAAGCTGCTGTTAGAATATTTAGAAGACAGAAATATGAAAACTAAAAACACCTCATCGCATCGACATTCAAGTAGCTCACTGCAAAACAACTGAATATGAGGATAGGCCACAAGACCTTTTACATTCACACAGTTTGTGATGCGTGTAAAATGTGAGAGGTGTAGTTTTGCACACATTTCAAATCAACCAGCATTCGGAATACATTCCGAAGGTCCAGAATCCAACACTCAGCTATACTGTTTGTCTATGAAACACATCAGCTACAGTATTTACAATAGACAAACAAACCATAAAAAAGACAATGGAGAGGAACTACTAAAGTACTGAATTTATTTTTGATAGAAAAGGTTTTGCTTACAGAAAATACAAACCTTTGATTTGATCAGTGCTTATGCAAATTCTATTACAAATAAATACAAAATACATACATAAATCATTCTCATTTACCTTGGAACAATAACAATTACAAAAAATAATTCTTAGATTTACAAGGCATTGGAGTGGTGTACCATTCACATGAATCAGATGCTGTGTGCATAGATAAACTCCTGTAGATATAGACGAGAACAGGCAGCTCGGTATCAAAAAAATGAGTTAATGGGTCCGTTAAAGGATTATGAGACAACTATGGTAGAAAATATCAGTTATTTCTGTTACTTTATATATTGTTTACTTCAATATTATACTTTGAAGTAAAAAAAAACAATAGATCGTGCTGGTAAACTAACAAAATAAACAAAATTAGTAATTTTCATTGTTTTACCATCAGGAATGAACAAACACTGATTTGTCTTTTAGCCTGTCGGTTAACGATTAACAATTCCAGTGGAAACAAACACAAATTGTGCTTTCACCTAAAATATACAGTAGTTTGAATGACAGAAAAGAGCTCTGCGTTTTTTTTAATGCTAAATTATATTTGCTACAGGCAAATCAGCACTGAACTTGAATCTCATTCTTTAAGTTCAGCTTGTACGGAAATGGTAGGAAGGAAATCTAGCTGAAATGTCAATGTCTATATTGTGACTGTTGTTATATATTGTATTTTAGCATCACTGATGCATCTGTGTAGTGCTGATTCACTCGTACTTAGAGCTTGTTCTGTAAACATAAGGAAATAAGTGTGTTGTCTTGATACTAAACCTGGATTTCATCATCTATTCTCTTAGAACTGATGCATGCTTTGGACTATTACCTGCATTTCTTTGTGTTGCTGCTGTACTAAATTACAGTGACATACTTTTTATTAATTTTTTTCCCATTCACACAACTACTCTCTCTCTCTCTCTCTCTCTGCTAAATGTGTTTTTTTTTAATTTCCCTTCTACTAATAACCTGATATCCTTCATCTCTCATCAGCCTCTCTTTACACACACCTAAAGAAATCATCAGCACTCATAGGGCCCTTAAAACAAAATGAAATCCTTCTCTCCTTCTCTATTAATTCGTTTTACACAAAAGTTCTTCTTTCTTCTATTAATCCTGATTACTTAAACGAAAATAAGCCAAAATTGCCTTTGCTAATTTGAGCCGAAGTGAAATTCCGTTTCTAAATGGCTTCAACTCTCAACTGATCTCCTCTAAAAAGGTCTTTTTACACTCAACCTGATGGGATCATTAAGGCTTTTCTCATAAAAAAAAGAATCTCTACTGATGTCTAGATGAATAAGCCATGTCTGAAATCTGACTCACTGACAGTGAAAATGTCAGGCGTCTTCAAGTTTGTGAAAAGCTGTCGTCCTGTTTTACAGACAGTTTAATCTCAGATTGTACATCTGATTTATAATTATGGTGTCGTGGCATAGCAGTTAAAGCACAAGAGTGGGAATTTTACAGCAGGACTGAAGTTACTCTGTGTCCAGGAATGAAGCGTCATGAAGAGGAATTCCAGATTCCTTTCTTGGTCTTCAACAGGAACTGGTCTTTAGGTTGCTCTCGGTGAGGATGGAGGTTATGCTGGAATGATCATACAATCCATCGTCATCATCATCATCAGAGCTGAGCACTGAAGACTCCAGAGCTGACTGTCGGGCCTGCTGGCTCTTCCTCCTGAGGTAAAAAAAACAAAACAAAAAAAAAACTATTTAACAGAAGTATCTAAGAAAAAAAAATCTACAACTCTTTTATATAGAGGTGCAATACTCAGTTTCAATTCTGCCAGATCGGGTACTGGTCAGAAAAGACTGATCTAAATCTGAAATTGTGCAGATTGGACACTGCATATATAAGTTAGTGTAAAACAAGTCATTTCCTGTTGCCAGCAAGTGGCGCTAGTATTACAACGGAAAACTGGCCTTTAGATGTGCTCAGGCCAGGACTCTTATTGAACGTGTGACGATTGGGGCAGATTGGACACTGTATGGACACTGTATATTACAACACCTTCCTTTTACATGGCGAAACATCGAACTTTGTCAGGCCACCAAGGACACACCCTTCTTCCTTTAGAGTAGACTGGCCAAATATAATGTTGATGTCATTAAATCTCTAGGGGGGTTGTTAGAGTGTAAAACATGCCACTTCCTGTTGCCAGAAGGTGGCGACTATTACTGAATCTGGGCTTGGCCATGTGTTCAGGACAGGACTCTTATCAAACACGTGAAGTTTGAGACAGATTGGACATTGTATGCCTGAATTACAACAACTTTTCTTCTGCCATGGACACACCCTTCAACGAAAACTCAAGATCTTCGCAATTTAACGTCACAAAGGGCTTTAGATTACACTGACCAAATTTGGTGTTGATCTGTTTAAATCTCTAGTAGGAGTTTGTTTAAATACAACACCTGAAATGGCAAAAACAGCACAAAACTCGCTGAGAAAATTCAAAATAACAGACCTGTTGGGTTTCAGAATTCATACTGGACTTTTTTGTAGGTATTAATGTGTTACATGTGTCTACCGAATTTCGCACATGTACGTGAAACAGCTTGAATGGAACTTTGTTGAAATTTCATAGGTGGCGCTATCGAGCCATTTCACCACACCCACTTCTGAAATCCATATTAGATAATTTTTCACAACTTCTGCCAGTTTCATGAGTTTTCGAGCATGTTTAAGTCCTCAAAAATGCAATTAATATTGCAGAAGAAGAAGAAACTGAGCAATTCCAATAGGGTCCTCGCACCTTGGTGCTTGGGCTCTAAATACTCCACCATTATCTTCTGTCTCAGTCATACACACTTACTTGAGTTCATTCTCTAGCGCCGTGACTTTGGACTGCAGCGCCTCTTTCTGTTCCTGCATCTCCTCCATGTCTCTGATGGCCTTCCTCCTCAGTCCCTCCAGCCGCTCCGCCTCGGCCTCTCCTTCATCCACCTGCCTCTTCAGAGCCTTCACACGCAGAGTCAGCTGAAGAAGCAAACATACATTAGACACAGAAACACTCACGGGTTTCTCACATACACAGATCTTTACACACACTGCTCTATATGTGCTCATGTAACGTGTGTATTCTTCACCTGGTCTCTCTGCTCTGTGTGCTGATGTCTCTCATCATCCAGTGTGATGTTCAGCTCCTTTAGTTTCCTCTCCAACCGTCGCTGAGAGGACACCACAGAGTTCTTCTCTCTGCAAAAAAAAAACACAGCTATGTGCTTGAACCTCAGGACATCCTGAACTTGAAGTTTCTTATTGTTCAGGTACTGTTTAATGTTGTGAAATTTTCAAAAAAGCAAATAAATCTGCTGACAATTCTCCCCAGTGTTATTTTTATCAAAAATAAGCATCTGAAATTAGTGTTTTAAAGTAGAAGTTTATGCTTTATGGACTGCACTGTCTACACTGTGTATTTTCTAGCAGCATAAAGTGCTTTCAATTAAAGAAGAGTGTTTTCCTCAAGCATTCTGTAGTGCTTTGTGGTTAATGTAATTGTTTCTGCCACTTCATGGTAGTGGTTTTAAAACCGCAGTTCATTAGAACCTTTTTTTTTTTTTTATATACATATTTACCTCTCCTCTGCACGCAGTCGTTCCTCAAGGTCCTGGATTTTGCTCTCCAGCTGAGACACACCAGTAGAGGAACGTGACTGGCCCTCCATCTCAGTTACACGAGATTTATAATCCTTTATCTGAAAGAGACGCAGATTAGATGAAACCCTGTGGCCAAACTGAATGAATGCACTGTGCAGTCAAAAAAAGAAACGTTTACCATTATTATCACAGAAACTCAGGCAAAGATAATGCAGCATACAGTATGACTATAGATCTGCCGTACTGTTTGCTGGTCATGTGGCGTACCTGTCTCTCCAGAGCGTTTTTGTCCAGCTCCAAGTCTTGTTTGGAGGACCGTTCTTGCATGAGCTCTGCACGCAGCTGTTCAATCTACAAACAGAGTAGAATTATACATTCTGATTAAAGTATCTCTATCATGACAACTCTTGGAAGATTTTAGCATGGTAATGGATGTGACAATATTAATGTATTTGGTCTTGGTAGAACAGACACTGCTTAGCTGCTGCTGCTGTGGATTATTGCTGCTGCAAAGCAAGTACAGGAGGCACAAGGATAATCAATGTAACTTTAACTGACTATTTATTATTGGCCACTACAATACAAAAATACAAATGAGGTCAGAAGTTTACATACACCTTGCAGAATCTGCCAAATAGGGCTGGGCGATAAATAAATAACGATAATTATTGCGTGACATGAATTTCCTTGATAAACGATAACAAGAGTACGATAACTGTTCAATAGTGTGCTCGTCAAAGCGTGCCACTCGGACCGTTTATCCGTTTGGATCAAAGCGGTACGACACGAACTTACTAGGTCAGATGCGTTCACTCACTGATGAGTCTCGGTCACTAAACAGCGCTGTGAGATCTGGTGTGAAGCGCTTGAATTCAGTGAAGAACATAAATGACTCAGTTTAAAGCCAGATGAAACAGCGCTGACAGACACGAGAAACAAATTGCCATAATTTACCATAGATTTACTGTAGTAGCACTAGCTACACAATGATATTGTGTCAGAAATGTGGGTGTATGTCAAAATTTATTATATTATTAATGTATTAAATGTATTGATGGAGGAGTAATGGAATATAATTACAGTATTTTTTTATTAAACTATAGCGTTTATGCATTTATACTAAATGTATTTAGACTACTGTTTTTCATACAAATAGCTGACACCATATTACATTTTTACCATGGTACTGAGGTGCTATATTTGAGGTTTTAACTGTTATTATCATGATTTATGGATGATACTATGGAAGAGCAATTGTTAATTAAAAAAAAAATAATAATAATAATTAAATTAAATTTCACCATATAAAAATGAGGTTGCTACAATTTTTACAGATATTACTGATTTTGATAATAAACATAAATCTACATCTGCATCCTAACTCAAGCTACTATCAAATGTGTATTTCTAAGAGACAAAAATTTTTATATTTTTACTATTAATATTATCAGGTAACACAAACCTGTCTCTTGATTTGAAACAGTAATACTCATAATTTCTTTCTATTTAGATATTTATTTTGTTAAGGAAAAATGACTAGAAAAAGTGTGAAGAATTCAAAAAACATGAAGTATTTGTCATGTTCTAACCATAAAGAATATTTTAAAGCCACATTTAACCGTGTGGTTTTTACAAATTTCAAACTGTAGCAAAAATTTGCCTTTAAACTTCAAAGAAATAAAAATTTGACTTTATCGTGATAATTACTGACACGAAAAAAATTACTGTGATCATTTTTTGACCATATTGCCCAGCCCTACTGCAAAATGTTATTTATTTTACCAAAATAAGAGAGATCACACAAAATGCATGTTGTTTTTTTATTTAGTACTCACCTGAATAAGATATTTCACATAAAAGACGTTTACATATAGTCCACAAGAGAAAATAGTAGAAAAAAAACAAAACTAAAAACTAAGCAGCACGACTGCTTTTATCATTGATAATAATGATAAGAATAAGAAGAAATGCTCCTTCAGCACTAAATCAACATATTAGAATAAATATTGAAAGACTGTGTGACACTAAAGATCAGAGTAATGATGCTGAAAATTCAGCTTTGCCGTCACAGGAATAAAATACATTTTAATTGGCGTACCTGATCTCGGCTCCTGGTGATTCTTTCTGTCAGCATCTCTCCATTGTTCTTCTCCTCATCTAACTCCAGCTCCAGGTGCTTGATTTTGTCCTGCAGGTGGAGACAAATATAACAGAGTGAAGACAGAGTGTTATCACATCACTACCGCCATGACACCCTTTCACTAAAACACCAGATGTAAAGGTAAAATACACACCTCCAAGCTGCGGATCTCTCGCGAGCGGTCGTTTTGCGTGCTGCGCTGTGTCTCCATCTCGCTCTCTAGATGTTTGAGACGGTTAGTAAGCAGTTCTTTATCTAATAAAGCATTGTCTCGATCCTCATAACTCGAGAACAGCTCCTTCTTTTGACGGGCCAACTAAAAACAAACAAAATTGTGTGACCAAAAATTGTTGACTGATTAAATGTTAGGATTTTTATGGAGCCAGAATTGCACCTCTTCCTGTAGGGAATGGATGGTGCTCTGAGCTCTCTCCAGCTCACTGAGCTTCTCTTTGGCGTTTTTATGCGAGTCCTGCTGCTCTTTCTTCCACTTGTCTCTCTGTTCTTCCAGCTGAGCCTGCAGGAGCCGCACCTCCTCACGGGATGCTGCAGACAAGCGCTCCATCTGACATAGAAAAACAGAAAAAGGGACGTGAGGAAGCAAGAGAGAGATAAGAACAGACACGAAAAAACAACTAAATATGATGCACACCAGATTCAAATGTGTCAGTGAACGCATACCTCTTTATTGAGTTTGTCTAGTGCTCTCTCCTGCTGCCTCTTCTGGTCTTCGAGCTGTGTGTTCTCCTTGCGGACAGCTTCTCTGTCCCTCTCCTTCTCTTCCAGATTACGAGCCAGCTCGTCCCGCTCTAGGCCCAGTCTGGAGTTCTCACGCCTGGACTCTTCCAACTGCTGCCTCAGTTTCCTGGTCTCCTCCTGCTGCTCCTGTTCGGCCTCAATACTCTGAGACATGCGCTCCTGCAGCTGAGACTACAGACACACAGACAACGTGTTAGAGAAAAAGAGTGCACAACATCAGCTAGTGATCTCAAAAGAGGCAGAAAGGATCAGGAAAACAATAACTGTGAGTTGTCAACCATTAAGCTCACTTATAATATGGCAGTAAGTCAGTTTCTACCACCCCACACTATTTTTTGTAGTTGAATGAGAGGGAAAATAAGGTACGCCGTTACATAACTATGTTAATTTGCATCCTAACCTCTAGGCGTGTGATTCTCTCCTTCATACGTGTGTTGGTTTCCTCGAGTTCCTTGTGCTCATGAGCCAGATTGTTTGCTTGGGTTTGAGCAGAGCTGAGTTTGTCTATATTTGCCTGCAGCTCTTCTTCAGTTGAGAGCAGCTGACTGCGCAGTCGGCCCACCTCTTCTTGCACGTCACTCAACTCCTTGCGCAGGGCCTCCACCAATGAGGGTTCAGCGAGCTGCCAGAGGTTAATAAAAATTGTGAGTAAAACACAAATGGAGGGTAGCTGGTTTTATGCCATAATAATTTTAACCTGTACTGTACCTGTTTGGCCCTCTCGTGAACTTTCGTCAGCTCGTCTTTATCTCTGCGCGACTGGTCTTTCAGCCTGTCAATCTCATATTTCTGCTCTGCCTCAAGCTCCTGTTTGCTCTTCTTTAATAAGACAATTTCCATTGTCTTCTTGTCAAGATCTGTTTTTAATTTATCCATATTTGCTTGGGCCTTCTGCAGGTCAGCACGACAACGCTCAAGTTCCTATGAAAATACGAGGAGTATTTTAAGTCTGAGTGTGAAAACGTATTAATTTAACATTCATAAGCAAAACAGCGTGTATATACCTGGCTGACTGTCTGGGTCTGTTTGGGATCTGGCATCTGCTGTTTCATTGTGTTGATTTTCTCCTGGAGATCTTTCATCTCCTCCTCAAACTCCTCTTTCTCCAATCGAGTCTGGAGTAACCTACACATACACAAGTACAGCTGAGGTCAAAGGTTTACATACACCTTGGAGAATCTGCAAAAAGTTAATTATTTTACCAAAATAAGAGAGATTATATAAAATGCTTGTTATTTTTTTTTTAGTACTGACCTGAATATGATATTTCACATACAAGACGTTTACAAATAGTCCACAAGAGAAAATAATAGCTGAATTTATAAAAATGACCCCATTCAAAAGTTTACATACACTTGATTGTTAATACTGTGTTGTTACCTGAATGATCCACAGCTGATTTTTTTTTTAGTGGTAGTTGTTCATGAGTCCCTTGTTTGTACTGAACAGTTAAACTGCCTGCTGTTCTTCAGAAAAATCCTTCAGGTCCCACAAATTCTTTGGTTTTTCAGCATTTTTGTGTATTTCAATCCCTTTTTAACAATGACTGTATGATTTTGAGATCCATCTGTTCACACTGAGGACAACTGAGGGGTGTAAACTTTTGAACAAAATAAGGACATGTACAGCCCTTCCCAGACAAAATAAGTTAAATATACTCTGATCTTCAAATTCAAAAGGTTTTCACCCCCAGCTCTTAATGCATTGTTTTTCCTTTTGAAGCATCAGTGAGCGTTTGAACCTTCTGTAATAGTTGCATATGAGTCCCTCAGTTGTCATCAGCGTGAAAAGATGGATCTCAAAATCATACAGTCATTGTTGGAAAGGGTTTAAATACACAAAAATGCTGAAAAAACAAAGAATTTGTGGGACCTTGTGGGATTTCTCTGAAGAACAGTGGGCAGTTGAAATGTTCAGAACAAGGGACTCATGAACAACTATCACTAAACAACAAAAAAATAAATAAAATAAAATAAAAAAACAGCTGCATTCAGGTAACAACACAGTATTAAGAATCAAGTATATGTAAACTTTTGAACGGGGTAATTTTTATAAATTTAACTATTAGTTTTTCTTGTGGACTATATGTAATGTCTTTTATGTAAAATATCTTATTCAGACCAGTACTAAATAAAAAAATAACACGCATTTTATAGGAGCCCTCTTATTTTGGTAAAATAATTAACACTTTGTAGATTCTTCATGGTGTATGTAAACTTTTGACTTTACTTTATATACACGCATATCACAAACTCAGAGAAACACACTAATGCAAAACACAAAAAAGCTAACTGTAAGTGTTTAGGAACAAATATACACATTCTGCTGTGCAGATCACCTATTAAAATGTCCTAAATGAGAACTACTTATAATACGATTGAGCTCCCAATATTTTCTAATGATGTTAATTTGGGTGGACAAACTATTGATTTAGTGTCAAGATGCAAGATCCATAAAGTGAAAGTAATGTTGCTTATGTGCACTTTTTTATTGGACAAACAACCAGCAGTTTATTTCGTAATGTGATGCAGAGTATTTGTAATGTTTAGTAATGTTAAAACTAGTTCCTTTGAATTCAGAAGAATTGAAGGATTTTATGTTTTAAAATTGTGATTTAGTACACTAAAAATAAAAAAATAAAAATCACACACAAAGCATTCAATAATTTATTATTAAATCATCAAATCATTTGTTTAAAATTCTGGTCGTGGGATCTACGAATCAGGATTAAAATTACTAAAAGGTTCAATCACACATCTACAGATAAATCTACAATTTTCTCTCAGCTAATCTGAGAGCAGCTCTCACTCTGCTTTGGGTTGAACCCGTTGTCCACTTCCCCGACAAAATGCATACGACAAAAAAAGAAAGACATACGCATTAAAAAGACAGAACTAAGCATAATGCAATTAAATGGTATGTCTAAACTAACTAGTGTAAGTGTGACTCACTCTTGTTTGGTGTTGCGTAGCTCTTCTCTGCTGGACTGAAACTGCTCTCTCCAGTGGTTTCCCTCATCTCTGCTCTCCTCCAACTGCTGCTGAAGCGACCTTACCGAAGAGTTTACACGGTGACGCTCGGCTTCAATGGTTGCCTGAGACTGAGGCACAGAGAGAGTGCATATGTGATTCCTATGCAAAGTGCTTTAAGTTAAATCGCTTCACTCTAAACTGCATAATAACAGGTGTTCAGCAGGGTTCTGTCTTAGGACCCATTTCATTTCCTGTACAAACCCTCTTAACGTTGGATGTGTACCTGTGAAACCTGCTCCATGCTTGCCCGTAGTCGCTCCATATCTTGGCTGTACTGCTCTCTGAGAGCCTCAATCTCTTTGTCATGTGAGGAGACCTCATCTTTCAGTGCTCCCTTTAGAGCGGTCAGCTCCCTCTCTCTCTGCCTCAGAATGTCCTCCTGCTTCTGACACAGCGCTGCAGCTTCGGCCAACTCACCTCTCACTGCCATCAACTCCTGTACACAAACAAATCATAATTCTTGTTAATAATCTCAATTCCAGCACTGCAACATTATTTTACTACTAGTACTTTGCAATTTTTGTCCGCAGCCAAATATGTACAGTACAGTATGTATGAATGAAATATTTTGGGGTTTTCACAGGTTTAAAAAAAATACCAACAGCAATAAAGTGTTGATTTGTCATTACAAATTTTTTTTGGGTTGCATTTGTGCCCATTTTAGTCTCGAGTGTGCGTGTGTGATCACCATGTGCATAGTGTCCGCCTGAGCTTTGTTGTCTGTCTCTCTCCTCAGCTCCTCCTGTAGCCCTGCCAGCTGATCCTCAAGCTCTCTAACATGAGACTCTGCTTTCTCTCTGTCCATTCGTAACTGAGTGAGCCTGAGAGAGAGATATGCACACAGATAAAACCTAGTGTAAGTATGCATTATGTTGCAGATTTTATATCATTCTCATCACAGACATATGAATGTCCATGTATGTAAACACAACAGTGACATAGGTATCTGTATTTGTCTTACTCTGTATGTGTTTGGTGCAGCTCTGTGGTCTTCCGTCCCAGCTGTTCCTGCAGCTGTACATTTTCATCCAAACACTGCTCAAGCTCCTCCTTCAAGGACTCATCAGAACTGTTTACCTGAAATCCAAGGGTTAACAGTTATACAGCTATGCTCTTAAGTATACATACTCATTTCTCGTAAGTTTAAAGGGGTCATGATATGAGAAATCAATTTTGCCTTGATCTTTTGGCATATAAGATGTCTTTGTACCATTAAAATATCCTGCAAGTTTCATAGCTTAAAACGTCCTCCTCATTACAAACAAAGCATTTATTTCATCAAGCTCCAAAAAACACTCGTTTGGATCTGAGGTGCAAGGTGACGTCAACCGGGCACAAACATTTGCATAAACACCACCTCCAGAGCAAGACATCAACGAATAGTCATCTTCTCACATAGGTCCCGCCCACTGGCGTTCAGTCGCTTAACGGCGGACACTTGAACACGCTGAATGCAAGTGTCATGTTGTGTCAAATAAAAATACAAACAGAAATTACAATCACTGCCGCTATCTTGTCTACACTGAACACAGTATACAGTTGCGTGTTTACTTTCTGACACAGTCCACTACCTTAAGTCTGTCATCAATAGGACAAATTAAGTGAAAGAAACACTTTGACGTGTTTGGTTTAAACAGCTCATTTGCGTCCTTGTACAGATATCAGAAAGATCCCAGCATAAAAAACAAATGAATAGTTTATTTTTAATGGCATCCCAGATCCTGTCAGAGGATTGTTTGGATTTCAGAGCATGTTCTTTTGTAATCGAGGCACAGTTTTTGGAGAGTTCACAAAGAAACATTTGTTGAAAGATGAAGCGGTACTAGATCTGACTGCAGCTGCATCACAAACCGTAAGTCAATTATCTCATAATGTTTTGTCTGGAAATTACTTTTTTTTTTCACTCACAGGCAATAGTGAGGGGGCATTGATACTGTTTCCCATGCAATGACATTAGCCAATCATAACAGTGGCTGATTATTGACAAGCCTTAAAGGACACGCCCCTTAAAACAGGTTGTTTCAGACAGAGGGTCAGAATGAGTGTTGAATTTTTTTTTAATATATTTATTTACTTTATTTTGTGTGTGTGTGTGTGTGTGTGTACCTGGTATTTATCATATTATGGCGACCAAATGTCCCCACAAGGATAGTAATACCAGTGAATTTTGACCTTGTGGGGACATTTTTTAGGTCTCCATGAGGAAACAGGCTTATAAATCATGCAGAATAAGTTTTTATTGAGAAAGTAAAAGTGTGCACAGTCTCCTGTGATGGGTAGGTTTAGGTGTAGGGTGATAGAAAATATGGTTTGTACAGTACAAAAACCATTACGCCAATGTAATGTCCCCATAAAACATGGAAACACAACGTGTGTGTGTGTGTGTGTGTGTGTGTGTGTGTGTGTGTGTGTTCCGGCATTTGTGGTTTATGAGGACACAAATGTGTATAATGACATGGGTACTACAACGTAAACATGGTTTATGAGGACACTTCCTGTGTCCCCGTAAAACAAAAGGCTTAAAAAACATACTAAACAGTGTTTTATGAAATTCAAAAAGTGTACACAGTCTCCTGTGAGGGCTAGGTTTAGGTGTAGGGTAACCCCTTTAAGAATATTTAAAATTATTTAAAAATTAATTATGAGATCATAATTGTATTTCATTGTATTTGTTTCACATTTTATCATGTGTTGCCTCAAGCATCTGCTGCTTGCAGTTTTTTGTGCTAGTCACTGTGGGGGAAGAACTCAAATATGCAGGGCACGCTTGGGGCTTGAACCAGAAGTATGTAATTTTTTAACAGGAAAGTTTGTGTAAATTATGTTGACAGTACTAAATTATAACTGCATAATCATTACTTTGATTGCTGAATGATTGTTTTTTATTATTATTATTAAAGTTATAATAAATAATAAAAAATACAACACAATAAATAATAAAAAATACAACCTTCTCTAGGACTGTACTACATATAAACATCTTGCAAAAAGAGGACGGTAAACTGAAGAACTGTATATAACTGCGTCAAACACGTTTTCATGTAAACAAGGCATTACCAGATTATGCTCCAATTAGCCCAAAACACTATAATCCAAGTCCACCTCTATGACAGTATTTAGACAACAGAGTAGTCATTAGTGGTTTGCTAGCCCTGCTGAGACCCATAGTAATAGGCTTGAGGATTTAATCCTGTATAAAGATCACTATACAAAGTAATTGCTCACAGAAAGAAACAACACAGTGCTTGCTTTAAAAGTCTCTTATGCTCACCAAAGCTCCATTTATTTGGTTTAAAAAAAAATAATAATAATAATTAAAAATAAATAAATACTAATACAGTTAAAAAGTAATATTATGAAATACTATTACATTTTGAAATGGAAAAGCTATTTTCATCTTCAGTCTTCAGTGTTACATGAGCATTCAAAAATAATTTTAATATGCTGATTTGATGCTCAAAAAATTATTTCTTACCATTATCATCAAATGTTGAAAACCTAATATTGCTGCTTAATATTTTTGTGGAAACCACATTTTTTTTAGGATCCTTTAACAAATAGAATTAAAATTTACTTTAAATAGAAATCAATATTATAAATGCTTTTACTGTCACTTTGCTGAATTATGTTTTAATTTCTTTAAAAAATAAAATATATATACACCAAACTTTTGAATGGTCATGCAATAATTCAATTTGCTGCACCAGTTTTAAAAGTTTCATAATCAACTTCAACTCAGACACTCTGAAATCGCCTATGATGTTAACTTGTTCCTGGCAGAAAAACCCAGACGCATCCATCAGGCGTCTAGGTCCTTTTTCTATGTCAGATAATTATACAGAAGCTAAATGGCCCAGTGTTTGCCTCAGAGAGTAATGCTTATGACTTGCTTTGTAAACGTATACATCACCAAATGACATATGGGACACCATATCAGTGTCTATTACATTTTGAATTTCTGATGGCTAATTATTAGCATTTATAATTTTATATTACATTAGATTGATCTATACCCAAGATCTCTTTTTTTTAAATTATTGAATAATTAATAAGCTTTTGAGAGGTGGAGGTAAACATTCCTTCCTCCTTTCACTCTAAAATGGGCTCAGCTGTTGTAAGTGAGGTGGGATCCGCTGCCAATTCATTACAGCTTAGCAAGAGATGCCAACACCTAAAAAGCCATCAAATGTAATGCCCATTTTAGCAATGCCTGTCTGCGTACTCAATACAGTGCCAACTGAGCCTACCTCCACAGCTAGACTGGATGATTTTATCACTAGAGTAAATCATCTCTCACCGCTGACACTTGTTTATGACAGCTTTTTAAAAATGGCAGATTTATTCGCAGCTGGGTTTAGTCAAAGTCAGATCACTCTGTGCCTATCTTGGTAACACCCCAGGCAGCTATTTTCTAAGCAGATAATACAAGTACATCTTTTATGTACTTGAATGAGGAATGACAGCAATATTCTAAACTGTCTGGCCTTAACAGCTGAAATGAAATCAGCAATGGTGTCATATATTTTGCTTCTTTATCTCAAAGCATACTAAAAAGTGAATTTTAAAGTAAACAAACAAGCAATATCTCTTAAAAAGACAACAGGCTCTTATAACTGAAGGCCAGGACTTTCACAAGGAATCACACAGTTAGTACACCTGAACAGCCTGTCATGATATAAATCATTTAATTTTAAAGCCTGTACAGAACATTGTGTATTTTTTGTTTGTTCTGTCACCGTGCTTCAGTTCACCTGAAAAGCTGAACTGGTTGTGTCATGCTGGTGGTGGAAGCACCTAAATCACAAGTCGTGCATTTTTTGTTACATAATCAGGTGTTGATATTTGTTTTATGTATATGTAACATAGCAATGCTTCAAAATGTGACAGACTGTACCTTCAGTCCTTGAATCTTATTACAGATGACTCGAACTCTGCGTTTAATAGCAGCATCTCCTTCAGTACTCCTGAGGGATTAGCAGAAACAAAATGTTACTAAATGTAAATATTTAGTTTGTATATATTGCTGTGACGCATCAAAACAATGGTTTACCCTTGACGAAGAACATCGTAGATTATCTGCTGTATCTGATCTTCGGTTGAGAACTCTGACCCTGAACTCTGACCCTGGTCCATCAAAAGATCAGGAGTTACCTGAAAGGAGATAACGGTCAAACATAACCCACACAGAAAGTGCAAAACTATACAGTAACATTTCTTAAAAAGTCTAAAGAAAGGGTTACAATGGATACATCTGAGTAACATAAGTGTACACTCTGTCAGCTGACACCAACCAGCCAAATCAAGCTAAATGACATTCAATGCCAGAGAGAATAGAGTATCAGGTTGATGAATTGCTTTACTGTAACCTAATCAAATTACACTCTCTGACAGCATCAGAGGCGCACACGTAAATGCAAAAGCTGTTCCAAAGAGTAGATCGCTTTTTTTGGCATGTATCCTTCACAAAGAGGAGAATGCAATCCCAAATAAATGAGGAAGTGAAGAGTTAAGAAGTGTCACTTAAAAATATATTTCATTTAAAATAAATAAAATACATACATATATACATGCCCACATATACTGTAGTTTATTGTTTGAGTCTATTTTAATTTAATTAAATATTAAGTTTTAAGTTCACACAGCAGGTAACAGTCGCTTTTCGAAAACTGTATGAAATTGCAACAGGAGTCAAGCCTGTATTCCTTACCAGTAACCATAGCAACAGAGACCAAAGCAATATCAAAGATGTCGACGTTCGTAAAACTGAAAGTATTACCGCTTTCTGACGACAACAGTCCAATTGAGCCGCGCAAATTCATCCATCAAATCATCATTAACCGACAGCAGCTTTTAAATTTGAGTGGAGAGCGAGCGTTTGATCCGCGCGCAAGATACAAAACTGACGGGAGGGAGCAGCTCCGGTGGAGACTGGATATAAACTTTCAGTTGACACTCGTTTCTCCGTCACTCTAAGTTACCGAACCACAAATGAAACCACGCAGCACACGGTAGACACGCGTTTGTGCGGCAAAGCGGCTCTCTCGCACTGAATGACGTGACAGACAACTAGTTGTCCAGTCCTGTTCCGTTCACACAGTGCGCGTGTTCCGAGAATGTGGTTGCAAGTCTTGAAAATTTACGAATGTGAGGTCGGTTTTAGAATACGGTTGTCACACCCATAAACAACCGTACTGTGTGTGAACGTAACCGTATTAAAGGAGAAGTCCACTTCCAAAACAAAGATTCACATATAATGTACTCACCCCCTTGTTATCCAAGATGTTCATGCCTTTCTTTCTTCAGTCGTAAAGAAATTATGTTTTTTGAGGAAAACATTTCTGCATTTTTCTCCATATAATGGACTGATATGGTGCCCCAATTTTGAACTTCCAAAAGACAGTTTAAATGCGGCTTCAAACAATCCCAAATGCAGCTGTAAACGATCCCAGCTGAGGAAGAGGAGTCTTATCTAGCGAAAATAACGGATATTTTCATTAAAAAAATACAATGTAAATACTTTTTAATCTCAAACGCTCATCTTGCCTTTCTCTCCCTGAACTCTTGTGTATTCTGACTCAAGACAGTTAGGGTATGTCGAAAAAGACAAGACGAGCGTTTGGCATTAAAAAGTGTATAACTTGTATTATTTTTATTAAAATAACCAATCGTTACGCTAGATAAGGCCCTTCTTTCTCGGCTGGGATTATTTACAACCGCATTTGGGATCATTTGAAGCCGCATTTAAACTGCATTTTGGGAGTTCAAAATCGGGGCACCATAGCAGTCCATTATATGGAGAAAAATGCAAAAATTGTTGTCAAAAAACTATTTCTTTACGACTGACGAAAGAAAGACATGAACATCTTGGATGAAAAGGGGGTGAGTACATTATATGTGAATCTTTGTTTTGGAAGCAGACTTCTCCTTTAAGGACTTAAATATGGTATTGACAACTGTATTCTGTTGCTGTGTGAACGTGGCCTCTGTTTGCTGTGCAATGTCTGTTTGCTTCTCTACAATGTCGCCTGCTATTTCAAATGTGCAAGCCTTTTAAATCTGAATGAACTCTGATTAGCTGTCAGTGTTTTATTATTCATCAGCTGTAAAAAAATCATTCTGAAAATGATCCCAATGATATCATTCCCTTATATTGTTATCGTTATAGTCATGATGTGAACTCTGCTATTCTTTTAAATTTAAAATTTTTTTTAGAATGTTATCTTTATAGCTATAGTTATCGTTGTCGTTCTTGGTGTGAACGGGCCTTAAATCAGGTGGTAATGACGTTCAATGTCATTTAGGATGCTGCCTTTTAAGACAACTGATTACTGTATGTAGACAGCAAAGCAGTTCACTAGATTTTGGAAGAAATTGCATGTACAGATTTTTACCAGTTGGAATAATTCGAATCAGATTTGCATATTCATTTACATGCGCAATACATGTATTCAGAATAAAACTTATATGTATACATAGTGCCCAGTTGCTGCGTTCAAGTGGAGAAAGTCATGGGAAACACAACGTCACAGGAGCTAACCATCATTATGCTCGTGGTAAAATCTCAAACATCTCAAAGGAAAGCTGACATGTACGGCTTTTTTGGCAAATATTTCGTAAATATTCAGTTTACCTCACTGACCAGTGTGAAAGACGAAAGTCAAAAATAAACATTCGTAAGACCTAAAACCTATACACATTGCAGTACTGTACAGGTAGTCTAGGTATTTTTTAATTCTATTGAGAAAACATTGGATTCAAGCATTTACAAGCTCATTTTCCTATTAATATGATTGTTTCCTGTATACACGACTTCTTCCAATCTGATCGAAATTTCATTCAGATCAAGCCGAGTCGGAACAATTGTGGTGTTTAAATCAATCTAAACTATCAATCTTACTTCTAATGATTATTTGGTTACATGTAAACATAGCTAGTCAACGCATGATGGATGAGGCACAACTAAGGACTTATTGAGAGAACGCAGAACTAGCTGGAAACAGAGAAAGTTGCAACAGACAACATTTCTATAAAAACAAACCTGCAGGTAAGAGACCTCAAGAATACATGGTATGGGGGTCAAAAAAGAGAGAAATGAACTTGTTATTAAAGGAGAAGTCCACTTCCAAAACAAGATTCACATATAATGTACTCACCCCCTTGTCATCCAAGATGTTCATGTCTTTCTTTCTTCAGTCGTAAAGAAATTATGTTCTTGAGGAAAACATTTCTGCATTTTTCTCCATTTAATGGACTGATATGGTGCCCTGGTTTTGAACTTCCAAAATGCAGTTTAAATGCGGCTTCAAGCGATCCCAAATGATCCCAGCCGAGGAAGAAGGGTCTTATCTAGCAAATCGATTGGTGATTTTCATTAAAAAAATACAATTTAAATACTTTTTATTCTCAAACGCTCGTCTTGCCTTGCTCTCGTTGAACTCTGTGTATTCTGGTTCAAGTCAGTTAGGGTATGTCGAAAAACTCCAATCGTATTTTCTACCTCAACTTCAAAAATAATTTTAAAGTCATCCTACATCACTACAGAAGTACCGACCCAGTCTTTGCAAAGCAAACATGCAAAGAAGATCAAACACCCTTAACAAAAACGGTAAAACAGCGATATAGGACGATTTTGAAGTTGAGAGAGAACATGAGATGGGAGTTTTTCGACATACCCTAACTGTCATGAACCGGAACAAAAACAGTCAAGAACAACAAGCAGAGTAAGGCAAGATGAGTGTTTGGCATTAAAAAGTATATAATTAGTATTACTTTTATGAAAATAACCGATTGTTTCGCTAGATAAGACCCTTCTTTCTCAGCTGGGATCGTTTACAACCACATTTGAGATCGTTTGAAGCCACATTTAAACTGTATTTTGGAAGTTCAAAATTGGGGCACCATATCAGTCCATTATATGGAGAAAAATCCTGAAATGTTTTCCTCAAAAAACATGATTTCTTTACGACTGAAAAAAGAAAGACATGAACATCTTGGATGACAAGGGGGTGAGTACATTATATGTGAATCTTTGTTTTGGAAGTGGACTTCTCCTTTAAATTCAAAATAAATGTTGAAGGATTAGTTCATTTCCAGAATGAAAATGTCCTGATAATTTACTCACCCCCTTGTCATCCAAGATGTTCATGTCTTTCTTTCTTCAGTCGAAAAGAGATGAAGGTCTTTGAGGAAAATATTACAGAATTGCTCTCCATATAGTGGATTTCAATCGGGCTTAACGGGTTGAAGGTCCAAATTACAGTTTCAATGCAGCTTCAAAGGGCTCTACACAATCCCAGTCAAGGAATAAGGATCTTAACTGGTGAAACGGTTGTTCAAAAAAAAAAAAAAAAAAAATACAAATTTATATACTTTTTAACGACAAATGCTCATCTTGCACCAGCTCAACTTCACGCATTACATAATCATGTTGGAAAGGTCACGCGTGACATAGGCGGAGGTACCGACCCAGTGTTTACAAAACAAACGTGCAAAGAAAGTCAAACGCCCTTTACAAAAAAGGTAAAACAACAATGTCAGATGATTTTGAAGTTGGAGGAGAGCCTACTTTTTTGAACCGGAGTAAAGATGAAAGAGCTAACCGCGCATGTCCTTTCCAACTGATTGCGTAATGCGTAAAGTTGTGGACGCACATTGCAGAGCTAGGGCAAGACGAGCATTTGTGGTTAAAAAGTATATACATTTATATTTTTTTTTAGAAAATGACTAGAAAATCGCCAGATAAGACCCTTATTCCTCTGCTGGGATTGTGTAGAGCCCTTTGAAGCTGCATTAAAACTGCAATTTGTACCTTCACCCCATTTGGTCCCATTGAAGTCCACTATGTGGAGAAAATTCCTGGAATGTTTTCCTAAAAAAACACATTTCTTTTCGACTAAAGAAAGAAAGATGTGAACATCTTGGATGACATCAGAGTTAGTAAATTATCAGAAAATGTTTATTTTGGATGTAACTGAACCTTTAAACACAAAGAGTAGAGCATACTTTTAGTAATGGAAATCTTAGTTTATTTCACCCTTTACTCACATGTCCATCAATTTGAGAAGATGAAGAGACAGCCGTGACCTTGGCGACAGATCCTGAGCCGCGGCCCAGACTGCTGTAGGCAGAAGCAGGTGAGGAAGACCGTGGTGAAGAGTATGTGTTTGGGATGAAAGAAGCAGCGGGTAATGATGTGGTTGATGTGGGTCTGTCGTCTGCAGATGGGATGGGATAGCGCCCCCTGGTGTTGGCCCCAGTGTTACCCGCCTGTGCAGCAGAGCTCCCATCATACCTCTCGGCGAGTCTGTGGGCAGGCGTCTGACGGATGGAGTTGGGAGCTGATTGGCTGTGACTGTGCTGGTTGTATGAAGATATTTCGACTGATTCGGGTGAGGGATAGTGACTGCCTCCACCTCTCCCTCTTCCCAAAGTTCCATTCAGCCCTGTCTGGTAGGATCCACCCCACTGATTTTTCTCCATCTTTTCTCTGTGCCGCTCCCTCTCTGCTCCCACACCAATACCTCCATCCAGGTTGCCGTAGCTACCAGAGCGTCCATCTCCGAGAGGACGTCCGAGTTGATCTGAGAAGTCTTCGCTGCCGTTTTCTCTATCCAACAGGGAGCCATGAGACTGAGCCCGACGCAGGGGGGTATTGTCTCCAGATGAGAAATACGGCCCCTGGATTACACCATCATCTCTCCTCCTAACAAAAAAGAGAAATAATTAGAGAAAAACAAAGATGAAAGATATGGAATAAACATTCTTAAAAAAAAAATAAATAAATAAATAAAAAAGATTTACTGTATATATATTCATGACACTGATGGCTATAATTCTAGATGCCAATTGGTCAAGTTTTTTTCTCTCTTTGATTTCCAAGATGCGGAAAATGTGGACAAAAACATGGAATCCAGACATAAAAATAGAATTTACTGTATGAAGTGAAACGTCAAGGAATTTGCCAAATTTGGGATCAATAAATCAAAACTAAATCAAAGCCAGTACAATTAAATCAAAATGTGATATGGACTAGTGTCTGTGAATATTAAGCCACAAAAATACCATTTAAATATGAATCTTGCATGTTCTGCGTGTCTTTGTGAATGAATTAGTGTTGTAGACGTGCAGTTTTGTTTACTACACACATACTGAAGAGCGAGTAACACTCGCTGTGTTTTCAGCCTCTGCTGCCTCAATACATGTGTACATAAACATAATCTCTAGAACTGCTCTGAAAGTCACTTTATGAGCATTTTACCATTTCTTTTGAAAAAAACTATCGTCGTATCATGTACAAAACAGATATTTAAAGGTCTTAACAGAAACCTGTTGTAAATAAAAGTTTGGTTTAACTTGAAGAAACTGTCACAGAAATATATTACTTAATGTAATGACAGTACTACTACTACTAATAAAATTATTATTAAAACTTTATTATTTAAGGAATATTTACCCGAAAAATTATTAACCAGAATTTTTTTATCAGAAAAATGTAAATACACACAGTATTTCTGGGGGGAAAAAAATAAATAAATAAAATAATAAAAGATTAATTTTTTTTGATTGCTGTTAAATTGTGTTTCATGGTTTCAATTAATTAGACGTGCTTTTTGATTCATATTCTTTAATTTAACAATTAAAACCTGAGGGGGAAATAAAAAAAAAAAAAAAAAATTATATATATATATATATATATATATATATAATTTTATTTTTTTTTTTTTTTTATACGTCTACTGCACGTCTACTTTTTTTAATTAAATTATTAAAATATTTATTTAGGTTACTTATTTTACTTATTATTCTTAATCTTATTTTTCATTTTATTTATTTATTTTTTTACCTTTTGATCTAAAAGACTGTGTTAAAGACTGGGTTTGCCTACATATAAATGCTTTTATCAGACACCTGTTTGACACCCCATTCAACAGAACAAAAGAAAAAAAAGATATTTGCTAAAAGACAAATGTTCCTAACTAACAGTTTTGGCTCCCAACATTCTTCAAAATATCTTCTTTTGTGTTCAGCAGAAGAAAGCAATGCTTATACATTCAGAACGACAATTAATCCATTAAGGCACTTTAGAATTTACTTAATAATAAAACTATTTATTAAATGCATTAAATTAATTCAGAAAATTATTCTAAAATAATTTTAGTAAATATATTCATATATGTGACCCTGGACCACAAAACCAGTCATAAGGATCCATTTTTTTCTTCTAAAAGCTGAATAAATAAGCTTTCCATTGATGTATGTATGGTTTGTTAGGATAGGACAACTTTTGGTCGAAATACAATTATTTGAAAATCTGGAATCTGAGGGTGCAAATAAATAAATAAATAAATAAACTATTGAGAAAAATCGCCTTTGAAGTTGTCAAAATGAAGTTCTTAGCAATCCATATTACTAATCAAAAATTAAGTTTGATATATTTATGGTAGGAAATTTACAAAATCTTCATGGAACATGATCTTTACTTAATGTACCCTATTGATTTTTGGCATAAAAGAAAAATCTATAATTTTGACCCATACAATGTATTTTTGGCTATTGTTACAAATATACCTGTGCTACTGTCCAGGGTCACATATAGACAAAAAAAATATTTTTAACATTTAGCAACAGTTATTTAAATGAGGTGGTTTTAAAATCATCAAAAACTTAAAAATAAATGTTTTCTTTACTTAAAAAAAAATCATTTGAAGCATACCTAGGCAGGCTGCTATAGGCAGGTGGTTCCGTTCTTAGCTGTACTCCATATGAATCTCCTTTTTCTCCCTCTTTCAGTACAACATAGGGCTGCCCACCGATGCCCTGCACCCTCACTGCCACTCCATAGCGAGGAAGCGGCTTTCTGGGCGCCTCTCTGCGAGGCTGCCCACTCACTCCCCCTCTGGTGTCTTGCAGGTCATTTATAAAGCGAATCTGTACGCCATGATCCATGGGGGGCTTCCTACCTGGAACAGGAGCAGACATCCTAGAGGGGAGATAAAAAGAAAAAGAGAGACAAACATAAGTGAAAATGTCAAAAATATATAACATTTTTGGCCTGGCCAGTGACCTCAATCTCAAACAGATCAAACACTCCTCATGGGTTCCAGAACTATTTTTCCAACTCAGTTTCATAAAATTCTTCAAAAAAAGGGTTTTAAGTCTTCATCCAAAACAACCAGCTCAGAGGTGAATCACAACAGTATAAAGAAATGAAAAAGTATTTCTTCTTCTGTCACAACCCTGCATGTTCTTTCCCTCATACCGGCCCTGACAGAAGCAATATGATGTCCTTCAGATTACACTCCACTGCACAACCTGATCTGAAGTCACTTTCCCCTCTACAGACACTGCTCTCCTAATGCCTAAAAAAAAGCACTTTAATTCAACAAAGATACCATGGTGAATTCCCTTTTTTTATTGTTGGATTGTGTGTCAGAATTTGGAGCAGTACTTTATTTATTAGACAGTTAGAAAGCTTTTGTTTAGAGGTTCAAGCGCGTAGTGTCGAAACACACTTATAATTAGAATGGCCAAGGATCCGCAATCTCCACATAAAACCGATCGTAGTCGTAGAGACTTGAAACTTGGAGGGATACAATGTCTACAATGTCATCAAGGCTCGCCCCAATCGGCCTGACGGTTGCTACAGCGTGCAAAAGCATGAAACCGTTCATAACTCTTTAACCGATCGTTGCAGGGTCAAGTGTCTTATGTCGTCAGAATCCTTGGCTCACGCCGAACAAAAAAGGGTATTTTGCATTTTTTGAAAAACCTACTTTTGCGAACTAGTCCTAGGTTTTTTTCCCAATCGAAACCAAACAAGTGAAAAAAAAAAAAAAAAAAGTTAGAAAGGGACCAGTAAAGGACTTTTACTAAAATGGCTATAACTTTTGAATGGAATGAGGTATCTTCGCCAAACTCACAATGCATATGTAAGAACTGAATCTGAGGTCACGTTGAAAAAGTCATGGAGCTTGGACACTTGGTGGCCAAAAAATGTCCATACCAATGTGCCTATTGACATTAAAATCGATATGCACAGTCTTGGTCCAAAGTGGCACAAGTGGCTATGAGGACATTTGCATCTCTAAGAAACATGGCCACTGTAGACCGATGAACTTTGAGCACCTATTAGACAAGATTAACAGAGGTCAACCAGAACAAAACTTGTTGGGCCTGTTTAACTCACGACCTTAAAGGTCTGTGAGAAATTTGAAAGAAATCAGCCACTGGAGGGCGATATCGCATTTTTCAAGTGTGTAAACGATTGCATATTGCGTGAGTTTTCGCACATATCATATGATAGACCTCCTCATTCCGAACAACTCTGCCTCTAGAACTACTGTTGTCAATCAAACCGGTAGTTAAACAATTGAGAAAACGTAAAAAAAAAAAAACTACTTTTGTGAACTAGTCCTACATTTTTCCACTCAATCTGAAAAAAAAAACAAAAAAAAAAAAACACTGCAGTACAATTCTCTGGACACTCTAGGTCAATAATTATCAAAAAAAAAATGTAAAGTTACCCTTTGGGAAGCTACAACGGGGTCGTATAGAAAAGGGGCAAGTCCAAAAATGCCCAAAAGCCCAAAACGAAAACTTTAAGAAATCTGGTGACCGCATGCGACAGGTGATTTTAAACAACCATTCACATTTTTAGGGAGATCGGACCACAGCTGCTGCTGTAACAGTCATAAACGTTAAAAAACATCATACTTCTATGGTAAATGACTTTGATTGGCCAAAAATGTTTTTTTTGGGGGGTTTTTTTTTGGTCGTTACAGGCTTGATAAACATATGTAATGTCTTTTTTCATATGTGGCTAAATGCCTTAAAGCGCTTAAACCCCAGTAATCGCTGCTTGCAGCTATATTTATTTATTTTATACTTTTTTTATAATTAAAGGGATAGTTCACCCAAAAATGAAAATTATGTCATTAATTACTAACTTTCATGTTGTTCCAAACCCATAAGACCTTCATTCATCTTCAGAACACAAATTAAGATATTTTTGATGAAATCCAAAGCTTTCTGACCCTGCATAGACAGCAACAGACGCAACTACCATGTTCAAGGCCCAGAAAGGTAGTAAGGACATTTTCAAAATAGTCCATGTGAGATCATGCTTCAACCATAATTTTATTAAGCTACGAAAACACTTCCTGTACACACAGAAAGCAAAAATAATGACTTTATTCAACAATTTCTGACGACTGACACAAAAGAGGAGAAATTGTTGAATACATTTATTATCTTTTATCATTTTTATGATTTTAAATCCTTCTGTCTTTTTACTAAACTAAAGTAGCTTTTAAACTCAACTGAAAGTCATTACATATTACTAAAAGATTATAAAGACAAACTTTTTTTTCTTTGTTATATTGTGCAATCCATCACAATAAGATCAGGAACATTTATTATTAATAAAGCAAATGGGTTCGATTTAATATTGACTTCAACATCCTTGTAGACAACAATGGTCTGTTGAAATGTTTCTAGCCTATGCTACTCTCTAAAGGAGAATTTGAATGGGATTTTTAGAAAGCAGAACCCTACTGTTGTGCTCTATTGAGATAAAGACAGCCACAGACACGCAGACAGTCGAATGAGGCAGGATTGAATTACACACACTACTCCATGCTGCCCGTTACCTCTGACTCCTGGCACAGACGACCCAAAGGCCTTCATTATTCATTAACCTGAACACACATAGCACTCACATGCATTTCTTTTTCATGGTGTAGACGTTCCATTGACTTTCTATACTAAACAACACCTTTTTAGATTTTCATTAAGACCAAACAAGTTATTTTTCAACAAAACCCACGGAAGCTCTGGTATTACTCATGATGTAATAGAGTAGAAAAATGAAGGTGTGTCTGGTGTGATGGAATGAAAGTATCTCAATAAGGAACAGATTAAAGCACGAAGGGTGTGACAGAGGAACAAGGTGCATTCCCAGACACCGGTACATCTTTACCATATTTCTGTCACTTACACTTGTGATCCTCTTCAGTAACAAAAAACAGCTCTGCAACACACTAAACATACTCCAAACTTCAAACACTTTCAGTTTGATCTTTACTGCTTCTCTTACACAAGTATTGAAGAATCCAGTGTAATAAAACGCATGATAAACCAGAATCAGGGACGTTCGCTCTCATGACTGAATCATGGGAAAAGCACCATTGTAACTGGTTTCACAATAAACCTACAGCTTTTCTTAAAGTGACCAAATGTCCAATTAAAACAAACATTCAGCCTGAGATGAGTAAGAAAATGTATATTCACTTTGTGACATACTGTATAAAGGAGCCTTCACGACTACCATTGCAATGTGAATACAATGAATGGGCCTATTATGTGCTTTGTCACCAGAAAGCTGTTTGAGACAGCTGACGTGTTCATGTCGAAAGACGGGAGATTCTTGTGCTGATAGACAGGCAGGTGAAGTGCTATACAGGTGTACTGAGAAAGCAGAAGCAGCACTTCAAAGATCATCTTCCATCTCTCAGACTTATTCATCATCTGTGTTTATTGTATCTTCAGCAGTATTTATGTACTTTTACAGTGACAATGATTAAATTCCATACAGCTCTCACACTCAGATAGGTGGAGTTTCAGTCCTAGCAGACTTTGAACGCCATAAAAGAACTATAAAGCAGGATGGCTTCTTTATTGATAGCAGTGGGGGGGCATTGTTATGTTGAATATGATGAACATTTATCCTGAGGGCCTAGACAAATACTGCAAACAGTTTTGTGTAGCAGCAAGTTGTAATACAGCAACAAATCTTCTAGTATCTTTCATTTTTTCACCATAATTTAAAGATATGACATTTTGAACCGAACAGTAGTGCTGGCACTTTGATCAAAGTTCCTTTAAGACAAGCCAGGTCATTTATTGGCCATAATCTAGCCAGATACTTTTAGTCATGCTCCAATCTACTCAAACAGGCAAAGACCAAAATCTCCTGAACAGTTGCACATTTCAAATCAGGAATAAAATCTGACAACCAACAAATCAATGATGGCAAAAAACAATCCGTATTTTTCAAGCCTATTCAGCGAGCCATTCTACTGCTAAATAACATGTTCGGCTCTTTTAACTGCAAGAAAGGACTTGTAATCAATGAGAGCTCAAATGCTAAATAGAAAATCCAGTATACTTCAACAACGTATTATTTAATAGCCTGACTTGCATGGTGCAGGTGATATCCAGTCATTTAAACAAACAAACAAACAAAAGACATAGCTATAGAGTAACACCAGAACTATAGAAAAGTCCTTTGAGTCATTTTCTCATAAGTATAGCATTTTGTCGATTTTAGTCAACATAGTTTGGATGATTTAACTCTAGTATTATCTAGTATTACTTCAGTGTTATTTTAGTATTATTTATATACTACTATGGCACATATTTTTATTTTCAATTAGCTTTATATGTTTTCAATTTTTATTTTAGTTTTAGTAATTATAGCAATTAGTAATTTGCTATTCTCATTTTTATTAGTTTTTGAAAATATTTTTATTTAGCTTAATTTTTCAGTTAGGTGCATTGCAACATTTCTAATTTTAAATTTATCTATCTATCTATCTATCTATCTATATATTTATATATTTCACAGTGCTGTCAAATCGATTAAATGCGATTAATCACATACAAAATAAAAGTTTTGGATTAGTGTTTACATATTGTGTGTGTGCACTGTGTATATTTATGTGAGTATAAATATGTATATTTATATACACTACCAGTCAAAAGTTTTTGAACAGTAAGATTTTTCATGTTTTTTAAAGAAGCCTCTTCTGCTCTCCAAGCCTTTATTTGATGCATTTATTTGACTCAATGTACAGAATAAACAGTAAAATTTTGAAACATTTTTACTATTTAAAATAACTGTTTTCTGTTTGAATATATTTTAAAATGTCATTTATTCCTGTGATTTCAAAGCTGAATTTTTAGCATCATTACTCCTGGCAAATGATCCATCAGAAATCATTCAAATATTCTTTGCTGCTCAAATTTATTTATTTTTTATAGTTTTTTTGATTAACCTTTGATCAATTTAAAGCATCTTTGCTAAACAAAAGTATTAATTTCTATAATTCCCCCCCCCCAAAAAAAAATAAAATAAAATAAAAAATTATACTGACTCCAAGCTTTTGAATGGTATAGCGTATAATGTTACAAAAGCTTTTTATTTCAGATAAATGCTGATCTTGGATCTTTTGATCTTTCTTCTAATCAAAGAATCCTGAAAAAATGCACTCGACTGTTTTAAATATTAGCATATTAGAATGATTTCTGAAGGATCATGTGACACGAAAGACTGGAGTAATGATGCTGAAAATTTAGCTAATAAATAAATTACATTTTTAAAATATAATCAAATAGAAAGCAGTTTTTTTAAATAGTAAAAATATTTCACAAAACTACTGCTTTTGCTGTATTTTGGATCAGATAAATGCAGGCTTGGTGAGCAGAAGAGACTTCTTTTAAAAAAAAAAAAACATTACAAATCTTACTGCTCAAAAACTTTTGACTGGTACTGTATACATATAAATATACACAGTACAAACACATATTACGTCATCACAAACTTTTATTTTGAATGTAATTAATCATGACGGCATCATTTCAATTAACGTAAACAATTTTAAATCACGTTAGTCAACAATAACAACACTGATTTAACTGTCCTCAATCACTTTTAAATATCCACATGACGACTGTCAGATTATTTCTTCTACTGTATAATAACAGTGATCTGGTCAGACAAACAGCCAAAATTCGGTCATGGTCCAAGCTGATCCATTTCCTCTGTGTCACTGTGTCAGTGGCCAGACAAACAGAGGCACCATTTAGCCTCTCAGCACTGCATAATCTGATAGGCTGAATGGAGGGAGCCTGTGAGTGGGACGGAGGGGGAGTATGAGGACCCTCTTCCCATTATTACAGTGAAGTGGGGCAGAAAACAAGGGCAGCTATGCTGAGAACACTGGTTTCTCTATCACACTCACTCTCTCCTACTCGCATACACTGATCCAAATCAGAGATGTCACCATTACCTTCATAGGCAATAGTCTACGGTATCCAGGCGTTTAATCACATCCCAAACAAACGCACTTGATTTCAACCACTCTAGGAGCAAGTATCTGTACTTTAAATGCAAAATGATGTGAATCAACCCATTGCCTTTTTTTTTCTTTAAAAGCACTGTTATTCTGAATTATAGGCATTCTATCTGCTTTATTTTCTCTTATGAGACAACTTTTCATGACCACTTTTGCTCTTAAATGCCTTTAACACTAGATTTAACCCCACTCTCCTAGTAAATCCCAATAAATTTGAGAGCTAACACTCTATTTAACCCAGGATTATGAAACTCCAGAGTTACAAAGACTTCTGAAATGCAGTGACTAAAGGTCTACAATGTAAAACAATGGTGCTGAAGAAGGTCACAGTGAGTTGTTTAGCAACCGAGAACCAATCATAAACTAAACAATGCTTGTCTCATTATATATTCATGTACTGTTTCACAAAAACTTTCAGCTTCAACAGTCTTATTCAGCTTCCACACATTATGGAAAAGCTGAAAAAGTTAAGGAGCGGCAGCAAAAACACATTCATTACAGTAATGAACGTATAGTATTGCTTCTGTTTCTACAAATGGACAAGCAGTTGCATTCTCGTGTTCTGCTGCCAACCTAAACAATATTAATTATTATATTAAATTCATAAAAAGGTGAATTAGAACATTTACCCTACAATCATTTATCCATTCATAGGCTTATATACAGCATATCTGCACCACTGAATAACAGAATAATAGCAGATTATCAGATGATGAGCAGATTCTGTATTTAAAAAATAAGTCATGCAGTACTTGTGTCCTCTACTTTCACTCGAATGGACAGAAAGGGAAATAGATAGACGTAGTAAAGGGTGAATACTAATGGTTTCATATTTGCATTTTGCAATGTAACATTTGGTAGCTAGCCAATTTTTTTTTTGGAAACAAAACTTTGCACTTCACTTGTGTTCCAATATTAGGGGTGGGTGATATGACCAAAATCTAATATTACGAGAAATTTTATTTCACAGTAACAATATACATCACAATACAGTTATTTTTGCTTTAAATGCGTTCTTTATGATATCAAAATTTTAGATACCACAGAAATTGCATAGGGGAGAGTGGGGACGGTTGCAACATGGCTTATATCTTCAAGCAGGAATAAGCTACAGTGATGATATTCATACTGTATGCTTTATTGGCCCCTCATCCATCCTGGAAGAAATCAGCCACATGTGACCATTCCTTCAACAAAAAAATCATTTTCAAGGTAAAAAAGTATTTTTTTAAAGATCATATTTTAGTCATAGTGTCTACATTGTTTGTGTGACACACAATCAGTGTTTTCTGAGCTTCTAATAAGCATAACTAGTGTGTGTCAGTGATATTGTTTCAAGCTAATATACCAAGTTTTATCACGGCTATCAGTGTATGAATAGTTGCAACATGTTGAAACCGTCCCAACATGCTGTCCCTTACCACAACATTGATTTAAAAGCTTGCCATAACATTACATTACAATTGTAATTTTATGGATTAATAATGAACCCCTTTCAATAGTTAGGCATCTCTTCTTATTAATTTAAGTGAATAGGTAAAAAAAAAAAAAAAAAAAAAAAAAAATTATATATATATATATATATATATATATATATATATATATATATATATATATATATATATATATATATATATACTTGTTACTTGAAAATGTTTTTTCCATTTACTATTCTTTGGTTTTAAACAGCCAATTTAGGTTATTGAAGACCTGTCTGTGCACAAATATAATAAAGAAATTGCAAAATGATATTTAAGAATGATTTACATTTTAATGAATGTTGCAACTGTCCCCTGTTGTGGGACAGTTCACTTGTCTATTCAAGTGTAAATTGTACATATATTATCGTATGTACACATGCTGCGGCAATGTGGATGAGTAGCTGACATATGTGGTTTTATTGTAATAACATTTTTTGCTTTCAAATAAAAACAGTGTCTGAGAAACTAAAGGAAATGTGAAAAGTGTTGCAACGCTCTCCCATAGTTCTTAACACAAAAACTCAGGCTCACTGAACACAAGTAAACATTCATTGATAATATAAAAATAAGAAACTAATTACAAGCAATAGGACAAAAAAAAACTAGAATCAGGGCTGAACGTTTTTTTCAGATATTATTAATTCAAATGTAATGTTTTGCTACGATTTAGAATAGAAATATTATCAAACGTTAGAATTACATACTTTGACAATATGCCAATGAAAACAGTAAAGAGAATGATCCAACCGCATATCAGTTTAACCATGTGACATGCTCATATCACTAGGTGCCATTCACACAGAATGCGCTTCTGTGATGACAAAGATGCAACACAGAATAGGAAAAACATGCAAAAAGATGGAAGTGAACTTCTTTTAACTTGAGCACCATACTGTTATAATGCCGTTTCATGCATTAGACGCTGAAAATGATATGTGTCCATGTTTACATAGAAAAACAAATGGAAAAGCAGCACAACTGAATAAAAAACCTGTGAAGAACTACTACTGTATGTCTGATATTTCACGTTTGCATCATGATGACAGGCTGAAAGCTGCTGTTCATTGTTTTTACAGAACATTTATAGTTAATAATAGTCTACTGGTGTTATACCTTCAGTCATTTTGAATTTAAATTAAGTTGACATTTGAGATTTTTTTAATGCTTTTTCCTAGTATAATTTCTGAACATATAATGTGTATAAGACAAGTTTGTACAAGTTGTAGTTCATGCATCTTTTCTGCAAAGATATTTAACAAGTGATTTGTTTAACATTAACATCATGTTGACAACTTCATGCACTTTTCTTAAACTGGAGGTTTAATAAAGAAAAAGTTACTTGAATCATGTTGTAGTTACATTTTCAAGTTGTCTAGTTAAAAATCAAAAAATCAAAAAAAACAAAAAAACAAAACATTCTTTAGAAAAACATTCTGGAAAACATAAAAAAAAAGATTTTAATTATTATTTTTTTTTTTTTTGCCAAATCACCCAGCCCTAAGTAAAAACAAATAATTAAGAAATGCTACATACATTGTATAAAGTAATCTAATGTATAAAAACACTGCATATTCTTCACTATGTAAATTAAATGCATATTTCTCTCTAAAGTTACAACATCTAGTCAAGAGCAAAGTGAAATTTTGTTGTTTGATTAACATGAATGACAGACAGTAGGAATATTAGACTGCTGTCACTTTAAGAGCTGCCCAGATCCAATACTGTTACACGTGTTTTCCTTCTCAGCTGTTTGCTTTCACTTAAGACCTGAATTACTGTATTTATGAGGATACTTGCAAAGACGGCATTTTGACACATACAAGTGTGTATTTAACCGTTCAAGGCCTATGAAGCAACAAAGATAACTCCCATGCTTTATGATCACCGTCTTGACGTGCGCGCACCTTTCTGACAGCGCTCAGAAACAACCTTTCAGACAGTGTGCACATATATCGAAATGAGTTCTCTTTCACTGCTGATTGCATTTCAATCACTTTTTAAACTGCAATGCTTAAAAATAAGCTTTTGTGTAGCAATATCGTTGGAATCACATGGAATGTTTTTCTTCCAGCTGATGAATGATATAAACATTGACAGCAACTCAGAATCCACCTGACTTTAAACAACTTGAGCATTTAAGGTGGTAGACAACATAACTGTGACATCGGCTTATAATAAACAGAATTAGATCATCCATTGGTGTATATGCTAAAATATATAACATTATAGTTATCTTTCCAGGTGTGAACAGATTATTATTGTTGAACCCTAATAATGTGAGAACTTACCAAACCAAAAGTGTCTGTCTCCAACTAATTTGCAAATATTTACCACAATCCAAAAAACTCAAATCTAGACTTCATCTTGCCTAACTCTTTAACTTGTACACATCCACAACCAAGATCACTGAAATGTGTCAAAATAACCGATTATTACATACTTACACATTATGACAGACACATACTGTACTTTTCACATCATTTCACCTGCTCAGGGAGATGATGCAACAACAAACAGTCCAATTTGCAAGTCTTAATGAACCACACTTCTAAAAAAAAAAAACACCCTCACACCAGACCCTCCAGGGACACCTGTCTACAGCTCTGAGTCTGCAACCTCTTGTTCTCCCATTAAATTGAATTCGCCCATCTTAAATTGAATCGGGACTGCCGAGCTCTCAGATGTGGAACGTCTAATAGAATTAGAAGGGAACTGAGGCAGGAGACATCTGTGCAGTCAGTATAGTTTGTATTGTCTGCACTGACTATTACGAACCAAATCAACGAGACTACAATCAGTGCATCCGAGCGTGTTTAATTTTGCTCAGACATTGCATCAGATGTCATATCAATATGAGATATGACTCCAGTCACCTCTTTTTCAGGACAGAACTCTTCAACACGGGAGGCAGAGAGAACAAGCATGCTTGGCATTCCCAGTGTCATTCAGGTTTTCAACGTCAACATTTCAGGAAACACTTTTGAAATCAACAGATGGTGTATATTACAAATATGACAAGCAGTCTGATGGGAAACACAACCTGAATCTCTGATCTCATTTCCATTAATTTGAGAAGGATAACCCAATCACTGATATTCGCTCAGGGGTGATTTACCTGACATAGGTGACACCTGACAGAGTTCATCTAGATTACTCTAGAAATTAAGGACTCAAGTTGCTGTGAGAAAGCAACTGAGAAAGTGTAGCCCATTGTAAGCTTTCATCCCATTTTAAAGAGTCTGGTATCTCTCCATTAGTGCTCGACTCCCCTTTGCATTCTTTATCTCCTGCCAAACTCCCTCTAAATCTCTTCTTTCCTTTTCTTTCCGCCCCCATCTCTTCCTGAACTTCAGTCACTCTTCTAGTTTTAGTCATAGACAAACAAGAATTTCTTCTTCTTCTGTGTGTCCAGTGGATCTCACCGGCATGACTGAAACAGGTTCCACTGTTGCCAAACGCCAATCACACTTCCAGAAACCCACACAATATTCTAAGAAATCTTATCTAATAACAGCACGTGATGTATTCCTGACTCCACGTTTTTCAACTTGAACAACTGAAGCATGTTACGACTCTCAGCTGTGAATGACACTAGAGGATTAACGTCTCATATATGGTGATAGAGTGGTAATAACGTTATGTTTATCTATGGCTCAGCACAAACTAGTCATAGGTCAATAACCAAGATGCCAGTGTGATATGGGAGATGCAAGAACAATACGTTTCGGTTTTATGGTCTAAATATGTGCAAACAATGATTCAAATGAAAAGTATGCTTTTAATTAATTCCAAAGATTCCCAACCAGAATGTGCGCACCCCTGAGCACACTTTAGAAGGTTCAAGGGGGTAGTTGGAAAGATTTTGCTTCAAATCTATAAAACATATATTACTATTTAATTGGATTTCATATTAATAAATGTGCCATTAGGTATTTCTTGGTGAAATTACACCATATTTGCAGCCATAATCATTAAAGCATATGAAAATCAAAAGCTCATGTGCATCATTAGGGAGAAGCTACTTGATAAGTAGGTTTTTCACCCACAGAACTGACTGTTTTTTCATTTTAAGTTAAATTACTAGAGAAGCCTGACATACATTACTAGAGAGAAATCTATTGCTTCATCAAGATATAATTAAACATGAGTAAAAAATAATTAAATAAATAAAATGACTCCATAATTTCAGCCAAAATTGTAACAATGTATGAAAAATCTTGGTAAGTTTGTTTTTTTTTTCCACCCACAGAAGTGACTGTTTTTTCATAGTTGCAATGAAATTCCAATGAAAGTAGCGAAAGATCTTTTCTTCTGTTTTATGATGTACATCTAAGTAAAATGAATTATTGAAAAAGATAAAAAAAAGTAGGGCAGGGGCTTGGTTAAACTCATAAATTGCTGCCGATAGGATGGAGGCAATTTTGTTTCCCGGGTCTAACCGGATAAAATGATTGTAGAAGCCTGGTATATGTCATAGATCAAATCTACTAGAAAAAAAGAAAAGAAAACAAATGGGGAAAAAAAAAAAAAAAAAAACTGTTAACAAAAGACATTTTCAAGTTTCTCAGAACTAATTGTTGTCATAGTTGGGTAAACCTTTGTAAGTGGTGAATGGAAACTATAACAAATGTATAGTTTTTCTGTTCCCATTTGCTCCAGTAGCAAAAGAATAAATCCACTTTAGCATTAACAATAGACCCTTTTCACATTTTCAAGGTTCTCAGGAGTTGTTGCTGTCATAGTTGTGTAAACCTTTATAAGTGGTGAACGGAAACTACAGTACAATCTTAAAAATAAAGGTGCTTTAAAAAGTGATGCCACTCAAAGGTTTTTAAAGAACCATCTCTTATAATCTGAAGAGCCTTCTTTTGCAACAAAGAACCTTTCGTGAAACAAAAAGGTTCTTTGGATGTTAAAGGTTCTTTATGGAACCATTTAGACAAAAAAGGTTTCTCTATGGCATCATGAAGCACCTTTATTTTTAAGAGTGTAGTCAACATTTGAAGTGGATCAAAAAAGTTCATCAAAGTTGTGCTAAGACTAGAACAGGTATTGTTTTGGTTTTAGTTTCAAATACATATTTCTCCCATTCCCATTTGCTTCAATAGCAAAAGAATAACCACTTTAGCATTGTTAACACTTTTCACATTTTCAGGGTTCTCAGAAGTGGTTGTTGTCATAGTTGGGTAAATATTTATAAGTGGTGAACAGAAACTATTTTTTCCATTCCTATTTGCTCCAGAATAAATCCACTTCAGCATTTCTATGACTTTCAAAAAGAGAAAATTTAGAAACGCTGGTCAAAAGTGAGAAAGATGTCAAATTCTCCCTCGTATTAGCAACACTTAAGCTGCAGCGTTAACTAGTTTGCATTATGTTAGCTTCTTTTTGTAATTTAATTCCAATGAAAGCAAACGCAAAGTATTGTGTTACAAATATAAAAAAAAAAAAAAAAATGCCAGATTATCAACAATTAACAATATTGGAAACTGGTTATCCAAGTCTATGAAAAGGGTTCATAAAATATAGTAAATATTCATTTTATGTTAACTCTAAAATTAAATCACTGTAATAATGAGCACTTTAATAATATCTACTGAATCATATTTAATGTATTAGGTAATAATAACACATTTATATGCTTTTCCCTTACTGATGAAGCTGTGGGGGTACAGAGAAACAGGTCGAGAAGCAATAATTTAATTGACTGAGAATGAGAGTTTGTGTGCCATTGCTCAGCCAGGGCCTATAAAAATTCTTCTCCACTGAGTCACTGGTTTCAAATCTCTAAAGGTCCTGACGTCTGGATGACATGACCAATGAACTACTAAATGAGCCATATATCCAATATAAACACATTATTATCGCTTTAATTCACCTAGAAGTTGGTTGTTCTTTTAGTTAATAATAGTCCATTTAAACAGTACAAGTTTGACGGCTTACCTGACACAGTAACCTGATCGCTCACGACGTGTTTGACAGACTCGTTATGCATTTGAATGAAAACTGGGCTATTCAAACAAGGCTTTAAATGTTTAGCGGACTTTCGGGGCTGTGGAGAGGAGGTAAACAATCACAACACTGTTACACCGGGATTGTTTGCCAAAATTGCCACGTCAAGCGTCTCTCTCATGAGTTTGTTCCCAAAGCGAGAAGCGCAGGTGTTCACCTGGCGATGCACCTGCGCTATGTGCGAAACTCAGTGGGTTATGAAGTCTCTCGGGGCGAAGCGAAAACCAGTGGAAAATACTGTCATTACGCGGGCTAGACAATAATCCTTTGGACAGACATTAATCCATCTTTAGAGAAGACCACTTAAGAATAACACAAAACAGGGCAAAAACAAAACTACACCTCAAAGTATGCGAGCGAAACACTCTGAACTTCCTAGTGGAAGAAAGTTCAGCTCCAGAACCAGTTGGAGAATCTGGAGCGCAACAAATAACTTAGCATCAATTTCTAGTCACAGCTAACATGTTTAGCGAGACAAAAATATTCAACCTACCTGATGTTAAGGGAAAAGTTTATATTTTACTCTGCTGAATGTTCCTCTGTTACCCCCTGTGGTTCTCCTTCATGAGAACTAATGGTGTAAAAGTAAAGAAAGTCTCTTGAAATGACAGCTCTAACTAATAAACCCAAGGGAAAAAATTTGCTAAAGACAACCTGTTACCTTTCAGACCGATACCACATGCTCCGCCCACTTTACGCGTGAGAATAATCTCATTGGCTGATAGTGGCGTCGTGGGTGGAACGCATGAAACCATTTCTCTTTCGGTTATTGGTGAGGTTGTGTGTCAATCACAGTTAAATCTGGAATGTGCTTGTCTGTGAAGCAGTAGAGAAGTAAAATGTTGATTTGGTATGATTTAGAGACGGGAAAGTTTAGTTTTATCACTAAATTGACTCATTGGGCTTAAACTTCTGCGAGCAGGTTTATGTAGCTGCCTGTTGCGTAATTTGATATCTATCAAAATAGAGTTGTTAAAGTTGTTTATAATGACGTGGTCTTCTTGTAGATAAAATGCAGACACAATCAAATATATTATCGTACATATTTAGGTGCAGGTATCATAAAAATGTCTGTTATTGTAAATAAAAGTTGATCGACTATGGGAAAAGCGCGTCATAAAAAGTACAATCAAACACTACAAAGTACAGTTAAAAAATAGTGTAGAATCTATGCTAGTTAGTTGGTCCGCCGATGGAGTAAATGTCCCGTGTGGGACATTTTGCAGAATATATTCAGTAGCACCTGGATTTTTTTTCTCTTTATCGTTTTCAATAACTGGAAAAACAGGTCCAGATGCTTTTCAATAAATTCAACAAGGCATTTCACGATGACTGAAAGTGTTCATAAACACTTGATAACGCTGTTACTCTTCACTGTTGCAACCGCCAGTAGTCATGTGTGGGGAGAGGCGCCCAGTATTGAGTCATTTACCTTTTCAGAACAGTGTAAAAATAGAAATGTATGTAAAACCTTATACAGTAGGTATTTAAGTCGGGGCCAATTAGAACAATTCTAAAACTCTGGAATGCCAATATAGGTTTTCAAGCAGACACGTGTATTGTGTCTGATTAGGCAAATTAAATTAATCCATAATTAAATAACTAATGTTTACGTCTTATCAAATAGTTATGAATGTTTTTTTTTTTTTAAATCCGCCACTAGGTGGAGGTAGCATAAATAACTTTAAATTGCCCATGGGTCTGCCCACAAGTGACTTTGGCCAGTTACCCGGTGTAAACTGCTGCCCCTCTGTGGTAGTGTCTTGCACAATAATTATTCAGCATTTAGATGTTTATAGTTTTTATTATTATTATTATTATTATTATTATTATTAATTAAGAACAACATCATATTTTAAAAAATTGTTTGTTACATTTTACTTATTTTTGATGCTTTATCATAGTTAACTTTTAACACATAGTTTTGCTTTTAACACAAATTTAAATTTTAACTTTATTTTTGGGTTGTTTCAACCCAACTTTGGGTCAAATATGGACTAACCCAACTTTTGGGTTAAAAATTTAATTGAAAAAAATTGAACTCAACTGTTGGGTTAGTAATCCATAACTGACCCAAAGCTAAGATGAAACAATCCAGCATTTTTTGAGTGTTTAAATTCTATAAGTATATTTAAAAATAAAAAAGTAGATATTATTTACAGATTCCAATGTGACAGCTTACTTCATGTGACAAAGTGACAACATGTGTTCAATGGTCTTTTTTTTTTTTTTTTTTTTTTTTTTTTTGTGGCCAACAATGATGGAAGTGTCAAATAGTTGTTTATTATAGTTGTATTTATTTATTTACTTGCTTTACCAGAAGTTGACCTTTACTGCATTAAGTAGCCTGGAGTACAATGATGGAAATGTCAAATAGCCGTTTACTGGAGTTGATTATTTATTTATTTAGCAGCCAAGACTTTACCAAAAATTTACCTTCACTAGAGTAAAATAGCCTAAATGTCAAATAGTTGTTTAGTTGATTGATTAATTAATTAATATATTTAGTAGCCAAGTCTTTACCAGAAATAACTTCAGTGGAGTAAAATAGCCTAACCACTGGAGTACAATGATGGACATTTCAAGTGTAGTTGATTTTTTTATTTATTTATTTATTTTAGTGCTGGACAGCAATTAATCACACCCAAATTAAAAGTTTTTGTGTACATAATATATGTGTGTGTGTACTGTGTATATGTATTATGTATATAAATACACACACATGCATATATATATATATATATATATATATATATATAGTATTTTGTTTGTTTGTTTTCTTGCCAATATTTTACCAGAAACTGACCTTTACTGGAGTACAATATCATACCCACTAGAGTAAAGAGTGTGTTAAGTAAATGGAGACGTCTTGATACGACTGAAAATCTATTTGCTGAGAGCATTAAGTGAGCAGTAGGTTTGCATCTACAGGTGGGTAGCGCCCAGCAAATGAAAAGTTCCCATTTAGGGGAACAGTAGCTGCCTGCAGAGGCACAGAAACCACCCCCACCCACAGCTGCAGCACAAACGCACGTACATGTACATCCCCTTCACTTCATTTAGACTGTCGCTTGGAGTGGATATACCGGGAATGGGATCTTCAGCGAGAGCTAAGAAAAACTTTAAATTTTTCCGCGTTTATGCCCTTCAGAGACTCCTCTTTATCTTGCGGGAATAATTGGGAGCAAACAAAAACAAGACATTATATTCCAATGTGAAGAAGCGTAGTATAGTTGAGAGTGCAAGAAGTTTCCTGAAAAGAAATACGAATGGGATAAATTCTGGAAGCAAGATTACATAAAGGAATTTTAATATTCGGAACCTTTCCCTAAATCAATTTAACAGATTTTCAAAATTAACCTAAACAAGTAGGCTAAATTAAAAAGAATTCTTGGTCTTTAAAAAAAGCAAAACAAACACCTGAACTGCTCGTTGTAGTGTTGGTAATTAAGCAAAAATCAATTATAGAGCCATAGTCAGTGATATTTTAGAAGCCGATTAGTTTCCTAAAGGAGTTGCGCGTGTGTATGGAGAGTGGCGCAGACACCTGTGCGTATTCACCATGGCGAAGTGGTTTAAAGATTTCCCAACAAGTTTGAAGACTGGATCCGACCGGATCCGTTCTGCTTCGGAATCGGGAACTCAGTCCCGTCCCAAACCGGTTCTGACGGTCGGTACTGGTTCAAAGGGGAGTCTGCGTAAAAATTCTGGAGCTGAAAACGGTGGCAGTGGCGGTGGTGGTGGTGTGGGTTCGCTGCTCCACGGGAGAAATCGTAAAAATTCGGCCATCGAGCTGGGACGGAACCACTCCAGCACCGGCTCTATTAAAGACGGGAAGATATGGGAAATTCTGATCCCTGGGAAAAGTAAGAAAAACACCAAAATGGAGGGGTTTGAAGACCATCGCACCCTGCGGACCACCAGTCTTGCTGACGCGTACATGAGCAGAATGATCAAGGTTAATGATCCAAAATCCAGCGCAGGAGGATCATCTCCAGACAGCGAGAGGGCCAAGTCACCAATCAGAACAGAAACGGTAAGTCTGAGAATGAGGCAACACCACAATATAAACTAGCAAAAGATAATTACAATTATTTCAAGTACATTCTTCCTGAAAATTCATCGCCTAACTTAAACTCTTAACAATAAAAGTTCTTAATCGGCGTGTATGATTCTATGAAGCACGTTGAACGTCAATGGAACCTTTCAATTCCACAAAATGTTCTTTATAGTGGAAAACGGTTTAGATTTTTTAAATGTTCTTCACACTTCACTAAAGTTCACTTAAAAGTTATTTGTTGAACCAAGACTCGTTCTTCTATGGCATCGCTGTAAAAAAAACAAAAACAAAAAAACAAAACAAAAAAAAAACCTTTTGGAACCTTTATTTTCATGAGTGTAAGCTGGGTCTCAGCTAGTTTAGGAGGGTATTAGGCACTTTCATTCTGGTCTACTTGCTGATGAACTAAAATAAGACCAGTTTAAATCAACTGGGACCAGCATCTTAGGCTGGTTAGGATGGGTTTCTCAGCAGGGATAAAGGAAGAATAGCCCTGATCCGTGTGACAATGTAGGCCTCACAGAGGGATGTTCTTTTTAGTACACGACATACTCTAATTTTCCCAGTCACCCTGTTGACTGTGAGAACCAAACAAACGTCTTTGTTTTGAAAATTGAGATCAATATCTCTCTTCCAGTTCTTTGTTTAGGCACTATCTTCTTCTCCCCTCCCTCAGCCCCCTCTTCTCTCTTCGTATCTTTCTTTGCTCCCTCCCCACGTCTCACTTTTTCTCCCTATATTCCCTTTTCATTGAACTGTTGTATTATAAGCAGACACAGTGGAGCTGAAAAGCAACAAACACAATGAGAGCCTTTTCCTTGCCTCTCTTCCTGTCTCTTTTCCTAGTCGTGCACACACTCTTCGCTCTGTCTTTGTGGGAAACACACTTTTGTGTTCGCGTACACACACACCCTTGCTCACAAATACGCGAAGAATACAATGCATACATAACACAATGGCTCCATCCCATTCTTTCAGTCCCTGGTGAAGGCAGTGTTTGAAGAATTATGTCACCTGATACATGTATCCTCTCCCATTTGCGGACATCCCCTCCAGCTACACTTTGAACATAATAGCACAGAAATCAGAATCTCATGAGGTCACACACACACACAAAATTACGTCCAGAGGGAGAATCAGAGAAAGAAAGGGGAAAGATGGGATGAAGAATAAGCACCAGCTCTTCAGCTAAAGGAACACTGATTTTTCAACTATGAGATGGAACAAAGAATTCCACCCAATAAGGTGAAATTTAACTCCAGGTTTTGACTAAATGCCCTTTTTAGCTGGGTTTGCACCATTGCTTAAGATTACAGAATATTGTAAGTTCACATAAAGTTAAGCTCAATTTGTAGCACTTTTGGCATGACATTGATTACTTTACTTTGATACTTTGATTACTATGTAATTTAAAGGGATAGTCTCCAAAAAAAAGAAAATTCTGTCATTAATTATTCATCCTCATGTCAATCCAAACCCATAAGATCTTTGTTCATCTTCAGAACACAAATAAGGATATTTTTGATGAAATCTGAGAGCTTTCCGACCCTGCATAGACAGCAACGCAACTGACACATTCAATGCACATCGAAGACTGACACGGATGAAAAGAAATTGTTGTTATTTTCGTTTTCTTTGCACACAAAAAGTATTCTCATAGCTTCATAAAATTAAGGTTGAACCAATGATGTCACATGAACTACAGTTCAAAAGTTTACACCCCCCATTACAGAATCTGCAAAATGTAAATTATTGAGGAATGCAAAATGCATGTTATTGTTTATTTTGTACTGACCTGAATAAGATATTTCACATAAAAGATGTTTACAAATAGTCCACAAAAGAAAATAATAGTTGAAGTTATAAAAATGACCCCGTTCAAAAGAAGAAAAACCGAGAAAAACCCTTTAAGACCCACAAATTCTTCGGTTTTCCAGCATTTTTGTGTATTACAACCCTTTCCAAGGATGACTGTATGATTTTGAGATCCATCTTTTCACATTGAGGACAACTGAGGGACTCATTTGTCAAATTTTACAGAAGGTTCAAATGCTCACTGTTGCTTCAGAAGGAAAAACAATGCATTAAGAGCTGGGGAGTGAAAACTTTTGAACAGAATGGAGATGTGTACATTTTCTTATTTTGCCTAAATATCATATATATATATATATATATATATATATATATATATATATATATTTTTTTTTTTTTTTTTTTTTTTTTTCTTTCATTTAGTACTGCCCTTTAGTTGCTACAAAAGATACAGGTTTCCAAGAAGACAAAATAAGTAAAATTTACCTTGATCTTCAAATTCAAAAAGTTTTCACCCCCCAGCTCTTAATGCATCATTTTTCCTTCTGGAGCATCAGTGAGCATTTGAACCTTCTGTAATAGTTGCATATGAGTCCCTCAGTTGTCCTCAGTGTGAAAAGATGGATCTGAAAATCATACAGTCATTGTTGGAACGGGTTCAAATACACAAAAATTGCTAAAAAAACAAAAACAAAGAATCTGTGGGAACTGAAGGGTTTTTCTGAAGAACAACAGGCAGTTTAACTGTTCAGGACAAAGAAGGGACTTATGAACATTTATCACTAAACAAAAGAAACACAGTTGTGGATCATTCACAGTATTAAGAATGAAGGGGATGTAAACTTTTGAACCAGGTCATTTTTACAAATTCAACTATCATTTTCTCTTGTGGACTAGATTTAAACATCTTTTTTAGTGAAATATCTTACACAGGTCAGTAATAAATAAACAATAACATGCATTTTGTATGATCCCTTTTATTTTGGTAAAATAATTAACATTTTGCATATTCTGAAAGGGGGATGTAAACTTTTGACCTCAGCTGTATTTTAACAATGTCCTTATTACCTTTCTGAGCCTTGAACATGGTAGTGGCGTTGCTGTCTATGCAAGGTCAGAAAGCTTTTGAATTTCACCAAAAATATCTTAATTTGTGTTCTGAAGATGAACGAAGGTCTTAGGGGTTTGGAACAACATGAGGATGAGTCATTAATGACTCATTTTAAATACTCATTGTTACTCATTGTCATAAAAGTATTGTCTCAAGCATGTTAACATTATTTTAGTGTGAAACATTGCTTACTAACCTTTTCTGTACAGTAATATCCAGTTTTAAAGTTTAAAGCATGACAACATAATGCATAAACCCTAAGATTTTACAGCTCAAATAATACACAAGTTTTAACAGAAGAATTACCATAGGTGCTTTTACAAACATTTTAAGCTTTATTTTTTTTGTTTCTATATCCTCCATAAACTGTCCGTATTTACTTGCATTTTAAGTGAAACTGTTTCTGTGTCTTTTATGATAAAAAAAAGGGACAAGTCTAAATTTGTTAATCAACATTGTGCTACAAATGCTTTTGGCTGAGCTGTACTTACACAAAACTCAGAATATTTCTTTACTTTTGAGGGTGTAGACGTGAACACAAATTGTTGATATCTCTTTCTATTCTTCTTTTCTTCTCCCTCGTAATAGATCATCCTGGAGGATTATGCTGACCCATTTGATGCTGAGAAAACGAGGGAACAGAGAGAGGCTGAAAGAGAAGGAGAGAATGATGGTTACATGGAACCTTATGATGCCCAGCTCATTATTACAGGTACACCACCTCTTCTCTCTTTACTTCTCTTTCTTTTAATTTAAAACATTTCTCATACGCAGCATTTGTCAGCGTAGCGAGTAGATTTTCAGGGATTTGACGGGTATGAAAAATCACGGCTCCCCTCTTTGGTGGTTTCCACGGTGACAGTGTTGTGCTGGGACAATGGGTGCAGTTTCCTCTTTCTGCTTCCTGTTTCCTGTCTGTGTTTCCTTTGCCCCATTCTATGGACAGGAAGTTGACCCCTGCCGTCCCCCCAGTATGCCTGGCTATGTGAGAAAGACCCCCCAACACTCCTTACTCCCCCCCCAATCACTTCCCAGAACTCAGGAAGTGGCCAGCTAAGCCAGCCAATCACAGACTCGCTCTGACTTTCCCCTGGTATGACCATTGTTTTCTCACACAATAGGCCAGACACAAAGTGACAGCAAAGAAACAGTGAGTGAAGGGAGAACGATGGAGCTCCAGGCAGTGTTTTGTTGACGTTGAACTTTAAATCTTGAAGAATGAATAGGTGCATAAGTACATGGAGTTTGAGATTAAAGTAAAATGCACTAAACTGAAATTTAAGTGTTATGCAATCATGACCGAGAGTGATAAAAAAAAAAAATGCTACTTTTTTTTCAGAAAAAGTTCTAAAAAGTCTATATACAAGATTGATTTCTATGTTTTGTGTTGTATATTATGGTTTTGTTTTTCATATTTTAACGTGTATCTAAATTATTTACATGTTAAAGTATTAAGTATTCAGCCTAAATGTAAAATCTCAACTTAGAACCAAATAGTTAGTGAGTACACAAGGCAAATTACTAAAACTTTTTTAAGTTTTAGCCAAAAAGTTGATGTAAATGCTTTCAAAAAATGTTAAGCTTCACATTGTTTACAAAAATTAGCCCTAACCACTGTAAGTGCCTCATTATAGCCTTGATTTCAACGTTTTTGTAGTCCAATTTATATTTTCAAATACTGGTCTTGGTTTTTTGTTCCTATGCCTGTTTATCATTACAAAGACTGTTGTAAGACTGATTAGTCTTGGTACAGTTGAGGTCAAAAATTTGCATCCCCCTTTCAGAATCAATAAAAATTGTATTTATTTTACCAAAATAAGAGGGATCGTACAAAACGCATGTTATTGTTTATGTAGTACTGACCTGAATAAGATATTTCACATAAAAGATGTTTATCTATAGTCCACACAAGAAAATAATAGCTGAATTTATAAAAAATGACCCAGTTCAAAAGTTTACATCTGTATAATCATACATGACTGTATGATTTTCAGATCCATCTTTTCACACTGAGGACAACTGAGGGACTTAAATGCAACTATTACAGAAGGTTCCAGCCTCTGAAGGGCAGTACTAAATGAAAAAAAATATATGATATTTAGGCAAAATAAGAAAAATGTACACATCTCCATTGTTCAAAAGTTTTCATCCCCGGTTCTTAATGCATGGTTTTTCCTTCTGAAGCATCAGTGAGTGTTTCAGTCTTCTGTAATAGTTGCATATGAGTCCCTCAGTTGTCCTCAATGTGAAATAGTGGATCTCAAAATCATTCAGTCATTGCTGGAAAGGGTTCAAATACACAAAAATGCTGGAAAACCAAAGAATTTGTGGGACATGAAGGATTTTCTGTAGAACAGCGGGCAGTTTAACTGTTCAGGACAAACAAGAGACTCATGAACAACTATTACTAAACAAAAAAACACAGCTGTGGATCATTCAGTTAAGAACACAGTATTATGAATCAAGAGGATGTAAACTTTTGATCATTTGAGGATGTAAACTTTGGTAATTTTTTATCAATTCAAGGTCAGTATTCAGGTCAGTACTAAATAAACAATAACATGCATTTTGTATGTCCCTCTTATTTTGGTAAAATAATTAACATTTTTAATGATTCTGAAAGGGAGATGCAAACTTTTGACCTCAACTGTATTTGTTGGTATACTACAGATTCAGCTTTGGCTTAGTCATTATTTCCTGTGGTTTCATTCACTTTTAAGGTGATCTCAAACAATAGCTGATTCATAGAATAAGCTTCTACCTAGTTGCTTTTTCAACAGTTATGCAGTGATTAATTAGAAAAGTGTCAAATATATGTACGGGAAAATTCACTTGTTGTATGAAGTAACTGACACCGGTGCCATTAGGCCTAACAGATTTCCAATGTAAATTATTTCAATTACTGTGAATTATGTTAAATAATTATTTAACAAGTATTGCAATGTTTAACACATTGGATAAAAAGGCGAGAAAGAGAGAACTCATTAATGTTGACAGCTTGTTCTGCATCTTTAGCACATGGGCTATTTACTTGTAAATGAAGCATCTGGATATGCATATTAGGTAGTGATTTCTAGGGACAAGTAGGGCCATCTTTATTCACTTTCAGAGAAACTGAAAGCAATTAATTCAGTCCTACTTAGTGATAAATTTGGAAAAAGTGGGCAGTGGTTGGCTGCTCAGCATCTTAAAAGCAAGGTTCATAACAGAATGTTATATTATTATGGTTTATAAATATGAAAATATGTGAAAGCTTGATAAACGTGAGACTAAAGATGCAGTCATATTTACTGTTGTTCTGCCAATTTTTTTTCGCAAAATGTAGTCGATGGGAGAAAGATTTCCCCACACAGATTTCACAATGAGTTCAAGTTGGTCATGTAAATTTGTATTGACCAACAGAAATCTGGTTTGTTTGAAAGTGACTTTTGTGTGATCTTTGCTATATACATCTCTACACTATAGACATTAGGAAATTGACCTTGCTCGTTCTTATCCCATGAAATCTGTTCTGGAAAGAGTTCTGATCCCACATGTAAATTTGTGCCCTTATGCAGAGATTCGCCGACGAGGCTCGAAGGACCTGCTGAAAGTGTGTGTAGTGTTGAACGGAGGAGAGAGCGAAGGGTCTGGACCCCCACAGATCTATGATGTCCCATATGAGGAGGTCCTGGAGGGAATTCCCTTGACCCGACCCGAGTCCGACTCCAGACCACCAGCAGAGTATGAGCTGCCTTGGGAATGGAAGAAGGAGCAGATTGTTAGAGCACTGTCAGGTAACATCCCTCACATTCATATTTGAAGCATTCCTGCTACAAAAATACATTATAATGAGGAAAAACTGTTAAATAGTCATTTAAAAGTCAGTTTTGTTTTAATGGCATGGTATTGAGGTACTTACGATGCAGCAGTTGTTCGAAACATTTGGGATAGTGGTGGGGGGTTATTATTACCAGATCCCATAATAGAAACTGTGGTGGTTGATGTTTCTTTTTGTATACAGCTCAGTTTGATGGAGTAGACCGCATGTCGAAGGAAGAGTCAGGTTCTCCAACTGTGAAACAGCAGACACTGAGACATAAGAGCTGGACCCCTAAAACTCTTCGACCGAATCCCCCGTCCCCGACTTCTCCTTCATCTCCCAGCACCACCCCAGACAGTGAGACACCAATAGTTGATCCCACCCTGCCCCTGGAGAAACAGAGGTGTGTGTTTGTGTCTTAAAAATGTGGTGATTTTATGCAGATTACCTGAAACTCAAAGAATGAAATGGTGAAAATAAAACTGGAATGAGAATATGTATGCTAAAATATACAGTATATTAACAGCTATGGCATACAACACATGATCACCTAGCTACTGTGTATATTGGCACTTATAATAGAGGCCATCTTAGCCTTAGTTTACATGTAGGGACTATATCTTCAGAAAGAATGTCAATACTTAGTGAATTTGCACAATAATGTTCTAATGAAAATGTGCACCCTTTATGTTTTTATTTTGTAGTATATTTTTAATAATTTATATACAATTTTGTAATTAGTAATACTTATGTTTTTGCACACATAATGTGTTTTAATGTGGTTATGTTATGTAATATTATTTTATATAACATTATATTATTATTATTATTAATATTATTATTATTATCCAGAAAAAAAAATACATTTTAAAATGTATTTAACTTGTAATAACATTTCACAATATTACTGTTTCCCTCCAAGGGAACTCGCACTGCATCTCTATAGTGTCCACTAGAGGACGCAGTGTCTCACTCCATCTCGGGGAACCATGGTTACATGCATAACCCAAGACGTTCCCCTTCAGAGGAAATTGCACTGCATCCCCATAGTGTCCACTAGAGCAACAGTTCTCAATTCCAGTCCTGGGGGACCCCTGCTTTGTACATTTGCATGTCTCACTTATTTAACACACTTGATTGAGATCTTCAGCTCGTTAGTTCAGTTCATGGATCTCTCTCCTAATGAGCTGATGGTCTCAATGTGTTAAATAAGAGAGACATGCAAAATGTGCAGAGCAGGGGTCCCCCAGGACTAGAATTGAGAACCACTGCACTAGAGGATGTCTTGTTCCCTCAAAAACTCTAGTGGACACTATGGGGACACAGCGTCTCATTCCCTCTCAGTGAACTATGGTTACATGCATAACCCGAGGCGTTCCCCTTCAAGGGAACTCGCACTGCATCCCTATAGTGTCCACTAGAGGACGCAGTGTCTCATTCGATCTCGGGGAACTATGGTTACATGCGTAACCTGAGACATTCCCCTTCAAGGGAACTCACACTATGTCCTCTAGTGAACACTATGGGGACTCAGTGTCTCATTCCCTCTCATAGTTGCATGCCTAACCTTAAAAATTCCCCTTCAAGTGAACTCGCACTGCATCCCTATAGTGTCCACTAAAGGATGCAATGTCTCATTCCCTCTCGCGGAACCATAGTTACATGCATAACCTGAGACATTCCCCTTCAAGGGATCTCGCAAAAGGTCCTCTAGTGGACACTAAGGGGATGCAGTGTCTCGTTCCCTCTCAGGGAACCAAGATTAAATGCGTAACCCAAGACATTTTTTACTGTATTTTTGGTCAAATAAATGCAGCCGTTGTAAGCATAAGAGACTTCTTTCAAAACAATTTTTTTCCAAACTTTTGACACACACACACACACACACAAAAAAAAACATGAACGGTGCAAATTTTATTATTAAGAATCAATTTATTATTGTTGTGGCTGTTTTTATGCTTCACAAAATGCAGGCACAGCCTCACATACTCAAAGTGAACATTGTCATTTTCTAACCCTCAAGTAATTTCAAACATGTATGACTTTCTTTTTTCTGTGGAACATAAAAGATGATATTTTGAAAATTGTTGTTGTCCACTTAATGAAAGTCAGTGGGATCCTCAACAATATTGGACCCCATTGGCTTTTCACTGTATGAACAAAAACATTCAGACATATCATATGTCTTCTTTTCTGTTCCACAGAAGAAAGTCATTTTAATTATGAGTTTTAGTGTTAAAAATGTTGCTTTAACACTTAAAATACATTATTTGCCGAATCTATTCGTTTGTACAGTTCTCGATGCCTCCTAAATCTCTTCTTATACATTCTCTACCTTCTCTAATCATATTACATAATCGTACCGTGTAGAAGTAAGAATCTCCTCCTCTTTTCTCCCCCTCTCTGTCTCTCTCTTCAGCTGGTATCATGGCACTGTGAGTCGTCAGGAGGCGGAGGCTCAGCTGCAGCACTGTAGGGAGGCCAGCTTCCTGGTGCGAGACAGCGAATCAGCTACCAGCAAATACTCCATCGCCCTCAAGTAAGTGCATGCTTGTGTATCTCTGAAATCAAGAGAACAAGAGTTAGCAGTCCTGAAAAGCTGACATGGATGATATAAGATCCTTATTTCCCTCTCTCGACAGGACGAGTCAAGGATGTGTGCACATCATCGTAGCGCAGACTAAAGAGTGTGGCTACACACTGGAAAAGAGCAGCTGTGTGTTCCCAAGCATCCCAGAAGTGGTGCACCACTACTGTACCCAGCGCCTACCTTTCACCGGGGCAGAACACATGACCCTACAGCACCCCGTGCCACGCACACACTAAACACACATGCTGAACTTATACATATTCACAGCATTCTCTGGTGCAAAGATGTGAATGTACAATACCGTGGTGCCTGCCAATCACATGCCAGCAAAACACAGCTTAAAACTCTTGTATGTATGCAGATGTGCGCATGGAAAGGAATAAGTGGAATTTTTATATATTTGTGTTTTCGCCCCACATATGATACTAGAAAGACCAAAGGAGGAAATAGATTTCACAGAAACTGTAGTTTAAACGTGACAGTGTTGCACACTTTTGTTTTGTTATTTCCTCATCCCTTGTTTGAGTGTGCTGGGACTGCAGCCTCATAAGTTCATTCCCAACGATGTTACTGATCTAATTTTGTGCCTGAAGGAGTGAATCGCTTCTAAACTCCCCCTGCTGGCATCAGCAGCAAACTGCAAGTTTCTCTTGAGAGACGCAAATTTTACTCCCTTCTACAATGACTGTGCATTTAAGTGGGCAGAATCTGCACAGCTGATATTTTTAGGATCCGTAGTGTAGATTTAGTTTAGAATTATAGCTGAATTCTCATATTATTTTATCCTTTGAGAAAAAAAGAAACACCGCACATTGGCAGTTCCTGGATAGCTGAGGTTAGATCGTTAGTTCGGATCAATACAGCAAATTGAAGCTGGCTCGTTCATCAGATAAATGAGTCATTGCCGCTGATTGGCTAATGTTGTTGTCTGTACGTGATAAAACTTTGTATTGATTGGTTTGAGTTTGGGAATAGCGGGATGTTGAATGGATTTACTGACCGTGCAGTCATGCTTGGATTCATGGCGTACCGAATGTGGCATCACTCTTTTGGTGATGGGAAGTTACGTTTAAATGTATGTCTTTTTGTTTAAAGGTAACAGGTTCCATTTTTAATCTTAAGGATGTTAAATTTGATTTGTTTAATCTAGATGAGAGAAATGTGATGGAAAAAAACGCATGTTCACTGAAGATTTTGCCTTTGTACAATGTAAGACTGTGCAAAGCCTGAAATAAAGCAGATAATGCTAAATTTGTCAAATCTCTCAGTCTCTTTCACATTCCCACATAAAAGTTCCTGAAGGAACGTAACATACAGTTGAAGTCAAAAGTTTAATGCACCTTGGAGAATGTTAATCATTTTACCAAAATAAGAGGGATCATACAAAATGCAGAGCTATTTAGTACTGACCTGAATAAGACATTTCACATAAAAAGCGTTTACATATAGTCCACAAGAGAAAATAATAGTGGAATTTATAGAAATTACTCTGTTCAAAAGTTTACATATGCTTGATTCTTATAACTGTGTTTTTACCTGAATTATCCACAGCTGTGTTTTTTTGTTTAGTGATAGTTGTTCATGACTGCCTGCTGTTCTTCAGAAAAATCCCACAAATTCTTTGGTTTTTCAGCATTTTTGTGTATTTGAACCCTTTCCAGTAATAGCTGTATAATTTTGAGATTCATCTTTTCACACTGAGGACAACTGAGGGACTCATATGCACCTATTACAGAAAGTTCAAATGCTCACTGATGCTTCAGAAGGAAAAACAATGCATTAAGAGCCGGGGGGACATTGAATTTAAAGATCAGGGTAAATTTAACTTGTTTTGTCTTCTGGGGAACATGTAAGTATCTTCTTTAGCTTCTGAAAGGCAGTAATAAATGATAAAAATATGACATTTAGGCAAAATGTACACATCCTCATTCCGTTCAAAAGTTTTCACCCCCTGGCTCTTAATGCGTCATCTTTCCTTCTGGAGCATCAGTGGGTGTTTGAACCTTCTGTAATAGTTGCATATGAGTCCCTCAGTTGTCCTCAGTGTGAAAAGATGGATCTAAAAATCATATGGTCATTGTTGGAAAGGGTTCAAATACACAAAAATGCTGAAAAACCAAAGAATCTGTGGGACCTAAAGGACTTTTCTAAAGAACAGCAGGCAGTTCAACTGGGAAACAATGGAAAAAAAAAAAAAAACACTGTGGATCATTCAGGTAACAGCACAATATTAAGAATCAAGTGGATGTAAACTTTTGAACAGGGTCATTTTTATAAATTCAGCTATTATTTTCTCTTGTGGACTACATGTAAACGTCTTTTATGTGAAATATGTTATTCAGGTCAGTACTGAATAAAAAAAATAACATGCATTTTGTATCACCCCTCTTATTTTGGTAAAATAATTAACGTTTTGCAGATTCTGCAAGGTGTATACTTTTGACTTCAACTGTATCAAAACCACAACAGATCTGTTAAGCTTAAGCTATAATGCACTCTTAGAAAAAAAGGTACAAAACCTGTCACCTTGCCATATATTATATATATTATATATATATATATATATATATATATATATATATATATATATATATATATATATATATACACACACACACACTTACACAAATATACTTCTGTATTTTTATCCAGAACTTTTTAGTTTATACACAACATTTACAAATTTCCATACATAAGTTTGGCATCAGTACATTTTTTTCTAAAGAAATTAATACTTTTATTGAGGGTAGACACATAAATTGATCAACTGTGACAGTAAAAACTTTTATAGTGTTACATTAACCATCAGTAAAAGGATCTTATGATATCATGCACTAAGAATCATCAGAGGTTTACATCATAAGAGGTTTAAGTGTTTCCCAGCACTTATTAAACATTGCCAAGGCATCTCAAAATTCAAGGGAAAACCACATACATAATAATAATATTAAGTGTAAATAAATCAAATAATAGGACTAATGCATAAGTAAATAAGAAACTGAATACATTCTAAGAGCTCAACTGACAAAGCAGGGCTTAGCAATGCCATTTCCCAGGGATGACACATACTACAACATAAACCTTGAAAGCATTGTATGAACAGTACGTCAACTCTGAGAAAAACATCTACTATATGAGCAACTGTAAATGTATTTATACTCATCAGATTGAGCATAATATTGTCTTTGTGCATGTGTGAATATATTCATTTTTGCCCACCAAAATGGTTCTTGTATTTTTTATAATAGCCAAACGAGACCACAGAATTCTCTATAATAGTTATTCCTTCACACTGCATTTAGAACTGATAGAAAAACCTATTCGGTCAAATCCTTGGTCAAATAATGTTCTTCACGACAGCTGAAGTCAGTCAGTGTGTCAGAATCATGTGAGTTATAGAAAGCTGCCAGCACCAAATGGCAGGAGAAAGAGAGGGAAGGAGCAAAGGAGAGAGGGAGGGGTAAAGGGAGAGGGAGGGGTAGCATAAGCACTCGGGGGGGTCCCAGTCTGTAAATAATTCAACAAGAGACTCCGAGCACTTGGAGCACTGAAGTTTCCCTGTCAGCTCAGCTCTGCAGAGATAGAGAGAGGCAGGCGAAAAGTATACAAAACAGAGAGAGAGAGAGAGAGAGTGAGTGAGCGCACAAAGGTGCACATAGAATATGACATCAGAAGGAAAGACAGAGAACAACGAAGGGAAGGAGTAGAAGGCTGTGAGGGAAACCATAGAGGAAGACATAGAGGAGAGAGCGGAAGTTAAAGAGAACAACAAAAATACTAGCAGGAAAGGCTGTTTTTAGAGGTGATGAATATGAGTGATGGTGAAAAAAAGAGAACATTAAGCAGGCTGAAAAAAGAATGTGATTCAATAGAGAGGAAAATCTGTTTTTGATCATCTGTCTCAAAATATAGCTCTATCTATATCTATCTATCCATCTATCTATCTATCTATCTATACAATTGTTTTATTATTTTATATATGTGAACTCTATTAAATGTATTATCTCAACATATATATCTATAAATATGCATCTGTTATAGTAGATTGATTACATGTGTATCTGTACTGCAATGTCAATGTGTAATGCTATGAAATTAGGTTAAGTCAAACTGTAGTATGATACAGCTAGATCTATACAGTCTATAGTTTCAAATATAGGCTATTTTGTAATCAAACAATCATACCAGCATAATTTTAATCTATTCATCCTTTGACATGATGCCACTGAATTGCAGAGCTGGTGCAAACATATCCACAGATGCTTTCTTAACTGCTGCTTTCTCACCTCTGTCATTTTTGTGGTGTGTTTATTTTGTTATAGGGAGGAAAGGTCGCAAACATCACTCTCAGCAGTGAAGACTGTGTCTGGATCAGAGGTCGCGTTAACCAAAAATTCTCTGTCATTGACTGATTTTTTTTTTTTTTTTTTTAATCAGTGACGGAAAAATCTGAAGGCCGTCCGTCATTTTGACGGAATGCACTGAGAGTGATCTATTGTAAAATTGTAGCTGTAATTCCCACCCCTGTCCAGTTCAATGTAGCAGCAGAGCGCTGGATCCAGAATAAAAACGAAACCGTCACAAATGTTTTCCTATGTGTTTGATTACACAAAGGCGAGTACACAGAAGCTACAACGATCTGTCACGCCACATTAAAGAGCGCCAAAACGGTATTTATTGCTTGAATTTCCTAATGAAATGGACAGAATTTGACATCTGAGACTTTGTTTTATATCAAAAGTAACACAAAGCCTAACCTATTGCTATTTTTTTGGAAGGAAGATGCACTATGCACTGTTTATTCATCAACTGAAAACAGCATAGACCAAAAGATGGATTGTTATTTAAGAATTGATTTTGGTTTATTAAAATGAGATTCTATTAAAATCGAGAAATCGTTTTTTTTGTTTGTTTGTTTGTTTCGTTTTGTTTACCCAGCCCTAGCGTATTTTGTTGTTTTTAAACACTCCACTGTCATCTGTTGGTTCATGATTAAAAATAGAAATGTGAACAAAAATAAAAGCAATTAAATGTTTTATTCTAATTAAAATATGAAAATTATAATGGCAGGTAATAGATTATGACAAAATTTTTACGACCCTGTCCGTCAAAATGACGGACAATGTTAATGTCTAGTGCTGCAAAGGTATTTCCGACTTCTTTTTACACCTAAGCAAAGAACGAAAGAACTGTGACTATTTCGTGGCACTGAGTTGCTGGCTGCAGTTCACTTAACGGCCACCGGTGTTGCTAAAATCAAAAGCTTCTAAATTCTACATATAGTCCCTTTAAAAAATAAAAATGAAAATTACCCTATGATTTACTCACCCTCAAGCCATCTTAGGTGTTCTTAGGCATATCCTTTCTTCTTTCAGACGAATACAATCAGAGTTATATTAAAAAAAATGTCCTGGCGCTTACAAGTTTTATAATGGCAGTGAATGGCTGTTGAGATTTTAAAGTCCAATAAAGTGAATCCATCCATCATAAAGTATACTCCACATGGCTCCGGATGGCCTTTATTAACACCCAGGAGCCATGTGGAGGACTTTTCATAATGGATAGATGCACTTTATTGGACTTCAAAATCTCAACAGCCATTCACTGCCATTATAAAGCTTGGAAGACCCAGGAAATCTATTAATATAAATCTGATTGTATTCGTCTGAAAGAAGAAAGTCATATACACCTTCGGTTTGAGGGTGAGTAAATAATGGGGTTATTTTCATTTCTGGGTGAACTATCATTTTAAATATACTTAGAAATAATACATTATATAAATATGCAAATGCATTACATGGTAAGGTTCAAATATGTTGCTTGTTGCCCTGATGACAATGACAAATATATATGATTATTACAGTTGCTTTTTAAAGATCTTTTGCACATTTGCTCTATCCATTTTTTCCCCACAGTTTGTAGTAAGTCAGAATATGGAAGACATCATATGCCAGGAAGCTTGAGATATCCTCAGCTCTGTGTGACTCACTGCTCATAAAGAGCATAGCTGTACACTATGGTGTGAATAGGACATGAATACCTACGTAACAGTCAACCAGTGAGTCACCAGTGACCAAGCTTTTGCTTTCCTGCACATTAATTCCACCTCCCTGCTCTTTCTTTCCTCTCTTTCTCTCTATTAATCCATTCTCTCTTCTCTTCCTCTTTCTTGTAATGTTTCCACATCCTTCCCTCCATCTTCCTCCTCCGCCCACTAGTGTCTTCAGGGATGTAAAGCCGAGGTCATCTATAGGGATCCCCCAAGAGAAAATGCAGAAATAGACATTTTGGCCAGAGGGTGTGAGTGTACGTGTAATGGAAGATAGAGACATAAACATTGTGAGTGCATGAGACGCAGAGAGAGCGAACTAGGGGACAAGGAGAGCTTGGGAGACCCCATCATCTCCCCGGAAGCGATGGTTATTTCTGGAACGCTGAGCACTGAGTTTTGACACACAGCAACTGCAGAACCACTGGTTGAAAGGCCAGAAGTGATTGACACGCAGACAAGAGCGGTTGTGATGTGGGGACAGGACTCAGTCATACGGTGATGTTACCGATGCTGACTGGTGGAGAGACGATACCCATGCTCTTGAAAAACTCACACCCAGCCACCCGTTCCCCTGGGGCAAAACAAATGAAGCGTAAGTCTCCATACAGAGCGAGCTTTACTTCCTGCTGTTGGAGTAGGGTGATGCTGCTTTACAACAGCTGGACATTTGAGAGCATGTGGATGTGATAGGAGAAGGTAAAGAGTAGTTCTGCACGATCATGAGATCAAGCCATTCTAGATATTTATGATTTCCTTCTTTCAGATGAATACAATCGGAGTTCTATTAAAAAATGTGCTGGCTTCTTCAAGCTTTATAATTGAAGTGAAAGGCTGTTGAGATTTTGAAGTTCAATAAAGTGCATCCATCCATCATAAAAAGTGCTCCACACAGCTCCGGGAGGTTAATAAAAGCCTTCTGAAGAGAACCGATGCGCTCATGTAGGAAAAATATTGGATATTTAACATTTCATGAACTGTTAGAGAACCAAGTTTTGTTTACAGCAAAAGAAAACCAGTCTCCAGTCTTATATCGAAATTCTCCGACATTTTTCTTTACAAATCCTCGTTTTGCACTTCTAATTTGTGACCGGTGTTTTGTTTTACTCTCTCATCTGCGCTTCTGCGTTCACAGCTCTTTCGTGAACGTGCATGCAACAGTTAGCAGAAGCTAGAGATTATGGTTTTTAAAGTTTTAAATATGCAAATTGTCCTTACACAAACGCATTGCTTCGCTTTACAAGGCCTTTATTAACCCCCCCAGAGCCATGTGGCGGATACTATATGATGGATGGATGCACTTTATTAGACTTCCAAATTTCAACAGCCATTCACAGCTATTATAAAGCTTGGACAAACTTCGATTGTAACTGTCTGAAAGAATAAAAGTCATATACTCCTAGGATGGCTAGAGGGTGAGTCATTCATGGGGTAACTTTCAATTTTTGGGTAAACTTTAACCTCCAGGCAGGGTCATGCATCCAGGGAATCTTTCCATTCAATAAAAGGTTTTGTAATGGAAAAGTGTTTTTTTTTTTTTTTTTTTAAATGTTCTTCACACTAAGAATGTTTTATTTATTTATTATTAATTTTTAGTAATTATATTATTTATAATTATGATATAATATAATTATTATTCATAATTATAATTATTTATAGTAATAATTATTATTATTGTTTAAGAATTGTTCACTGAAAGGTTCCTTGGGCAATGAAAAAAATATTATTTTACGGGAATGCTGCTTCTGCAAAAAAAAAAAAAAAAATTCAAAATCACAACATCACATTCAGCTGGTAAAAACATGAAAAACAAAGCTCTCATTTAAATTCTGAACAGATTATATAATCACAACACCAAACATTCTCGACTATTCCTGGTCAGTTATCATCAGTGCAAATTTAAGTTTACATAGTTGCACACGGATGTTAGAGTATTTTAAATAAATAAATAAATAAATACATACATACATACATACATACATACATACATAAATACATAAATAAATAACAAATTTTGGTGCTTAAAGAGTAAAATGATCAAACTGTCATTTGTGACTCCGGACAACAAAACCAGTTGTAAGTAGCACTGGTATATTTGTAGAAATAGCCAACAATACATTGTATGGGTCAAAGCTACTGATTTTTCTTTTATGCCAAAAAAGATCATGTTCCATGAAGATATTTTGTATATTTCATACAGTAAATATATCAAAACTTAATTTTTGATTTGTAATATGCATTGCTAAGAACTTCACTTCATTCATGATTCTCTCAATATTTTGATATTTGCACCCTCAGATTCCAGATTCCAGATTTTAAAATAGCTGTATCTCGGCCAAACATGGTCCTATCCCAACAAACCATTCATCAGTGACCCTTATGACAGGTTTTGTGGTCCAGGGTCACATATTAAGAAGTGCCACTGATGTATATTTTGGTTTCCCCACACAACCTTTAATAGAACCTTCATAATTTTCTCTTAGCATGAAAAAATAATATGAACCTTTCAATAATATGAAGAACCATTAACCACTACCTGTTTTTGGTGTTCTATAATGTTCACCAAGTAAATAAGTTTTACAGTCATAAAAACCTACATACACCTTTCAGATAATCAACTTGCCTTTTGCATTCATATGCACAATAGAAATGTCTGAGCTTGCAATTCTCCACCACTTCATGATGAGCATTTTAATGGAATAGATCTATAACTGAATCTGTTTATTGTGGAAATTGCAACTATAATCTCAAATATTTTGAATACTTCTGCAGTCATAGGTCCTAGACAGAGAAACTGTTTTCGAATATTTTCACAGAATGTGCTGTCACTGAAAAGTAAAGCCCCTTCTGAGACGCACTGCGAGTCTTCAGGTGGACCAAATGACCTTGTAAAGGAAATGGTAAGTGTCCTGTGAAAAAACACATTCTATGTAACCGGATGTAGTGAAGGGGAATCTGAGGTATGCCTGCCTCCCCCGCCCCTTCCCTCCCCTCCCCTCCCCTCCGCTGTTTCTGTCATCTCGTCGCATCTCCTCTAGCTCACCGCTACTAGTCCTTCATCTACCTGGCTGCTCATAAAACCGTTCCCGCTCCATCGCTGGGGAGAACCACGCGTTCAGCGACCTACAGCCGCTGACGTAACGATGCCAGGTACCGAATAACGTCGAGAAGAAAGAAAATATCTTTACCCATCGCGCGCGTGTCCACCTCGACAAAGTCACGCTCCGATACGCACGACCACACGCGCGCACGGGAGAGAGCAGTTCACGCGCGGCAGATGCTTCCCCGTCCTCGCTGAGATGATGGCTCTGTGGACGCTCTTCTGCATCCTCGCCATTGTGAAAAGTAAGTTATCCGCTCGCTACTCTGAGGCTTTTATTCGCGAAACCAGTCGTACGTAATGCAGGTTGGTGCGTAAGCACAGTTATCCATATGATATTGGCATTGAAGAAGCGATGTATGGAAGCAAACCTTAGCTCTTTTGGAGATGGAGAGATGCTGGGCGACAATGAATCTATACAATCACTCTGTGGCAATATTTCATGTGTGACCTGAGTGTTAACAGATATATTATGCTCATATTTTCCTGCCGTCCTCTTAAGTTGCGCACAGCGCCTGCTGTAGCGCATTAATATAGAATCACGGCGGCTGCATGTTGGCCGTTTCTCATTGTGCGCAGAAGTGCTGAGCAGCGGTTATGGCACTGTAAGCCTGAATGATAATACACATCATTATTGCAATGAGCCGCAACCGCCACAACTGCTGAGATGTGATTTTTAGAGTCTCTCTGGGGTCGCCACTTGACGAAGATAACATTTAATTTGTGTTTATCACTCAGCATTGCCTCGCAAGAATGGATGGATAGTTGCAAAGCTTGTGTTAAATTGTTATGTTCATAAAGCGAGCTTGCAGAAATGGCTTGAAGTGTGTGTGTGGAAACATAAGGCATGGGTCTTTAACCCCCTGATGCATGCTTTATTAAATCACTACGGAAAAAGAAAGTTTAATGCATTTTACTTCAAAACAAGATTCTAATGATTCCAACCCAGATGTTACACACCTGCCACCATGAATTTAGGGCTGTATTGCAATATGATCTAAGTAAATGACAATTTGTTGGTAATCAAAAAATATGCATATAATATGAATATCATGATTTAAGCACGCCATCACAAACATTTGTGACCCTGGACCAAAAAACCAGTCATAAGGGTCAATTTGAGACTGAAATAAGTTGAATAAATAAGCTTTCCATTGATGTATGGTTTGTTATGATAGGATCATATTTGACCAAGATACAACTTTTTGAAAATCTGGAATCTGAGGGTGCAAAAAAAAAAAAAAAAAGAAATTCTCAAAATATTGAGAAAATCACCTTTAAAGTTGTCCAAATGAAGTTCTTAGCAATGCACATTACTAATCAAAAATTACGTTTTGATATATTTACGATAGGAAATTTACAAAATATCTTAATGAAACCTAATATCCTAATGATTTTTGGCATAATCGATCATTTTGACCCATACATTGTATTGTTGGCTATTGCTACAAATATAACTATGTATGACTGGTTTTGTGGTCAGGGTCACATTTTTCACACATATCTTTGTGTCTTTAATATAATATAAATCTCTACTGCTGTTGCTCTGTATGCACATAATCGAATAAAATTACATAATTTATTTTTCACATTGTAAAAATGACATCATTGATTTATCGCAAATATTCTTAAAGAAAATCACCATAGAATTAAAGTGTAGATCCTATTCTTTCTTTTTTTCTTTCTTTCTTTAACTGGATCTTATGGAATCAAAAAAAAAAAAAAGAAAAGATTTTGGTAGTACTTGGTACTACTTTTGTCAGCCATGTTGGTTTTATGTGTCATAAATTAAAAAACAGGTATAAACAGGACAGTCGAATGCTCAAAAGAGGATAAAAGGTAAAGGACTCCGAAATTAATAATTAGCTGAAAATGTATTCATTCTCAGGTCATTTAAGATATTAATGTTTCTTCATCAGAACAGATTTAGAGTACTTGCATCAATTGCTCACCAATGGATCCTGATCAGTGAATGGGTGCCATCAGAATGAGAGTCCAAAAAGCTCATAAAAACGTCACAATAATCCAGTCCATCAATTAACGTCTTGTGAAGTGAAAATATGTGTTTGTAATAAACAAATCCATCATTAAGGTGTTTTAAATTGAAACCATTGCCAAAATATGAGTATGCAATCTATAATTATACAATTCATAATATTACCTCCAGTAAATGGATGACCTTAGGATGAGTAAATCTTTAGTAAATCTTAATTTTTGGGTGAATTATTTGTTTAATGGTGAATTAAATGTGAGGTCACACACTCTGAATGGTTAAAATGACTTTAGAGGGTTAAAAATAAACAATAATAATAATGATAATAGGTAGTCAAATTTCTAAAAAGTGACCTGATGATCTTTAACAATCCATTGTTGGTGTAATCTAATATGTAACCCTGGACCACAAAACCAGTCTTAAGTAGCACGGGTACAAAAATACATTGTATGGGTCAAAATTATTGATTTTCCTTCTATGGCAAAAATCAGTAAATAAGTAAAGATCAGGTTCCATTAAGATATTTTGTACATTTCCTACCATAAATATATAAAAACATAATTTTTGATTAGTAATATGCATTGCTAAGAACTTCATTTGGTCAACTTTAAAGGTGATTTTCTCAAAAGGTGATTTTCTCTTAGATTTTTTTGCACCCTCAGATTCCAGATTTTCAAATAGTTGTATCTCGGCCAAAATATTGTCCTATCCCATACATCAATGGAAAGCTTATTTAGTCAGCTTTCAGATGATGTATAAATCTCAAATTCAAAAAATTGACCCTTATGACTGGTTTTGTGGTCCAGGGTCACATATAGTCTGAATTAATCAGTCATTTCGATGTGTTTCATTCAAAACCAAACCAGTATCTTATCACAGCTCATCTGTCAAAATATTTTGATGATGTAATGGTAGCAGTTCCCCTGTTAGAAACATACTGACTGTACAAGAATTATAACTGAACAAGCTTATGCATGAAAGAAAAAATAAATAAATGTTCATGCACGCACACGCACACACACACACACACACACACACACACACACACACACACACACTGCAGGCTGTTGGAAATCGGATTAGGTCCTCCTTTTCTAAGTGTCAGACCCCAAAAGGCTAATTCAGTTAATTAACTCTGACTACAAGCAAATGAGTAAAAGAACGAGTGACCGTCAGATGTGTGGTGAAAGGGTTTGTTAGGGTCAAAAAAGAGGAGGGTCCTTCTCGCTCCACCATCCCACATCCATCACAGCCCTTTTTCCTCATGGTATAAACACGTTAAGATTCTCTTAGCAGTATACGATAGATATACTGCAGTAGTAGTACATTAGCATAGTATATTAGACTCACTGGTGTATCATTAGGCAGTTAATGCAGCAACCCACCCAGTCATATTAAATAACCATTAACTAAAGAGGACTGAAAAGGTTGTTATGGTGATGAACAGACATGCATCCTGTTTGTGAATGATTAGGGTTACGTAATACACACATAAGGAGTATACCAGAGGGCTGTGGCCTGTTCTCTCATTAAGTGGCATCGAGTCAGAAGCACTGACCTGCATTACATGTTTAGCCTTTTGTTCAGCTAAAACTCAACATTATATACTTTTGAGATCTTCTTTTGAGAAATAATTTCAGAATCTCATTCTGTTCTCTTGCTGAACGACAAGAAAAGTAAAAATAGCAGTTTAAAGTTTAAAGGGAAAGTTCACTCAAAAATGTAAATTATGTTAACATTTGTGACTGTGGACCACAAAACCAGTCATAAGAGTCAATTTTTGAAATTGAGATTTATACATCATCAGAATAAATAAGCTTTCCATTGATGTATGGTTTGTTAGGATAGGACAATATTTGGCTGAGATACAACTGAAAATCTGGAATCTGAGGGTGCCAAAAAAAAAAAAAAAAAAAAAAAAAAAAAAAATCAAAATATTGAGAAAATCACCTTTAAAGTTGTCCAAATGAATTTCATAGCAATGCATATTACTAATCAAAAATTAAAGTTTGATATATTTACAGTAAGAAATTTACTAAATATCCTCATGGAACATGATCTTTACTTAATATCCTAATGATCTTTGGCATAAAAGAAATATCGATAATTTTTACCCATACACTATTATGAGGTTTTGTGGTCCAGGGTCACATTTATTTACTCTAATGTCTTTCAAACCCATAAGACTTCATGCATCTTTGAAAAACAAAAGAAGATATTTGTAAAGAAACCAAAAGTTCATGAAGACTTTACAAAAGTAAACCTCATGAACTGAGCTGCTTCATACTTAGAAAGAGTGTTTTCAAAAGAGACTTAATATTTATAGGTGATTAAAAACCTAAACTAAATCTATTCAGCAAATAAGGCAATCATGTCTCTTCAGAAAACTTGGATTAAACTGCTCAATTCATACAGATTTCTTTTCAAAAATTTTTTGAAGTGTCAACGTTTGGTGCAGTGAATTTTAAACTGGTGGAGGTTTTATTAAAAATATATTTATTTGTGTTAATGAATGAAAAACGAAAGAAAGTTATTTGTGTTTGGAATGACATGGGGGTAAATAAATGACAGAATTTTCATTTTTGGGTGAACGATTCCTTAACAGCACTACTTTGACCACATTATCTAACTTATTTAGCATAACCTAATGTAATCAGTTTGAGTCAGTAATATTAAATAACATTTATTACAAACAGAGAGACAGACAGACAGACGGATAGATAGATGGACAGATAGAGAGATCGATAGAGAGAGAGAGATAGATAGATAGATAGATAGATAGATAGATAGATAGATGTTCTGAAATGAGGCAATGTTTTGTTTTTTTTTTTTTAATCAAATGTAAAATCATGTCCCAGTCACTTTTTCTTGGTTAAACATTACCTACACTATCAGAAAAAGAAAAACATAATAAATTTTTGACATTAACAATGTTATAGATATTCTACTTGTTAAAGCCAAATGAATCTCATCAGGTTAGTGTTTTTAAACCTTTTACATTTATTCCAAAATAATAACTCAATAACAATTTAAGCAATATATTTTATTTGTGAACTTTTGTTCTTTTTAATAGTTAACTTTTAACTATTTTTGACATTTTTGGATCATCAGTCATCAAAGCTCAGTAAATATTGCTCACAAGACATTTACTTTAAATTTCACTAAGCTGATTACTCAAAAACTCTCACCGACCATGTTTTCATAGTCTTATTTTGACGTAACAAAGTGGTTACATCTAAGTGTGTAAGTTATTTACTCACTTTTTTAAATTAGTCTTCCAGTTAACGCCAATTGTTCATTCAGACTGATTTGTGTACGGCAACGTGCATGGGATTTATTGAGACGGGATTTATCGCATGAACCAAATCACAGCCGAACATAACCAGTCATGTCCAATTATATCGCAATGGAGGCATTACCTCCTCTCACGTGACTTTCCTCCATCCATTCTCAATTACCCCCCACCAAAAAACTCAATGGGCGCAAAAGAGACGCAATCTCCGGCTGTAACTTTACTTGCTGGTGTCACTGTTGGACAATGTTTCTTTAAAAAAATGAGTGATTTATACTCTTTTTAACATTATATTTTGTAATACTGGCGTTGTTTTATTTTTGTATTTCAATTTTTTATATTTTGAGGAGGCACTGCCTCCCTTGCATCCTTGGAGGAAACCCCCCTCAGATAGACACCTGTAGATGTACCTGTAATGTTACCGCTTGAAGCACATTTTGTTACCTGGCAAAGCATGTTTTGCAGCAAAAAGTGCTATACAGGCATATAGTAGGATAGGAAGGCACAGTATTCCTAGGCACCCACCCAGCCAAAATATATGGTGAATCAATATTCAGTTCCTCTCACCTCGTCCATTCTGCCCACGCATTAACTGTAATTAATGTCAGCAAGTCAGCCCTGGCTCTGCTTTGCGGAACGTCTTTCTGTTCGGCCTCTCTTTATCAAGGAGGAGCAGATTTGGCAGTGATTTGGACTAAATACAGCTTCGGCCTTGAGGGAGCCGTAAAAACAGACAAAGCCTGTTGTGGAGTGACTTATGGCCCACCTTTATCTCCCGGCTGATCGATGGTGGAGACACAGAGGGTCGAGCCCTCTCCACCTTCTGCATTATAGCTCTGCTACAAACTCACACCCAGGAATCAGACTTTACAACATACCACTACATAAGCCAAAGATGAGATGGATGGATGTTTTCAAACAGAGCAGAACACACTGACTTCTTAAGAGAAGAGACAGTGATGCTGGATACGGATGGTGGAACCGGATGCAGACTTCGATGTGAAATAGTCAAGAATCAGTGAGAAAGCGTCTGGTGTGTTTCTTCAAGAACAAGACAGAGCTCAAAGCTGCGGGCTTGCATACTAATCAGATTACAAGTATGCAGACTTGCCCATGCGTGCATCACTGTCTTTGCACAGACGCATAAAGAGATGCGCATTTTGAGGGGTCAATAAAGAGCAGTGAGTGTAGGTGCGGATGGGAGGTTCACCTCCTGCTCTATTTTTAGCGGTTATTATTCACACCTCAGCGCACACACACTCCTCCTCACAGAGTCTGTGTCTCTCCCTTACTTTCAGTTAAACACACTGACTCTCAAAGGACTTTCAAGGACATTCTGGCATCTTCCTTTCGTACATGTACCGATCGCAAACCCCACAATGGCTCTGAGAGTGTTTACGCGCTTAAAATTTCTCCATTTAGTTCAAATTATTTGTTTAAGTTCTGTCATCATTTACTCACCCTCATGTCGTTTCAAACCTGTATGGCTTACTTTCTTATGTGGAACACAATAGGGAGATTATTTTCTATCCAATTACCGTACTATGAATATGTAGCTTTTTAAGCTACAAAAACGAGCACAAAGCTTTGTGAAGATGATCCATACACTTGCGCACTGTATTCTATATCTGTTTGAAGCCATACAATAGCTGTGGTTGCGAAACAGATCAAATTAAAGCCTTTCACTGATATATTCTGTGAGCTGGTAACTTGAGAACTGCCTGAGAAATTTTATGCTGAGCAAAATTTGTACTTGTATTCAGCCAGGTCATATTAAATGGATTAAAAGAGACAATGAAGACATTAATGTGACAAAAGATTTCAATTTCAAATAGATACAGTTCTGTCATGACAACTCTCAGAAGATTTTGGCATGGTAATGGATGTGACAATGTTAATGTTTTATTCTTGGCAGAACAGATCTGCTATGCTGCTGAAAAGCAAGTACAGGAACTTGTTACTTCCAAAACATACGCTGATACACTTAAGAAATACTGCTGCTGCACAAACAGCATATATAATAACCCGTAGCAGATCTATACAGGTGGAGCTGGGGAGGTGGAGGTTTTCAGAGGAACTCTGAAAGTGTGCTGCAAAATGCTTTAGTGAATTCTAACCAGTCATTTAAATGTAAAGCAGCAAGCTCATTGGCTGTGTATGCAGCTGAACCAATTAGCTTGTGCGAAGTAGTTTAATGTTATGAATTTCATCAGTTCGCATTAACAACCCATTTAGCGACATTTAGAGTTTCATGACAGAACTTGGTATTTCTTTTGAGCTTTGTATTCATAAAAAAATCCTGAAAAAAATACATCATGGTTAGCACAACTGTTTTCAACATTGATAATAATAAATGTTCCTTGAACACCAAATTAGCATATTAAAATGATTTCTGAAGAATCATGTGACACTGAAGACTGAAGTAATGAATGCTGAAAACTGAGGTTTGCATCACAGAAATAAATGACATATATTGTATTTTAATATTATATAGGCCTAAGCCTACATTTAAATAGAAAACAGAGTTAAATTGCAATAATATTTCACAATATGACTGTTTTCACCATATTTTTGCTTAAATAAATGCAGCCTTGGTAAGCAAAAGACAACTTTCCAACCTCAAACTTTTGAACAGTAGTGTACATTGAACACACAAACCCTATTTTGCCTTTTTCTCTCTTTCGTTTTTGCTGTTTCATGTAGATTGTGGCTTATATGTGCATATAACATGCTTACATTGTGCTCGTCATCTGATCTGTATGTCAGTCATGCTGGCTCAACATTTTAGCCCATCTAGATACGGCAGTGATCTGACACTCTGCTCTGCTCTCATATCTCTGATCCACAGACCATTTTGGCAGCAAACAAATGATGCTAAGGTTTTCCAATTTCACACAGATATCCAACCAGCATGTCTCCCATGCTAATCTTCTACAGTAGTTGGAATATCTGTCATAAAAGCTTACAGACCAGAGGTCTCATACTTGTACATTATACAGTACTATACATTACACTAAGCTTCTTCAGCTTTTGGTTGACGTTAAAGCAATATTGTGTTTTTCATGATTAAAGGATTAGTTCACTTCCAGAATTACAATTTTGCTGATAATTTACTCACCCTCATGTCATCCAAGATGTTCATGTCTTTTTTTCTTCAGTCGAAAAGAAAAAGGTTTTTGAGGAAAACATTCCAGGATTTTTCACTTCAGTGGGAGCCAACGGGTTGAAGGTCAAAAGTGTAGTTTCAGTGCAGCTTCAAAAGACTTTACATGGTCCCAGCCAAGGAATAAGGGTCTTATTTAGCGAAACAATCAGTCATTTTCTAAAAATAAATAAACTTATGTACTTTTTAACCACAAATGCTTGTCTTGCACTACACTCTTAAAAATAAAGGTGGTTGATACCATTGAAGTACCATTTTTGATTCCACAAAGCGCCATTCAGAAAAGAACCATCTCTTTTTTACCTTTTTGTAATCTGAAGAACCTTCTTTCGCCACACAGAACCTTTTGTGAAACAGAAAGGTTCTTCAGGTGCTGAAGGTTCTTTACGGAACCATTTAGACAAAAAAGGTTCTTCTATGGCATTGTGAAGCACCTTCATTTTTAAGAGAGTCTATAACTTCATGCATTACGTAATCATGTTGGAAAGGTAACATGTGGTTAGTTCTTCATCTGTGTACTTTGGTTCATTTGTGGTTAAAAGTATACAAATTCATTTTTTTTTTTAGAAACTGACTGATTGTTTCGCTACATAAGACCCTTACTCCTCAGCAGGGATCGTGCAGAGCCTTTTGAAGCTGCATTGAAACTGCAATTTGGACCTTCAAACCGCTGATCCCCATTGAAGACCACTATATGGAGAAAAATCCTCAAAAACCTTTATTTCTTTTCGACGGAAGAAAGAAAGACATGAACATCTTGGATGACATGGGGGTGAGTAAATTATCAGGAAACTGTGAACAAAGAAAGAAAACATGAATTGCCACATGTGGTAAGTGAGGTAAACACCACAGAAATATGACTCAGCAAAGACCTTATGAATATTCATAATTCATTACCTTATTTATTCTGTGTTGACCTTTTGTTCATTATATTCTGTCATCAGGCAAAACACATGCCCAGATTATTTGTAGAGAAAGACGGACTATGATGTTCTAGAGAATTTCCCTGGGGGACAGAAAGAGAAAGCAAGCAAGTAATGTGGAGAGAAAAACAGGGGTTTTAACCTTTAGCTTTTTGGATGGCGTGGTGAAAGGCTTTTATAAACAGTAGAGCTCTATCATTTATGACAAACAACATAAAAACACAGATGTATGTTAATTAAAGAGTATGAGATCTATATTCACTTATTCACTTTTGTATTCAAGGTAAAATTGATTTGAATAAAAAATATAATTAAATCTAATACACTGTATACACTCTTAAAAATAAAGGTGCATCACGGTGCCATAGAAGAACCTTTTTGTTTAAATGCTTCCATAAAGAACCTTTAACATCTGAAGAACCTTTCTGTTTCACAAAAGGTTCTTTGTGGCGAAAGAAGGTTCTTCAGATTATAAAAAGGTAAGAAAGAGATGGTTCTTTAAAGAACCTTTGACTGAATGGTTCTTTGTGGAACCAAAAATGGTTCCTCTATGGCATCGCTTGAAGAACCTTTTGAAGCACCTTTATTTTTAAGAGTGTAATCTAATACAAACTTCAAAACCTACAAAATAAATGTACTAAATGTACTACTTCATTACATGAGACATTAAAACAAACCTCTAGGACAACTGGGACTCGATGGTCAGGTGTATTAATTTCTGATGAGCTGCTGTTTTTTAATCCAGATGTGCCCATGTGTTGCCAAGCCAATGTTCATTTTAGATGAGCGCAAACAAGCTCAGACAAGCCATTCCAAATCAGCCAGACATAAACCTGCCAACACAAGCTGGACTAATTGTAAACACTCAATTTTCAGATCCATTTTGTGTCTGTGGAGCATATAGTGACGGTACAGAAGAAAGCCAGACCTAGAAGCAGCAGACAATGTATGAAGGGAAGCATAACAATAAAACAGGTTCAGAGTGCTATCGATCCTTTTACAGCACATTTAAAGAGGGCACTGTACATTCAAAGCTGAATGAGAGTGTTGTTGAACTGCTTAAAGCCTGATCTTTCATTCCAAGACCTTGCCTTTAGAACACAGAGATAAGCACAAATGCTGATTACAACATTTCAAGCATCAATCAGCAATGCTCATGCAGTTTCATTGCACAGAGTGAAAGAACAGTCTACATATGTAATGGTTCTTACTACAAAAGATGATTTTGAGGAGCAATTTCTAATTTAAATAAAAAAGTGACATCAAAATCATACGCTGGAGGTAGAATCTGGGGACATATTGTCAGGCAGGATTATCCTGTAAAGAAGACAATGTCAGCCAGATGAGCTTATGAAGTCGACTCCCCTCGTGTCCTTGTGGAATGGATGCGGTATGTGTGATGCAATGCAATGTGCGGTAACACAATAGCTTTCTATGGCCAGCAATTTGTTTGGCCCGTCTTTGGAAGCTTTCACCATTATGAGTGCTCAGATCAATACCGTCAGCTCTAAGCATCTGTCTGAAACGCATCATCCTATTCCTCCTAAATCGACTTCTCTCTTTCTTCTCTCCAAAAGCATGTACTGCAGTAACACAGCAAATAAATATAGCACAAATATGTATATAACAGGCTGAATGGAGAGACATATTTTGTGCAGAGGATATTTATCAGCTATTCACAGCTGAATGTACTGTATGAACATATGAGCTTTTTTGTATGTTGGCACTGGAATATCTTTGGATAGTATTAAATATATTCCCATTTAATGTCATTCATTCATTGAAATACTATGTAAATACTAAATATGAATTACTATGTGCATGAGTGAACGTGTATATGCTTGTATGTATGTAAACTAACCTACATACATATGGTTAAGACTGGGGAATAGAATATTGGGATAAAGGGATAATCCACCCAAAAATTAACATTTTGTCATCATTTATCAACCTGATTTCATGACTAAAACGTACCTGTGGGAACTTTTTTGCAAGATGCGAAATACATACCACCATGTACATCTTGTGACATATTCGATTTGAAATGTCCACTGAGTGGCGCTAAAACAGTGTTTGTTTGTTTTTTTCCCCTGCACAGATGAATGTACATATGGTACATTTTATCAAAGCCAATAGAAGGCAAGTCTGCAGCCTTTAGCCAAAAAAGCGTAACGGCTAATGCTAATGCTTCCCATTTGGGAAAGAAGACCAGAGGCCGTTTTTTTTTTTTTTAATGGATGTCAATGGAGGAGAGGCTCCACTACGCTGAATAAACAGCTTTTTAGAGAAAACAGCTTATCATTTATTGAATCGACAGCCTATCGGCTAATCTTCAACATCTAATCTTACACATTTGGATTTAAAGGGTAGGACTGTCGCGTTAACCGCAATATCGCAATACCGCGATTGACGAACATAACCGCAAAGGAATGCAACAACCGCAGCAACCATGATATTAGTGTTTTCATTTTTCGTAAGGTTATGCCCTTCTCGTTTTACACTTCGTACATGTGTACTGAATATTAAATAAGTTAGTAATGACAACATAATGTGTACCATGCTGATTTGTACAGAGACTCAGTAGATTTGCACTTAACAAGCCTAAACAGACAGCGAATGAGAGAGAGATTGACTGATCGTGTGTGATTATTTGCGTCTGTCCTTCAGACCGAGTTATGTACTGTATATTTGTGGAAATAGGTTGTCATGTCCAAGGAAAGCGAAATCTGTCTTAAAATCGACGCTCTACTGGTCAACTGAGCCTTTAAGCTCAAAGCTAAAATGATTTCAGTCTTTCTTTAAATGAATCAGCGTTTTTGAACATTCAGTTGAATGAACGGTTAAAGACTCAATGCAGTCCCTTGCCGCGATCTTGTAGCATAACAGTGAAACCGCGCTGACTGACAGCCTGTCTAGAATGTGCAGGTGAAATATCAACAGAAAAAGTCTCTTGTTAAGTCACATTCAAGGAGCACCGTTATTTTGTCATTCTCTTTACTTCACTTCCTGTGTCAACGCGATTTCGTTTCGTTTCATTGGTTTCTGAATATGACCTCCTTACATCGTAACACATACATACAGATTTTATATATATAAAAAATATATATACACACCACGACAGCCCTATCATACATATACATATGGCAGTAATACTGCATTTCGCGCTATTGAGCCACTCAAATTTACCGCAAGGTAAATTCCTTCACCACGACAGCCCTATTAAAGGGGTCATCGGATGCCCATTTTCCACAAGTTGATATGATTTTTTTAGGGTCTTAATGAAAAGTCTATAATACACTTTGGTTAAAATCTCTCAATGGTAGTGTAAAAAAAAACAAACAAACACCCTTTTTACCAAAATCAGCTCTGCACACAGCAACCGGTTTGTTGCATACCTCTTTAAATGCTAATGAGCTCTGCTGATCCCGCCCTCATTCATCCTCACTCTTCTGTGAGAAGAGAGGGCCATAAAACTTGCTAACTGGCACATTAGGAAAGGCGTTTTGCAAAGATTCATAAAAAAAACCCTTATACTCACTTCTTGTGCAGGTAAAGCTGGATCACAAATGATTTGCACGAACTTAGACATATTTAGGTAGACCGGGGGTGGATTCCCTTCAAAAACAAAAGTAATCCTCTGCATCTTTAGCGGCTCAGTTGTCAGGAGTAAATGACGACTGCTACGTTCATTATTACATCCAACAACAAAACACCTCAATCACTTAGGGCAGTGGTTCCCAACCACATTCCTGGAGGCCCCCCAACACCACATGTTTTTCATGTCTCCTTAATCAAACACACCTGATTTGGATCATCAGCTCATTAGTAGAAACTCCAGGACCTGAAATGGGTGTGTCAGACAAAGGAGAGATGCAAAATGTGCAGTGCTGGCAGGCCTCCAGGAAATTGGTTGGGAACAACTGGCTAAGGAGACAATCTTGTCTACTCCTGCCCCAGCGTCGAAACAATGGCGGACTGTTCACAGCTCACTCAGGGCGGGTCTAAGGTAAGATTATCATTGTATGGTGGTTGTGTACACACACTGCCAACACACATTTATGTTCAACAACATGTAAAAGTGAATTTTGCATCCGATGACACCTTTAACTATTTTTAGAGTTTGCACTGAAAAAAATGCCATTTTATAAGAGAAGTCACAGACTTTTTGCAACAGGTGGGATTCAATTTATGATTGCGCGTCGCACAACTCAAGTGGTGGGTGAGTAAATTATGAGGGTGATTAATTCTTGAAAGAAACGTAATGGGAAAATGATTGTGATTATTGAATTTTGTGAGGAATTTATAACAAGAATTGTGAAAATTTGTCACAGATTCATGACAAGTATTTTTTGAGCTACAAAATAAAAACTTTTAGATGACCTGTTTATTTCTAGTTTATGGTTAAATGTTACAGTGACTGAAAGATACTATGTGGATTGATGAATGACAGTGTAGTTGGTACTTATAATAGGATAAATATAATGTACTAAAAATGAGATATATCATTATCTATATGATTTAAAATAACACGTGATTGATTGCTTTGAAAACATATTACTCATGGCAATTTTAGTCTGTGAGCTATTAAAGGGATAATTCACCCAAAAATGAAAATTCTGTCATTAATTACTCACCCTCATGTCGTTCCAAACCCGTAAGACCTTTGTTCAACTTTGGAACACAAATGAAGATATTTTTATGACATCCGAGAGCTTTCTGACCCTGCATAGACAAGCTACGAGGATACAATTTGTGTGCAAAGTAAACAAAAATAACTTTAAGGTCAGAAAGCTCTCATATTTCATCAAAAATATATTAACTTGTGTTCCAAAGACAAACAAAGATCTTACAGGTTTGGAACGACATGAGGGTGAGTAATTAATGGTGAACTATCCCTTTAAGGAAAATGTAAAACATGTCAGAATTGCCCCTGGTCACCCCTACAATATTTTTCTCTACACAAGCCAATGCGCAAGGAAACATTATAAGCACTTATAGAGAGCTGGAAAAGACAGCATCCCACTGCCTGGCTTTATATAGCACAGCAAACACACAGAGAGAGGATCAAAGAAGAGAAAACATGCTGATTTATTAAAATACCTTCTGCCTCAACACAAGCCTGCACAACATTGTCTTAAAGAGGGAGAGAGAGGAAAAGGATGGATGGACTGAAAGAAAAGATAATGCAGGATGATAGGAGGAAAGAGAGAGAAAAGGAAATGAGAATAGTCATTGCAGCATTTGCTGAACATTAACAGTCATTTCAAAACCATGGACATAAATGAGCTGGTCCTCTGTTTGCTGTATAACAGCTTTTAGTCTTTTGAGAAAGCTTCATACTTGATGTTGGAACATTGATGGAGGGATTTGTTCCTATTTAGATGCAGTTGGGATCATGAATCATCCCACAGAAATTCAGTTGGGTACTTCTGCACCACATTTTCTTTATAGATCTTGCTTTGTATATTATGATTCATGAGCAAAAAAGGTATGCCCAGTTCTTCTTGAATGGCTCCCTTTAAGACAGGAGCAATAAAAGAAGGGAAACTGAGCAGAAAAGGGATACTGCATTTAAACAGAGACAGTGAGATTTAGAGGGCTGAATGTGCAGGTGGGCATGAGCACAGAGGAGAAAGAGAGAGTTTATGGTGTGTGATTAGAGTCTTCATTGATCTGTGCTGCCGTAGAAACATCTTTCCTGTTCACTGAACACAACAAGAGCGGCAAGAACAAGCCGATAAGACAGAGAACAGGATGGATGAGTAGTTAGTGAGAGGGACAGAAGAAATTTATTATGCTGACCCTGAGAAAGGAGAAAACAACAAGACGAGAGAAGTGGAGACCAAAATGCTACATTGTCTCTCAGTACAATATGAAAGAGAATATCGGACTTGCTTGATTTAAGAAGTATACAGAGTCATTTTATATTGTATTGGTGGTAGTGAAGATTAGCATACAAAGGAATGTGCTCTGTGTAACTAATAGACTCAAGGGGGAAAACAGCTTTTACTTGATTTAATGAATAAAGCCATCTCGCTGGATTGATCCGTAGGTGCTATTAGTCAAATTACATGAAGCATGCAACAAGGGTTTTATAAGCATGCAATGATGGGTGTTTGCCTGTCACTCTCAAAAAATAAAGGAGATTTGAGGCAGTGCTTTTCTGCTGCCCTGCCAAAGGCTGAAAGCTGCTGTTCGCTTTACTAAACAGCAGCACCTTTTTGCAGGGTTATCATAGTTATTGTATTTATATATCAGGGGCATTTTACTCCGAGGAGGAAAGGAAGACAGTGTCTCCTCAAAATAATAATAATAATAAAAAATTGTAGTAGAAAAATAAAACAATGGCAGTCTTACAAAATACAACATTAAAAAGTTACATATCACTCGTTTTTCTAAAGAAACATTGTTTAACGGCAACACCAGCAGGTACATTTACAGCGGAAGTCCATGTCTCTCTCACCTCCCCTGAGCTCACGGAGTTTTAACAGACCCCATAGTGAATGGGGTTAGTTTGATTGGGGGTAATTGAAAATGGATGGGGGAAAGTCACGTGAGAGGAGGCAATGCCTCCATAGCGATGTTTGGATATGACTGGTTATGTTTGACGGTGATTGGTTCATGCGATAAATCCAACCTCCTGTGCAGGGCTGTCACGATTCCTCAATTCAATTTCAGTACTTGATTTAAAAAAATCCTCGATTGCATTTTGGCGAGTGTCGAGCAACCTGCAGAATACTGGAAGTGGTGCATTCCACTGACGACAATCCATAAAATGCGTTATTAGACCGATTTCCAAGTCTGCATGATATGTTAAACCCATTTAAAAATCATGATAAAGCACAATGCTATTGTGAATTCACAAACGCCACCGTCCAATTAAATATGCGCAATGTAGGTTTAATGCACTTTAATTATTTAAATGTGTAGGTTACGTGCATCTCAGAGCGTCTCTGTTCACAGTAAATGCTGCTTCATATGAACTGTTGTCATTTACATGTGTTGAGCATCTCAAACTCCATCTCTGCTAGGGCTGTCAAACGATTAATCGCGATTAATCACATACAAAATAAAAGTTTGAGTTTGCCTAATATATGCGTGTGTACTGTGTGTAATTATTATGTACATATAAATACACACAAATTAATGTATATATTTAAGAGAAATATGTTATCTATGTAAAAAATATTTGTATTTATATATAATATAAATTATATAAAAATTATAATAAATACATATACTTGTAAATATTTCTTATATATGTACCTGAATGTGTTTGTTTTTATATATACATAATAATTTCACACAGTACACACATGTTTATTAGGCAAACTCAAACTTTTATTTTGTATGCGATTAATCGCGATTAATCATTTGACAGCCCTAATCTCTGCATATTGTTGAGTTTGGTTTATTATTAAATTATTAAATATGCTGACTGTTCATTGTGATTTCAAAATGAGCGCTCAAATCCTATACATTTTGATGTCTACATATTCATGAAATTGTGGTGGCTGAAGCATTTCTGTCATAAAGAAATGGCCAAATATTAAAGATTAAGTGGACAATTGAATTAAATGTTGTTTAGTCAATATTAAACAAGGATTAAGTGTAAAAACAATCATCAGGCTGTTGGTGCCCTCTGCAGGCATTTGTTATAATGCGTAAAGTACGTTCGCTCTATTGTTTCTAATATTGTTTTTAATACATAATGTATTTAAACAGTTTTGTTAAAATTATTATTATTATTATCATGCACTAACTCAATTAGATGTCAGAATAATCGACAGATTACTCAATCACCACAATAATCGTTAGTGACAGCTCTACTCCACATTTGCAAATTGGTCTAAATTAACAATATAATGCCGTTAAAATGGCAAGAAAACATGATCTGTGGGAGTTTTTAGCGAGTAATCAGCTTGGTGAAATTTAAAGTAAATCTCTGCGTCTGTGATCAATATTTACAGAGCTTTGATGACTGATGATCCAAAAACTTTTAAAAAGTAGTTAAACATTAAAGGGTTTCTCCACCCCAAAATGAAAATTTTGTCATTAATCACTTACTCCAATGTCGTTCCAAACCCATAAAAGCTTTGTTTATCTTCGGAACACAAATTAAGATATTTATTATGCATTCTGACAGCTCTCTGACCCTCCCATAGACAGCAATGTAATTAACACGATCAACATCCAGAAACGTAGCAAGGAGATCGGTAAAATAATCCATGTGACATCAGGGGTTCAACCGTAATTTCACAAAGCTACGAGAATACTTTTTGTACGCAAAGGAAACAAAAATAATGACTTTATTTAACAATTTGTCTCCTCCACATCACCGTAGTGGCATTTTGGAGCGTATCCCCACACTTTGTTTTCGTTCAAATCAAAGTGTAACTGAACATAGAAAACGTGTCTGTTTGGCGCAGCTCATACAAAACGGGATACACTCCAAAATGGTGCTACAGTGATGCGGAGGAGACAAATTGTTGAATAAAGTCGTTATTTTTTTGTTTTCTTTGCGTACAAAAAGTATTCTCGTAGCTTTGTGACATTACGGTTGAACCCCTGATGTCACATGAATTATTTTACCGATCTCCTTGCTACGTTTCTGGATGTTGATCGTGTTAATTACATCTGTCTATGGGAGGGTTAGAGAGCTGTCAGAATGCATCAAAAATATCTTATGATATAAAATATTTCTGTTCTGAAGACGAACAAAGCTTTTATGGGTTTGGAACGACATGGGGGTAAGTGATTAATGACAAAATTTCCATTTTGGGGTGGAGTAACCATTAAAAAGAATATCTGAACATAAGTTCACAAATAAAATATATTGTTTAAATTGTTACTGCTTTGAGTTATTATTTCAGTATAAATGTAAAGTGCTTAAAAATGTGGCTTTAATAAACAGAAAATATTTTTTATGATGCTTCTTTTTCTGTGGTTTCCATGAAAAGTTGCTTGAATTTTATAACAGATTTCTGTTTCATAAATCCAAGCTGTTCTCCAGAGAGGAGGTTTTCTGTGTTTTGCAGCTGTGCCTCAGGTTTAAACAAAACTACACAGCAGATGCCACTTCCAAAAATGGGAATCTTTTTTAAATGTGGGATGTGTATTGATCTACCATATATATCTCTTACAGGCAGTGATGGGGCAGATACAGAAGAGAGACTGGTGGAGCATCTTCTTAATCCAGCCCACTACAACAAACTGATCCGACCAGCGACTAATGGTTCAGAACTGGTGACAGTGCAGCTGATGGTCTCGCTGGCCCAGCTCATCAGTGTGGTCAGTGGACACTTTTACATTTTGTTCTCTTGTATTTACATACAACATGCATATGAATAAAGGTTTCATTAAACTATTATTGTCCTTACAAATTGCACTTCACTTAATCATAACACTAGCTCCTTTCAGAAGAGTTGAAACAAATATATCAGCAGTGACAGAGCCAGAGCATTTATTAAAACACCCTATTCAACATCTCTTCTGTTTTCAGATTTGGTCAGTTTTCAATGTGGTATTATGTGTCTTAGCTCAGTAAGCCTACTTAGGCCTAAAATGGAGCTGTGACATAATGCAGTTAGGCTTAGAGGCCTCTGTATTAGCATGATTTTTAGAGTAAAACGATGTCAGTATGCAGTAAGAAGCAAGTATGGACAACAGGAAATAGCCATCTCTGTTCCCACAGGTGCAGCAAATTACCCATGCTTACTGACCACTTATCATTCTATGCTAACCGCTCAGCTGTCAGCCAATTACATGCTTCCTTCATGCTTGTAATGCACTGTAAACAGCAACAGCTCACTTACCTGGGCTAAAAGCTGGAGGAAAGCTGGGTCATTCCTGTGTGATTCATCTCTGGATGGCCGGCAGAAGTTTCTTAACATCCTTGATCCATGAAAGAACCAATATCCTGAAGAATATAGCCTTAAAATAAATAAAAATAGATTTTAAACCATCAAATGATAAACCATGATTAATACATTGTTTTGTTTTGTACTTGGTATATTATATTATATTATACTATATCGGGATGCACATACGCAACCAAAATAGAGTGTTTTCACAACGCATCATTAATTGGCTATATTGGCTGCCCTAAATGTAAATGATGCCACTGAACTGAATGAAACTTGCATATTTTGCTGATTATTGCTGCTGAAAATGGTCAATTATTGTCATGTTTTGGTCTGTACTAATCGGTCAGACAGGGAAAAACATTTTGGAGTACTATAGACTGCCAAAAGTTAGGCCTATAACAAATCAAGGAGAATAGTGCAAAAAAAAAAAACAACCTGTCTGAGGAACAAAAGGCATTTGTGGTTGGCAAAACTGAACCCGGATTTCCAGGGCTTCTGTTCGTGTTTGTTCTTATCATTTCCGGTCAGGTAGGTTAAATATTAGACTAACATCATAAATTAATACTGCTCGTATGTATCTTTACCACCTATTAACTTTAGTTTGTCAAAATATTGCGCCCTTTCCTGCTGAGTCCTTCTCTATATGATTTAGCAGCTTCCACACATTTTTCCGTGGTTTAGACATCATAAATTAGCAGAGCAATGAATTCAGTAGTACCTTAAATGTGCAGTCCCTGCTGTTGCTTACATCCGAGTATCGCCAATATGGCCGCGCATCCGTATAACTGACCAGATCGTAACGTAAGTGCAAACCCTCTATAAGAAATGCGCTGTGTAAATAAGTTAAGACCGCTTATTTACGTACCATCATGATTGACTGACATGACTGACCCTGTATAAGATTTCCATTCAAACTGAAAACATAAATATAAAATATGCGCTATTGGTTTTAGAGCAAAACGTAAAACTGTCACATTTTATTCACTGACACGCTAAACTAAAAACCGGCAGTGCATATACTTATTTGCCGGCAACCCGCCAAAATAAAAGCTCGCTGATTTTGGTTTAAAAATGTTGAACATTGGTGTAAAAATAAAAAGGTAAAAATGATAATAACAATAATAAATAATAATAAAATAAAATGTAAATATTGGCATTGTATGTTTTAAGTGTACTATAAAATAATTGTATTTTTATATAAAACTATTTTTTTATATAATAATATTATCAAACTTTATTTATTATTTTGTTTATTTTATTTACAAAATAACTACATATAGTGCTATAATACTATTAATAATTATTTTATTTTTGTAGTTATATTCAATGGGTCACACTATGTGCAGTGTGAGCACCAAACCAAATGTCCAGGTGCTCTCATGAGAACCAGACTGAAAAACTTATGTGCGTCCCTCTTTTTATTATTATATTATATTATATTATATTATATTATATATTTACTATAATATTATAATAGATTTAATACATTTTATTAAATGCAGGAAAATGAAACTACATAATTTATTTAAAAGTGTGGTTCAAAAACAGAAAAAAAATTATACATTTTATTATTTAACTTACATTTTTCATTTAAATTACATATATATGTAACCCTGGACCACAAAACCAGTCATAAGTGGCGTGGGTATGTTTGTAGCAATAGCCAAAAATACATTGTATAAATCAAAATGATCAATTTTTCTTTTATGCCAAAAATCATTAGGATATTAAGAAAAGAACATGTTCCATGAAGATATTTCGTGAATATATCAAAACTTAATTTCTTATTAGTAATATGCATCGCTAAAAACAGGCCCAACTTTAAAGGTTTTGTCAGTATTTAGATGTTTTTGCACCCTCAGATTCCAGATTTTCGAATAGTTGTATCTCGAATAGCCAAAATAGCCAAATATATTTTGAATAGTTGTATATTTTCGAATAGTTGTATCTCGAATAGCCAAATATTGTCGTGTCCTTATTTATTTAGATTTCAGATGATGTATATTTAATCATCACATCTTAATTTAAAAAAAAAAAATCATCCTTATGACTGGTTTTGTGATCCAGGGTCACACACACACACACACACACACACACACACATACACATACACATACACATATACATATATATATATATATATAGTAATAAATGCAGGAATTAATAAAATTATGTATTTCATTGAAATGTGTGGTTCAAACACAGTTTTGTTTTTACTATTTAGCATTATTATCTAATTTTATTATTAAGTTGTATTTAATTTGCATTTTGTGTCGATTTTTTAGATTTCTCTGTATTTTTTTCTCCACAGCATGAGAGAGAACAGATCATGACCACCAATGTCTGGCTTACACAGGTCAGTCAATACTTGCATTACTTATGCCCCATTTTATTTGAATTTGAACATTATTTGAATGTGAATATGCAGAATATTCACTCTCAGTTTGAATTAAAATGTCAGTTTACATCATCAGTATCACACAAGCTGCTATTACATACAAAACAACTCATGAAAATCTACTTGTACAGATACAGTATTCTCTTACACATATCTCTGTTTTCTCTCTCGTTTTTCATCTTTCTGTCACTTCCTCTCTGAATCATCTGCTCATGGTCACTATGACCATAGATGTCAGTTGGCAGGAGTTATTGCCGCTGTCAGTACAGGTTATCCATATAAAATTGCCACCGTGTGTGTCTTTCCTAGCCAGAGCGTATGTGTATGCGAATGGTGTGTCAGAGTAAAAAATGTAGTATAATTACATTAGTGGACACTGTCTGGTCAAAACCCAACAGGAAGTGTGTTAAATGACCATCATTAGACATTTATCACTCTTTTTGTGTGTATTAATATGACTACCATTAGCTAGGCTTCGCCTTTTGACAGCTCTCATTTGCAGTCTGTTTAATCTGTCAGCATTTATGGCCTCAAGTAATTATTTCTAATCTTCTAATCTAGTTTATTAGAACATTTCTATTAGTAATGAAAAGTGACAGATCATTAATACATACGCTAAATATACTGCTAATTGACTGAGAGCAGTGGTGTGTGTGACAGATGAACATGATCTTAACAGCATGTGGAATTGGTTACACTTTCTGTTCACAGGTCAATGAAAAATGACAGTTTCATAACACGAGGAGGAAAATGTGGGGAAAAAAAGACTATAAATTTATAGTGTGTTTCATTTTTAGTTCAAAGGGTCAAGGTTTTGTGCTTTCAGGTGTTGGAACTATAATATCTGGCTGCAAAACACATGTTTCTCCATTGATAGCTATTCAAAAGTAGCTTTTTATTTTGCCACTGAGATGAATGGAAATCCTAATGGGCCGCTTTCTCTCGAGTCTATCATGGTTGTTTATTTTCACTCTGTCCTCAGGAGTGGCAGGACTACCGGCTAACATGGAGCCCAGATGAGTTTGATGGCATGAAGAAGGTCCGTCTTCCCTCCAAACATATTTGGTTACCTGATGTTGTTCTTTACAACAAGTAAGTCTCAAAGAACATCCCATTTTGTCTCTTGTTTATTTGCTTATCTAGTCAGTTTATCACTGTCTTCATCATATCTGATCCTTTCTTTCCATCACACTGTTCCTCTGTCATTGGAGGATAGATAACATCCCTGCTTATCAGTCTTTGTCTCATTTGCAGTGTTCCTGTGTCACATTACATGACCTCACTGTAAATAAAGCATATTCGTCCTCTCTCACTGTCGTGTCACGCAGTGGAAGATGTTTTAAATTCAAGCTAATTAACACCAGCCTCCCTATTGTGTTTGTCTTTATGTATCATTGATAAACCCTGTGCATAGACAGACCCCAAACACTAAGGTTTGAAAAATGTTCTCAGAGGATTCGAGTTCCATTTTTGACTATTGTTATGATATTTTCAAGATTCTGTACCTAGCAAATGTAATGTGTCTGTAACAAATGCCTGAACTAAACAGTTACATAAGGCACTTACATTTGAAGTGAACAGGGTCAGGAAGTCAATATTAAAATACACTGTTTTAAAAGTATAGCCACAAGATGTAATCATTATATGTAGGGATGCACAGTGTGTTGGCATGTGACTTGTGTGCTAAAATTGTTTAATTACCTTTTCTGGATAGTGCACCCAAAAATGAAAATTCTGTCATTAATTACTCACCCTCATGTCGTTTCAAACCCATAAGACCTTGATTCATATTTGGAACACAAATTAAGATATTTTTTATTAAATCCGAGAGCTTTCTGACTCTGCACAGACAGCAATGCAACTAGGCGTTCAAGGCCCAGGAAGGCAGCAAAGACATTTGCTAAAAAAAAAAAAAAAAGTATTCTCATAACTTTATAAAAATACGATTGAACCACTGATGTCACATGGACTATTTAAAGGGGTCATTGGATGCCCATTTTCCACAAGTTGATATGATTCTTTAGGGTCTTAATGAAAAGTCTATAATATACCTTGGTTAAAAGTTCTCAATGTTTTTGTAAAACAACACCCTTTTTACCTGAAATGAGCTCTGCAAAATCCCATTCTGAGGGTTTGTTTCTTTAAATGCAAATGAGCTCTGCTCGCCCCGCCCCTCTCTAATCTGTGGAGTGAGGTGCTGCTCTGAGAGATTGTTTACTTTAGCCGCATGTAGCATGTTTAGCCACAAAACTTGCTAACTAGCACGTTTTTAGGAAAGGTGATTGCAGAGATTCATAAAAAAAAAACCTTATGCTCACTTCTGCTGTAAGTGAAGCTGGATCACGAATGATTTGCACAAACATAGACGCATTTGTGTAGATCAGGAGGCGCATTCCCTTCACAAACAAATATAATCCACTGCATCTTCAGCGGCTCAGATGTCAGGAGTAAATGACGACCACTATGTTCATTATTACATCCAGCAACACAACACCTCAATCGCTCAATCGGAGATATTCTTGTCTAACTTATATCCCTGCTCTGGTATCGAAACAACGGGGGTCGGACTGTTACAGCTGATCTGAGGTGAGACTCTCATGTCAATCAACTATCGTGGGAGCGGCCTCTGTCGGTGTGATATTATTTTTACAGATTAATTAAAAACCACTGCATGGATTTTTATCATTATAGGGTAGATTTGTACATACACTGACAACACGCATTAATGTTTAAACAACATGTAAAGGTGAACTTTGCATCTGATGACCCCTTTAACAATGTTCTTACTACCCTTCTGGGTCTTCAACATGGTAGTTGCGTTGATGTCTATGCAGGGTCAGAAAGCTCTCAGATTTCAGCAAAAATATCTTAATTTGTGTTCTAAAGTTGAACAAAGGTCTTACAGGTTTGGAGCGATATGAGTGTGAGTAATTAATGACAGAATTTAAAATTTGGGTGATCTATCCCTTCAAGTTATAAAATCTCACAACCTCTCTCTGTCTCCTTCCCCAGTGCTGACGGCATGTATGAGGTGTCTTTCTACTCCAATGCTGTCGTCTCCTACGATGGAAGTGTCTTCTGGCTGCCACCAGCGATCTATAAGAGTGCCTGTAAAATTGAGGTGAAGCACTTCCCCTTTGACCAGCAGAACTGCACGCTGAGCTTCCGCTCATGGACCTACGACCGCACAGAAGTGGACCTGGTTCTGCGCGCGGATGTGGCTAGCATGGATGATTTCACACCCAGCGGCGAGTGGGACATCATCGCTTTACCTGGCCGTCGAAACGAGAACCCCTCGGACCCAACCTACGTAGACATTACCTATGACTTTATCATCCGCCGCAAACCCCTCTTCTACACCATCAACCTCATCATTCCTTGCGTCCTCATCACCTCGCTGGCCATCCTGGTGTTCTACCTTCCGTCAGACTGTGGGGAGAAGATGACGCTCTGTATCTCAGTGCTACTGGCCCTCACTGTGTTCCTGCTTCTGATCTCCAAAATCGTGCCGCCCACGTCTCTCGACGTCCCTCTGGTTGGGAAGTATCTGATGTTCACCATGGTGCTTGTCACGTTCTCCATTGTGACAAGCGTGTGCGTGCTGAACGTGCATCACCGGTCACCCACCACACACACCATGCCTCCATGGGTGAAGTTGGTGTTCCTCAACAAGCTACCCGCCTTGCTCTTCATGCGACAGCCACGCAACAGCAGCGAGCGGCAGCGTCTGCGCCAACGGCGACGTGCTAATGAACAGCAGGAAGGTGGGCGAGCGGGTCTAGCTGCCGGGCTCATGGCGGGGCTGGGCCTGGGCGGCTCTTCATCAGGGAGCAAAGAGAACAGTGAGGCGTGCACGTGCTATGTGAACCGGGCCTCAGTTAAACAGTTTGGGGCAGAGTTGAGTGGAGGGGGTGGCGGAGGGGGGTCAACAGATGGACTAAACGGGATAAGGGAAGGGGGGCGAGAGCCCAGGGAAGGAGGTTCAAATCCACTGCAGAGCACTGCTCTACCTCGGGGGAAGCAGCAGCCCCCTACGGTCCTCACCCAGGCTCTGCTGGCCCAGGCCTGCCCAGGGTTCGAGGAAGCTGTGGACGGAGTCCGCTTCATCGCAAACCACATGAAGAGCGAGGACGATGACCGTAGTGTGAGTCATTCTGTTTCATGATCACATATCTGAAGTGTTTTCACAATAGCATGCTGTCATTCATAGCTGTCATAGTATAAATAATACTTCCTGTTCATTGTTGTTTCTTAAATGATAGAGTAGTGCTGCTGACAACCAGCTTGATGACTCAAACTAGAAATATGAGATGAAAATACTTCCTCTTGTTCAAACCAAATAATTTCATTACTGAGAAGCTAAAATGTTATTAGGTCTACACAATTAATTTAATAAATAATTATGCTTGCAGTATGATCATGGCATGCTTTGATGAGTGGAATAAGTGCAGATTATGCTACTAATTTTGAATGTTGTACTGCAGTTCACCCACCCATGTTGTTCTAAACCTATAAGACTTTTCTTCATCTTCAAAACAAATGAAATATTTTTACATAAACCTGAGAAATTTCTGTCCTTCCGTAGAAAGTCCGTTCAGATTTGACCAGTGTAGTTTGTTCTTATGCATTAATCAAGTGCAGTTATGCTTTTATTGACTATGTTTTAGGGATGAAACAATCACCAGTTAGATGATAAATAATGATAAAATTCCCCATGGTTAGTATTATCATTTCATATTTTAATTATACTTAAAACCGTATACAATTACTGTGATTTCAACAACTCAAGATAAATAAATACTGCACAGCATAAAGCAAAGTTTTAAGTAACATTCTCAGAGTAGTGGAAAGCTGGGAGGTTTTAAATAAGTGCTAAGGGAATTATAGCCAACAAATGAATATATGAATGAATGAATTACATGAATGTATGAAGGTTCTGACTGTCTTCAGTAAAGATTGGATAGCATTTCATTTTCAACTTCGCTTAATGTAATACCTAATAAAGTAGTGTTTTTAATCGCAGAGCTGCTTTGTCCACAGAGGTTACGGAGAAACAGCTCTAATTCTGCTGTCCCATAAGCGCCACCTAGTTTTAGAGAATGGAGTTACATTTTTAAAATCAGTCTGTGTGCAGTTTTTGTCTGGCCAAAAAATGGACAGAATTTGCATGCCCAGCCATAAATTTTAACCGGTTGATGGAAAACAAGCTTATGTAAATTCTACACATTTAAACAATTTGATAAGACATCTAGAATTATGGAGCAGATAAGATACATATAATCATTTATTAATCAATTACCATTTTGACTTAACCATTTTCCTTATTTAAAGGATGAAATGTGAGGTTTACCATTTTATGAAAGTTTTTCTAAGTTTTATTTGAATATTTTGCACGTTATTAGATAAACTCTATCGTGATAAGAAATCTTCATACGTTTCATCCAACCTGGTCTCATGGCAATTCGTACATATTTTACGAGGTGGCTAATTTGTACAAATTTGTACGACCTCACTCGTATAAATTTGTACAACCTCATTCATGCGAATTTGTACAAATTAGCCACCTCGTGGGATATGTACGAATTGCCATGAGAATGGGTTTTTTATTTCGTATGAATTTGTACGAATGACCTACACCTAACCCCGCCCCTAAACCTACCCGTCACTGGGGTCTAGACAAATCATACAAAATCGTACGAGAGAGGTTGTACGAAGTGAGCCAGCTCCTAAAATACATTGTGAGATAGCGTTGTTTCATCTTTATAAAAGCCTAAAGTAAATCTGCTCTTCAGTGATCATGTCTCTAAAGAGATTTTTCCATGACCATTTTGAAGCATAAAAGTTTTGGAATGAACTTTCAGGAGAGGGACTAAAATTTTCTCTCATTATATTCAAAATACATTCATTTGTGTTTCGAAGATGAACAAAATTCTTGCGGGTTCGTAACAATATGAAAGTAAGATGATGACAGAACTTGCATTTTTATGTGGTAAATTGGAGGAGTTTAATTTGTCTACCACCCCGTTGTGCTGCTAAGAAAAATCTTTTTAATTTGATTTAGAATAAATCAACAACACTTTAAATCAGGAAAGCAGTTTTCAGCTTGCTCTGGCGCTCAAAAATAAATACTGCATTTTAATGTAAAGTTTATTAACCAAATCAGTAATCATGATCACAATACGAAGAAAAAAATCTACAATTATGAAGTCATGCAGACAACATATATCACCTACAGCAGTGGTTCTCAAACTTTTTATTCCATGTACCACCTCAGAATATATTTGGCTCTCCAAGAAAAACCATAATGACCAACATTAATATACAGTAGCGTCCCAGATTGCACACGTACGCCTGCAAGGTGTTTGTTAAAGGAGAAGTCCACTTCCAAAACAAAGATTCACATATAATGTGCTCACCCCCTTGTCATCCAGGATGTTCATGTCTTTCTTTCTGCAGTCGTAAAGAAATTATGTTTTTTGAGGAAAAATTTCAGCGTTTTTCTCCATATAATGGACTGATATGGTGCCCTGATTTTGAACTTCCAAAATGCAGTTTAAATGTGGCTTCGAACTATCCCAAATGCAGTTGTAAATGATCCCAGCTGAGAAAGAAGGGTCTTATCTAGTGTTACGATCTGTAATTTTCATAAAAATAATAAAATTTTTAATGTCAAATGCTCGTCTTGTCTTACTCTGCCTGGACTGTTTTTTTTTCCGGTTCATGACGGTTAGGGCATTTCAAAAAACTCCCATCTCATGTTCTCCCCCAACTTCAGAATCATCCTATATCGCTGTTTCGGCTCGGTACTTCTGCAGCGATGTAGGATGATTTTGAAATTATTTTTGAAGTTGAGGGAGAAAATACGATTGGAGTTTTTCGACATACCCTAACTGTCTTGCGCCAGAATACACAGAGTTCAACAGAAGCAAGGCAAGATGAGCATTAGAGAATAAAAAGTATTTAAATTGTATTTTTTTTATGGAAATAACCGATTGTTTCGCTAGATAAGACCCTTCTTCCTCGTCTGGGATCATTTACAACTGCATTTGGGATCGTTTGAAGCCACATTTAAACTGCATTTTGGAAGCTCAAACTCGGGGCACCATATCAGTCCATTACATGAAGAAAATTGCTGAAATGTTTTCCTCAGAATGTTTTCCTCAGTCTTTATGACTAAAGAAGGAAAGACATGAACATCTTGGATGACAATTAATAATGAGTACATTATATGTGAATCTTTGTTTTAGATGTGAACTTCTCCTTTAAAGATCTCTTGATCTGGAAAGCATCTGCTGTGTACAAACGTATGGTAGACGTCTGTAAGGTGTCAGTTTTACACACATTCTAAATCATTAACATCTTAAAGACATCTAATAGACGTCTATTTGACATTTGATAGGAAACGTCTAATAGACGTATTTCAAATGAGCAAACTACGTCTTGCAGATGTAAACGCAGACGTCAGATAGACGTCTTCAAGATGTACGTGTGCTATCAGGAGTAGTAAGCCTAACTATTCAGCTACAGCTCTGCACAGTTCAAAAACAAGGCAGTTTTATTCCTAATAAGAATATTTACTGTTGTCAGCCACTTTAACATTGTAAATACACAGTTTGAACATTAACACTGCACAGTGCTTACAAACAGATAATAAAAAACTAAAACTACCAAAAGTACCTAAAAGTTAACTAAAAACTGTACTGTACTTAAATGTAAACAATTTTTTAAAAACTTTACTCAAATAAAGATTAAATTCAAATGTTTTGTGTTTTAACATTAATTTATATTTAATTTAATGAGTCCTCCATGTATCACTAGAGGGAGCCTGAGTACCACTAGTGGTACTCGTACCACTAACCTACAGCCTTTTTGAATTGGGCATATACTGTAGCTCTAACACTGGTGTTCAGATTTGGTTTCTTTTACACTTACTCAGTAACTGTACCTGTATCTCCTGAACTGTAAAAAATGAAAAGATAACAGACACACCAGTGTTACACTGATATAAGAGAAGCAGAACTAAAGCAAGCCAAAGTTCCAATCACTAATTGTCCGATTATATTATAATGTTAAATTACACATCTAAAACAAAGTTAGAAATTACACTAAAACTGTTAGAGTGAGCATTAGATCATCCGGGCCTGGTTCCAAACTTGACATTCATTATGAGCTCAGTGAAAGCTTACACACATTCCCACAGACACACTCAGATCAATATGCAGCTCCACACTTGTGGTTTAATATTCTCAGATGTGGAGGCTTTGACAGGCAAGTCCTAAAGCATTAAAAAAGAGATGTGGTCTTTAGCCAAAGCACAGCTACACATCAGCACTACACTCACTGTTGGCATTTAAATGGCTTACAGTCCCATTCTGTCAAACACCGTCTGAGTCTCAGCATTACTCACATATGAGAGTAGCAGTCAAGCTGGATGATACTATTGATTATTTTTTTATTTTTTACAGAGATATGCATTTTACAAGCCAAGTGATAGAAGCCAGCTGATCTATTTCTAACAAGTCGAAGTGATTAGGCACTGAACATATATATATATATATATAAAAATATATATCCAATTACATTAAAATGTTCAGGCTTATCATTTAAATAGTATGAAAAGTGGCAACGAGATATTAATAGATTTATAGTGAGTTTCTTTCTTTATCTTTTCACATTATTTTGAGTTAGAACAGTCAGCAATATGTTTTTATAACTCTGCAATATTTGTAAGTGAGCTTGAGCAGTTGGTTTCTCCTTAAGAGCAGGAAGACAGTCAACATGGGGTAAAATTAACATCACTCAGTAATTCTGTCAATCATCTCGACCTGCACACAGTTTCATTCCCATGGTAACAAGGCGTCTCCATGCCAACTCCCTTGCAGCCTTTGCCGTGGTTACGGTTCAAGTCCCCTGTGTCTCACCTCATCAGAGCAGTGTGGCGGAATGAAGTCTCTGTTCACATTAACCTTTTCCTTCACCCTCTTCTCTCTTCCCTGCTCTCACTCACTCCCACACATTCACTTCCAATTTCCCATCTTATGTTTACCTCTCAATCTTTTTTTTTTTTTAATCCTCCCCCACATTTTATATCTGACTCATCTATGACCTGTCTTCCTTTTACATCTGACATCTTCATCTCTTTTTGACATTTCGCCTTTTTAAAGGGATAGTTCACCCAAAAATGAAAATTCTCTCTCTAGTCATTCTAAACCAATTTGCTGCTATATTTTCGCACAAAAGCAGAATTTTGAAGAGTCACGCAACTGTTTGCAATGCAATGAGTTCAATGTGAGCACGTCTGTCAGGCTACAAAAAGGACACTTTTCTTTGCTGATTCATTCGTTGTTATTCATTCCATTCTAGTGAGGTTCTCAAATCAAATATGGCATCTGTGGCCCAAGTTTAAAATCATGACGTATGGTCATGTGTAGTTGTCAGAGACTAGACGTCATTAGGTCTGTCCATACTGCAGCGTATTCTAGTCAAGAACCGCCCACTTAGACAGGAAGAGCAGCTTGACTGACATGTATAGCGGTCCATCACTGTTTGAGCTTATATCACCATTTAGGGACGAGGTTATCTGAGATGCATAATACCTGAGTTCGGAACAGAAATTCAACAGGTAGTGGAATTCTGGAAAATGATCAATAAATTTATCTGAAGACCTGTCCAGCTTATTTTTTCCCGTAAGAGTATATGGGACCATTTGTGAATTTTATGTACAAAACAACTCATTCTGCTGCTTGATATGGCAAATTGGTGTGTCTTACCATATTTTAGTGTATTTTCTTATGAACACACTGGTTTGTAGTGCAAACAGTTTTACTGTTTACTGCACGTTGTTATTCTTCTCATTATTTCCCTATAGTGGCTGATGAACTTAGTCACACCTATAGACTTACTTCCATGTTGAAGAATAAGTTGGATAAAATCTTCTTACTTTAAACTTTAACCCCCGGTTTCACAGACAAGACTTAAGCCTAGCCCTAGACTAAAATGTAAATCTGAGCTGTTTCAACTGAAAGAAACTTGCATTGACTGATTTTAAAATATATCAGTGCCATTGTTTTGTCTCAAGATGCACGTTTTTTTTTTTTGTTTTTTTTCTAAGGCACGTGTATAAAAAATTACTTAAACTGTCCTAATTGAACTATGGCCTAATCCTGGCTTAGGCTAAGCCCTGTCTATGAAACCGGGCCTATGACACTAAAACATTTAAGCCGACATTCAGTTTGTCTTGATTAATTTGGTTAAATCGTTTTCCCATTCATTTTAATGTTTTACCATTAAATACAAATTCAAATTGCAATTATATTTCCTGTTCGGCACCTGAGCATAAATACATGAATTAATCTGGAATTGTAAAAGCATTTTTAATTTGATTAATATAAATGACAAAAAATGATTTTCTGGTGCATTTTTTAGGGAACAAAGAAGAGTGGGAAATAATTATGGAAAATAACAACATACAGTGTTATAATAATCAAAGATTTTAAAAAAATATGTAGTAAATAATGACAGAATTTTGGGGAAATTTATTTTACATCATTCCTTTTTTTCTTTCTCTCTGTCCTACACTGTAAAAAACAATTTGTTGAGTCAACTTAAAATAATTTGTAACCTGGCTGCATTTAAATTTTAAGTTCAGTCAACTCAAAAAAAGTTTATTCAACTTGTTAAATTGTTAAAATGTTAAATTATACTATGTCACAACTTAGATATGTGAGTTGATCGATATGGCAGCTGGGTTACCCATCTGTTAAGTTTAGCAAACACAAATATCTAACTTAACATTTCAAGTTGACTAAACGTATTTTAGTTGACTGAACTTAAAATTTTAAGGCAGCAGGGTAACAAATTATTTTAAGCTGACTCAACAAATTGTGTTTTTTATTTTTTACAGTGAATGTATTACTCCAAGGCATACTACACATCAGAATTATTTTAAATTAGCTTTTACTTTCATGTATTTTAGTAATTTTATGTGCTTTTGTCATTTTGATTAGATTTCAACATTATTTATATTTCTTTTTAGCCTTAATTTTTAGTTTTAAAGAGATAGTTCAAAAAAATGAAAATTTTGTCATTAATTACTCATCCACATGTCGTTCCAAACCCATAAGACCTTCGTTCCTCTTCGGATCACAAATTAAGATATTTTTTGATTAATTCTGAGGGCTTTCTGACCCTGCATAGACAGCAACGCAACTGATACGTTCAAAGCTCAGGTACTCTCGTGAACGCTCATCAAAGATAGTAAAGAGAAGAAATTGTTGAATAAAGTCTCTATTTTTGTTTTCTTTGAGCACCAAAAGTATTCTTACAGCTTCATAAAATTAAGGTTGAACCTTGATGTCACATGGACTATTTTAACAATGTCCTTACTACCTTTCTGGGTCTTGATAGTGTCAGTTGCGTTGCTGTCTATTCAGGTTCAGAAAACTGTCGGATTTCATCAAAAATATCTTAATTTGTGTTCCGAAGATGAACAAAGGTCTCACAAGTTTGGAACGACATGTAGTAATTAGTGACAGAATTGTAATTTTTGTATGGACTATCCCTTTAACCCTTAAATGCATGAATGTTTCGCCAATCATTATTACATATTCAAGTCTTTAGCAAAAAACTCTCTTAATATTTTTAGAACAATTACAAAAGAATAAAGCATATTTCATTACCTTCTGAAAATTAGAAGGGTTCAATTTGAGCAGATGATTTTACCATCGCTGCATCAGAGTGCACTTCCCCAGTACATTCACCATGCATATTCGCGATCTTAACCATATTCACAAAACTATCATTTTCAAAGACTTCACAATCAGTATTTCAATCGCTGGCAGCTTATTTACCACGTCCACCATAAAATGACAGTGACATTTATATTTTATGGCATACAGTAATTGCTCCGCAGTATAGCCATTTAATCCAGTTCAATTTCTTCTGGTGATGTTCTTCCCAGATAGCACACATATGTCTGCAAGATGTCTGTTAAAGATCTCTTGATCTGGAAAGTCTGCTGTGTACAAACGTCTGACAGATGTCTTTCAGATGTCAGTTTTACATACATTCTAAATCATAAACATCTTAAAGACATCTAATATATCTGACATCTAATAGGAAACATGCAGATGAGCAAACACTCTAAAAATGTGTCTTGCAGATGTAAATGCAAACATCAAATAGACGTCTCTCTGATGTACATGTGCTGTCAGGGTTTTGTTTTATGTCTGCGGTAATTATAAGTGAAACATCACGTCATTATTGTCTATTAAACAGTCCCAGATAGCACACGTACGTCTGCAAGATGTCTGTTAAAGATCACTTGATCTGGAAAGCATCTGCTGTGTACAAACATCTGACAGACGTCTGTAAGATGTCAGTTTTACATACACTCTAAATCATAAACATCTCAAAGACATCTAATAGTCTATTTGACATCTGATAGGAAACATCCTATAGATGTATTGCAGATGAGCAAACACTCTAAAAAAGACATCTTGCAGATGTAATACAGACGTCAAATAGACTTCTCTGTGATATATTTGTGCTATCAGGGGTGCCACCTCAAGGAATAAATGTGAATTGCATATATTGAGTCACCAGATATTTAAATATTGTTGCGCAAAAAAATATACTTACACTATTACACACCTCGGGTCTCTAGCAGAAAAACAGAAAACAGACATTTTTTTTATATTTTCTATTTTTTTTCTTATATTGCTTATAATGAATAGATTGAGGAATACTAAGAAAGTTGATGTCTAACTTTAAAAAATGAAGGAGGGAGAGGGTAATGAATGATGTCTCAAGTCGCTAAAGACCCGAGGTATGCATTTAAGGGTTAAAGTTTTAGTCCCTCAATCCCTCAATCTATCCAATCGACCACTCCTAATTTTATCTGCTGTTCTTTTTGTCTCACAGGTGAGTGAAGACTGGAAATACGTGGCCATGGTGATCGATCGTCTGTTTCTCTGGATCTTCGTGTTTGTGTGTGTCTTTGGCACAATCGGAATGTTCCTTCAGCCTCTGTTCCAAAACTACACAGCCAAAACTATCACCAACACACCTGGCTGACTAACCACCAACCCCCGCCACACCAATGGACGCTACCCACCATCAGTTGCGACGGGAGGGCGAAGGGAGGAGGGGGGGTCTGCCGAAGGAGAGGGCAAATGTCACTCTGGACTAACGTTAGGTTTCTATGAACCTTTTTTGGAATATCACACAGAGTGGGGATTTAGTCCAGGATTCTCATTCAGGCCTCTCGTCCAGTCCACCTTCCCCTCCTTTTAGGTGAAAAACCACACAAGCCAATCGGAGAGAAAGGAGACACCTGTTTACTTTGCTCAGCAGCCAATCAGCACTCTCTGCAAATACAAAGCCATCCACCGCCCACAAGCTCCTAAACGAGCAGTCTGCTTCCTCAAGAGTCACATGACTTCCGTTTGTTAGACAGGGATGAACTCAAATGTCAGTTTTAACATCAGATACCATCTGTCTTATTTATTTCTTATGGTCTAGAAGCCTGTCATGATTCATGTATCGCAAATACAACAACATTGTCGTTTTTGTGCGAACACACGAGTGTCTAGTCCTTCGAGATGGACTTGGATGCAGTATTGTATTAATATTATTAATATAATAAATGTGTGAATTGAATTACTACAACACACAATGTAAAGAAGGAGGATGCCTGATGAGATATGACTGACAATGACTGTGTTTAAAGACTAAAGGTATTGTGGTACTTTAAGTCAGTTGAATTTGCCAAAAAAGGGGGGCCCACTAAGAGTCCCTGTGGTGCAGGACAGGGTTCCCCCACATAACCCCTTGTGAATTTTCAGTACAACACTTAACAGATGAGCTCTGAGCTGAATGAGTCCCTTTAGCCCCTAAATACTTTACAGAGGTCTGCAATGGTCAGACAGACTAGCTTATGCATAGACAGACAAGTCTTAAAGAACCTGAGAGTTCAAAATTAAGAGACCGAAAGGCCAATCTGACATGAAAAGTTTTCTGAGCAGTACTGCATTAGTATTAGGCCTCCTATACTTTCTTTCTGTCTTTCTTCTCGTCTTTCTCTCCTGTTCCCGTCATTCCTCTTACACCACATTACTGCCTCCTCAGAAACACATAATAACTTCTCATAAAAATATAAACCATTGGTTATGACCATTGGTATAAACCCTTGGTTATTCACAGAAGTACAGTACTCAGCTCCATTTAACACGCCTGATTTAAATATTTAGCTAAATATCAAATTATATACAGTTGAGGCCAAAAGTTTACAAACACCTTGCAGAATCTGCAAAATGTTAATTATTTTACCAAAATAAGAGGGATCACACAAAATGCATGGATTTTTTTTTATTTAGTACTGATCTGAATAAGATATTTCACATAAAAGATGTTTGCATATAGTCTACAAAAGAAAATAGTAGATGAATTTACAAAAAAATGATCCTGTTCAAAAATTTACATACACATGATTCTTAATACTGTGTTGTTACCTGAATGATCCATATATGTGGGTGTTTTTTTTTTCAGTGATAGTTGTTCATGAGTCCCTTGTCTGTCTTGAACAGTTAAACTGCCTGCTGTTCTTCAGAAAAATCCTTCAGGTCCCCTAAATTCTTTGTTTTTCAGCATTTTTGTGTGTTTGAACCCTTTCCAACAATGACTGTATGATTTTGAGATCCATCATTTCACACTGAGGACAACTGAGGGACTCATATGCAACTATTTCAGAAGGTTCAAATGCTCACTAATGCTTGAGAAGGAAACACAATTGCATTAAGAGCCGGGGAGGGTGAAAACTTTTGAATTTGAAGATCAGGGTTTCCTTCTGAAGCAACAGTGAGCAACTGAACCTTCTGTAATAGTTGCATATGAGTCCCTCAGTTTTCCTCAGTGTGAAAAGATGGATCTCAAAATCATACAGTCATTGTTGGAAAGGGTTCAAAAACTGATGGAACTGATTCAAAGGACTGATGAACAAAAAAAACAACCAAACAAAAAACAGCTGTGGATGATTCAGGCAACAACACAGTATTAATAATCATATGTATGTAAACTTTGGAACAGGGTCATTTTTAATAATTCAACTCTTATTTTCTCTTGTGGACTATATGTAAATGTCTTTAATGTGAAATATCTTATTCAGGTCAGTACTTAATAAAAAAATAACATGCATTTTTTTATGATCCCTCTTATTTTGGTCAAATAATTAACATTTTGCAGATTCTGCAAGGTGTATATAAACTTTTGACCTCAACTTTATACACTAGAATTTAAATGTTTGGTGTCTATAATATTTTAGAAACCTCATTTTTCACAAAGGTTGCATTTATTTGATCCAAAATACAGCATAAACTGTAATATTGTGAAATATTATTACAATTTAAAATAACTGAATTGATTATATTTTAAAATTTAATTTATTCCTGTAATGGCTGCCATCACTCCAGTCTTCAGTGTCACGTGATCCCTCAGAAATCATTAAAAAAATGTTGATTTGATACTCAAGAAATATTTCTTATTTTTATCAATGTTGAAAACGGTTGTACTGCTTATAATTTTTGTGGAAACCGTAATACATTTTTTTTCAAGATTCCGTGATGAATATAAAGTTCAAAAGAACAGTACTGATTTGAAAAACAGATTTTTTGTAACAATGTGAAAGTCTTTACTGTCACTTTTAATCAATTTAATGCTAAATACAAGTATTAATTTCTTTTAAAAATCATACTGACCCCAAACTTTTGAACTGTAGTGTATATTATATATCGAGGGGTGAGAACCAGAAAGGCATTAGTGACATTTCACAGGAGGGCCAAAACAAAATTTTACCATCTGACTTTGTGTACTGATTTCAATCATTTATAATAAAAATTTGTACACGCATTGATGACAGTATACTTTTGCCAATAAAGAGAGCTATATATATCTCCCAGCTATATCATTTCTCCCAAAATGTCACTTATACCCTTCTAGTTCTCACCACTCGATATATAGCCTAATAATAATTCAGAAAAAAATAGTGAGGCAATATCATTTCTAGCTATATCCTCTGCTAATTCAGCCTCCATATCCTTCTTCCTATTTGCATATCATATTTGACCCTTATGAAATCAAGGGTCACTAGCTGGCAGTTAAGACTTTAAGTGTGGATTTCTCTATCAGTTTCATCCATATGGTTCATTAAGCAGGGAATCTCCAAAACTCATCTTTCAGAAAGCAGATTATGCAAACTAAAATTTAAAATTTTGTCTCAACTGTATTTCCTGAGTGCTTCAAATGACCTCACACACACGCTTTGCCTCTTCTGTCTTTCTTCTCCTCTCATATTTCTCTCACCAGCAGTGCTCTGCAAAAAAGGCCTATTACAAACCACAAAGCTGCATAGTACAGCTGCTCTGTTACATTAACATATTATGACCGTTAGCTTTTAAAAATACAACAGCATAAGGGTGAAAGTCAAACTATGAATGCTTTACTTTTGTCTTTGTTGGGCTCCAAGTGGCAGGAAGTCTCCAGTGATTTACAATGTCTGTGTTCACCGTGTGACATCAGCGACAGCACATAAGTCAGTATTCGCCACACAGTGTTCATTAAAGCATTCTGTCCATGAGAGCAAGCAAATCGGCTTTCATAACCATAAGTGCTTAAGTCTCTCTAATTCATCAGAGGAAAATGGAATGGAGAGAAGAGACAAAGGGAGGAGTGTATCTCCCTATATACAGTATGTTATGCCATGTCACAATCAACCTATTCAATACTGCAATAATCCAGAAGTGTGACATCACAATGATTCTGTGTCAAAATATCTGTGTGTTGGCCAATATGAGTGCACCGTCTTACTTACACTTATGGCACTTAAATGCCCGTCTCCTATCCTCACCTCCTTCCTTTGGCTGACCGATCACATTTATCCTGTCAAATAAAGATTAGAAATTCATCATCTCGTTGTGTTTGACAATTCTTGGCCTATTTGCACAAACACTTGTTTTTTCTCTGTTAGGGAAAGTCAAACTCATACGTTTTGCACTGACTGAGTACAATGTGTTTTCATTTCTGTTGAAATCCTTAAACAAGATGGCCGAGAGGAGTTTTCAATTGGCTTTTGTGTTGTTCTGCTGCTCAAGGACTTGTTCACCGGTCTCTAAACTCACATCCGTTGGCATTGCCACCTCCTGACAACATAATAAATTTATGTCTTATTTCAAGTTGGCTGCGCATCCTCTTTTATGAAAGCTCTTTCAAGCCAACTTTTCATGAGAGCAGCTAAGAGAAAGGAAATGCACGTCCACATATTATATTAATGTGACCTTCAGTTTATGCTACATAAAACAGGACCTTGCTTTTGTATGTACATCCCTGGTGACAAAAATAGTGAAGGCTTCATGTAGAATGCAAGAAGATATAATTTTATTGAATAATAAATTAGCATTACCATGCAGTCTTTTCTAAATTGAGTAAGCGACTGTATGCAAACATGAAGCAAAGAGTTGCCCTTCTGGACAAATACCTATGACCTTTCCAAAGCTCAGCTTTGATTCAATACTGCCCTCTAATGGTCAAGACTCTTACTATCAGTATTCATTTTTACATTTTTGTAAAAAAAAAAAAAAAGAATATATATATATATATATATATATGAAGAGTTCAGATGCAAAAGCCTCTAAGTGCATCTGACGTTTTCCTTTAAAATTAGCATTTGTTTCTGGCTACTTTTTATAGGTTTCTGTTTCTACTTCTGATTGGGCTGAGGCTGGAATTTTGCGAGTTTGAAGTAAAAGTATTTGATGAATGTATACAATGTGTCAGGAGCATTCATCCAGTATCATTATCTCATTTTTGACCGAGATGGCTTTTAGCTGGTTTTGCATCCGAACTCTTCATCTATATATATATATATATATATATATATATATATATATATATATATATATATATATATATATATATATTTAGTCAATATTTTGCTATTTTATATTCATTCATTTTAGTCAGTTTTACTCAAAATGGCATTTTAGTCGAATATCATTTTAGCTGAGAGAAAGTGCCACAGAATTAAGTGCAACATGTACAGGCCTACGAATATGGCTCTTACAATATCCCCAAAATCAATTAAACAATAGCTAAGCAATATTAAGGGAACAGATGGTTCAAAATAAAACAGAAATACGAATGTTTTCAGTAAAGCCCCGAATGTTTTTATTATTATGTGGTACGCGGTAGCAGGTTTCAAACGCATTAAAATAATTTCTAGAATGACAGATTTGCTCTTTGCCCATCTAACAGTGTCTGTACTTACGTTGTCATTCATTCCTGACAAGAACTCGCCAAATCTCAATATTACAGTAGCTGCTTGGTATCTGTAACTACTGTATAACTTTTTGCTATTATCTTGCCATTTGTCAGATTAGGTTATTTTTACTGAGTCCATATATATATATAATCATAGAATTATAAAATCTACAGGGCGTACAAACATTTAGAGCGAGTATATGAACGGTTTGGTTAGCATGGTCTGTAGCAGACTTTTCAATGAACAAGAACGAAATATTAAGTGATATGAATTGTACAGACAATAATGTATTTTTCGCTATATTTTTCTAAATAAAACTCTTCCATTCCAAACAAATTGCGTACGTCTCTCCAGCAACACACAGTGGTGTTTCTTTACCAAATGAATTTGCATTTTGAACAGATCCAGTGCATCTATGATTCCTTGATCCATTCAAAAAACCATTCAGTTTCTTACCTCGTTCATGAATGAATCAGTGGTTTTGTAAGAATCCATTGAAATGGCTCAATGACTCGCTTATTAAGACAGTGGTTTGCCGCCACCTACTGTTAGGTCTAATTTTAGTTTCATATTTAAACTTATTTTTTTTCCTATCATTTTATATTTCTATATTCCATTTTTTTTTTTTTATTTAAAACATTTATCTCATAACATTATTTATTTAATTTGTAGGTGCTGTGTAAATGCAAGTACAAGTGCTAAATTAAAAAAACTGCATGTTGCATGTGTGTTTCTTTATCGCTTTAAGGTGTCAAACTTTAAGCAGTCTTGCATTTACATACCGAGCTGTACAAGATACAGATAACTATATACTTCCTATCAAATATCATTAGACACGTGAATTGTGACCACGAATAATAAACCCCAATAAACCGGACCACGTGATGCATTTTTTAAATTGTGTTCTAAACTCAATTAGTTATGACATCACATTTAGAACGTATCACCTAGGTCTGGAACTTGCTCATTTTGTGGGTTGAAGTTTCGGAGTATTGACTGATTGATTGCTTTCTGGCTATTATCGAGTGACAAATATTGTTATAATGGGACTACTTTCACGAGTGAAAAAAATGTTTGAGAAGGAGTGTGTGCAAGAACCGTGTGTTCTTCTCAAAAACACCACTAACACGGCGGATAACCATCCTACTCATCGGCCTGATGAGGCGCCTGTTGTTGCTGGTGGTACTGATGGAGGAAAGGAGGCAGAGAGAGAGGTGAAAAAGAAAAAGAAGAGCTTCTGGAGGTGGCCCGCTCTCCACTTTCCTCGCCGTAAAGCCGCTAAATATGATCTGGCTAAGGCTGAGAATACATACCAGGCTGAAGCTGAATCATATCGGACATTTACCGATGGTAAAAAAAAAAAAATCACATCGTGTCATGTTTTGATTTCAGGCGGATTCAATTACGGGATATTCTGTTTTGCTTCCTTTTAAAATTAAGAATTACTGTCCCAACACTGCTGTCATTATCACATCAAATATTTTAGAGTGACGAAATGAAATTAAATGTTTTTGATCAGAGCATGATCTGAGAATAGCTTTATTAGGTGTCATTACCCATTACCAAACCAGTCAGTATGTTAGAACTTAAATCTAGAACTCATACAAATCAAGTTTATTTTTAAAACATCGTTAAATTATTAACCATTCTCATTTTAAGTATGTCATATTTTACTGATGTGTTTGATTCTGTTCATATTATAGCTCCAGCTTCTAAAGTCCACCCTGCTGCTGAGAAACAGCTGGAGAAGGACGTCCCAGACAATGGTAAGAACAATACATCCATGACAATTAAAAAATGTTATTATGAATTATAAACACTGTAAAAAATCATATTATCAATATAATTTCAATTTACAGTGAAGTGTATATATAAAATCGCATTTCATACTTACTGCAATTGTTCATCTTTTAATAGGCCACATCCGCAGCAATTATAAAATTGGCCCAAAACTGGGTCAAGGAGGATTTGGCTTTGTCTACGAAGGGACTCGCTGCAAGGATGGACTTGAGGTTTCATTTTTTTTCCCTTACATAACTTTGCATATCTCTTCAAAATTAATGTCTGGATTGATATGACCTATGTGAACATGCTAATTGTGATATTTTTGTTTTGTTGATCAGGTGGCTGTGAAATTTTCAGTGAAGTCCCCTAACATGGCGTATATCAGAGTGGTGAGTATGCTGTGCTCTCTATATTACTGCGTCTCAGTCTGTTTTCAATTAATCACAGATTACTAGTACGAAAAGTGTTCTGATTTGTGGACTAAGTCATTATTTGGGAAATCATCTCCATTTGTAAGTTACTTTGGATAAAAGTGTCTGCTATGACTAAATCTAAGCGTCACATTTCCTTTTCTTCAGCCTGTACATCCTGAAGCCGTCCCCATGGAAATAGGCCTGACACTCATGGCCAATAAGAGCCCCAGAAGTCCTCAGATTATAAAACTTCTGAACTGGGAGGACAACGAAGACCATTACATCATGGTCATGGAGCGGCCCATGCCCTGCATGGACTTGAAAAGTTTTGTGAAGCTCCACGGAGAGTGTCTCGATGAGGGGACGGCACGAAAGGTCATGCGGCAGGTCATTGAAGCCGCTAACATTTGCGTCACGCGTGGTGTCTTTCATCGGGACATCAAGATGGAGAACCTACTGGTGAACCAGGACACCATGGAGGTGAAATTGATTGACTTCGGGTGTGGTGCGCAAATGAAGAAATCTGGCTACGAAGTCTTCAGTGGTATGTGTTATGAACTGCTTTGTTAATTATCTCACAGAATTGCATCCTGTATAGTCAACATGATGTGGAAATGTATTAAATGGACAAAATCTCTTTCCTCCAGGCACAAAAGCTTACTGTCCACCAGAGGTCACCGTGAACGGAAGATACCACGCAAAGCCGACAACAGTGTGGTCGCTAGGGATCCTCCTGTTCATGATGGCATGCGGATATTATCCCACAGGCTACGACCTGGATCTGATCAGTAAGAGGAGATGGACCAGACCTGGCCTGTCACAAGGTAAGATCTTCATCAAAGAAGAACGAAGGACAATCTGTATTCTAAATCACACAAAGAAAGACCTACAGCTTAAAAGAGAGCAGGTGTAAAGAATAAGCTCATAAATCAAATGTCTCGTCTGTTTGCACAGAATGCTGCCAGATGATTTCTTCATGTCTGCAGTCTGATCCACAGCTGAGGATTGATTTGGAGAAGATGCATCTCCATGACTGGTTTAAGGTACTAAGTCTAAGATGAGCTAAATGTTTTTTGGTCATTTTTGGTTTGGTTTGATCATAAGTCATAAACTTCTTATTTTTTTTTTTTTTTTTTTTTTTTTTTTTTTTTTATAGCGCTTTTCACGATACATATCGTTGCAAAGCAGCTTTACACCAAATTGACATTTTTACAATATATGTAGTAGTAGCTTGATGTACATATGGTAGAGATGTGTGGTAAAGATCAATTAATGACGTAATCAAACAGACAAAGAACACTATAAATTAGTAGCAGAATTCGGTAGTGCTGTATGTTTTCAGGGTTGGCATCATCTGAAGTCCTCTGTGGGGTTGGCATCATCTCTTCTTAAGTGTTCTGGATCCACACTGGAGCTTGTGAATTCCTAGTTACCATGGGATGTCAATCCCATGGCAAAAACAGAGAACAAATAGGAACATAATTAGCGTAGCTGCTGTTCAAACTAAGAAAAGGAAGGTTTGTTAAACCAGAGCTAAAAGATTAAAATGAACATTTGATCAGATATAGCTGCAGAAAAAGTTTATGAGATGCATTATTTGAATGCTTGGCTAAAAAGATGTGTCTTTAATCTAGATTTAAACCGAGAGAGTGTGTCTGAACCCCGAACGTTATCAGGAAGGCTGTTCCAGAGTTTGGGTGCCAAATGTGAAAAAGCTCTACCTCCTTTAGTGGACTTTGCTATCCTAGGTACTACCAACAGTCTAGAGTTTTGTGACCTTAGGGAGCGTGATGGATTGTAGCGTGGTAGAAGACTAGTTAGGTACGCAGGAGCTAAACCGTTAAGTGCCTTATAGGTAAGAAGTGCTATTTTGTAGCTGATGCGGAATCTAATAGGCAGCCAGTGCAGAGACTTTAAAATTGGGGTAATATGATCATATTTTCTTGACCTGGTAAGGACTCTAGCAGCTGCATTTTGGACTATCTGTAGCTTGTTTATTGAAGATGCAGGACAACCACCTAATAGTGCATTACAATAGTCCAGTCTAGAGGTCATGAATGCGTGAACTAGCTTTTCTGCATCAGAAACAGGTAACATGTTTCGCAGCTTGGCAATGTTTCTAAGATGGAAGAATGCTGTTTTTGTAACATGAGAAATATGATTTTCAAAAGACAAGTTGCTGTCTAATATAACACCCAGGCTTTTGACTGTAGTGGAAGTAACAGTACATCCGTCTAGTTGTAAATTGTAAGTCAAAAGATTCTGTGTATTGTTTTTAGGTCCAATAAGTAATATCTCTGTCTTATCTGAATTTAATAGCAGAAAATTGTTGGTCATCCAATCTTTTACATTTTTAACGCACTCTGTTAACTTTGATAATTCAGAAGTTTTATCTGGTCTTGTTGAGATATATAGTTGAGTATCATCAGCATAACAATGGAAATTAATCCCGTGTTTTCTAATAATATTACCAAGGGGCAGCATGTATATTGAAAATAGTAGAGGACCTAGAACAGATCCTTGTGGCACTCCATACTTCACTGGTGATAACTGAGATGACTCCCCATTTAAATAAACAAAGTGGTAGCGATCAGACAGGTAGGATCTAAACCATTTTAAAGCCTGCCCTTGGATACCTGCATAATTTTGTAGTCGATCTATTAGTATGTCATGATCTATAGTGTCAAACGCAGCACTAAGATCAAGTAAAACTAGCAGTGAGATGCAGCCTTGGTCTGACGCAAGAAGCAAGTCATTAGTGATTTTAACAAGTGCAGTTTCTGTGCTGTGATGGGGCCTGAAGCCTGACTGAAATTCTTCATAGATATCATTTTTTTGCAAGAATGAGCACAGTTGAGCACATATAACTTTCTCTAAAATTTTAGACATAAATGGAAGATTAGAAATGGGTCTATAATTTGCCAGTTCACTAGGGTCTAGCTGTGGTTTCTTAATAAGAGGCTTAATAACCGCCAGCTTGAATGGTTTAGGGACGTGACCTAAAGATAACGATGAGTTGATAATATTGAGAAGCGGTTCTTCTGCCACAGGTAACAATTCTTTTAGTAATTTAGTGGGTACGGGATCTAATAGGCATGTTGTTGGTTTAGACACAGTGATGAGTTTATTTAACTCTTCCTGTCCTATAGCGGTAAAGTACTGCAGTTTTTCTTTGGGTGCGACGAAAGAAGTTGACATATTAGATGCAGTATAATCTACATTGGCTATTGTATTTCTGATGTTATCTATTTTATCAGTGAAGAAATTCATAAAGTCATTGCTATTAAACTGTAAAGGAATATTTAGCTCAGGTGGTGTCTGGTTATTTGTTAATCTAGCCACTGTGCTAAATAAAAACCTTGGATTGTTTTGGTTATTTTCTATGAGTTCGCGGAAATGCTCAGCCCTAGCAGCTTTTAAAGCCTGTCTGTATCTGGACATACAGTTTTTCCATGCAATTCTAAAAACTTCCAAGTTAGTTTTTCTCCATTTGCGCTCAAGATTGCGAGTTTCTTTTTTGAGGGATTGGTTATTACTATTGTACCATGGCGCAGTACGTTTTTCTCTAACTTTTTTCAATTTGATGGGGGCAACAGCTTCTAACGTATCGGAGAAGATGGTGCCCATATTGCTAGTCATTTTGTCTAGATCCTGTGTATTAAGGGGTACACAGAGCATATCAAATCAAATTAGCTCTAAATGTAATGTATTTAGACTATTAATGCTGATTTATGTTTTATCAGGTCATGGAGTAAGACATGAAGAACCTTAGAAAACAACACTTGTTACAGCCACCGTGTTGTTTTCTATCTTCAGTCAGCTTTTGTCTGGTGGGCTGACATGAGTGGCCTTTCCATCCCTCCACTCACACCTTGGCATCTTGTGGGCCGGCATGTCCTGGTAGCATCTGGCGCCTCGGCTTGAAGCAGCAATAAGCAGCGTCTGGCAGTCCTGCTTGCTTAGAGATGTCTAAATAATCTAAATAATAGTTGTTTGTGTAGTCTTTAAAAATAAGTGTATAAGTTAAGAGTTTAAGCTAAGTGTATAAGTGTATAAGATAATTTAAAATGATAATTGTAAAAGAATTTATGTAATGTATAAAATGTATAATAAAAAATGTATAATAAAATTTATAAGAGAGTTTGCCTCGCCTTGTGAGTCGTATTAAAAGATATGTTAGGACATCTAACATAGAAGCTGCACACAGTATATAATGTATCATACAGTTGTGGAGTTACAGTGTTTTTTTTTTAGTTGTATTGACCCTATTCACAGAATTTTATGAAACTTCATATGCATCCTCAGAATGACCTGTTGTTTATGTGTCCAGTTTCGTTAAGCTTAGACATTGCATTTAGCAGATATCCTTCAGCTTGTAAGAAACAGCCATCACTTGACTTATATCTTCACAATGCTTTGCAGAAATAGATATGTGTAATATCAACTGATTTGCACAATTTTTATTGTGAATTTTGATTGTAACACTATGATAGTTCCATAGTTATTAACAAAAAAATGTGTTCTACCTAATTCTTCCCAAATTTAATATACTGCTTCAAAAATTCATTAAACACGTTTCTTCAAAAAACTTGATCTCCATATGGACAAGGTTTGAGATGTTTTACCTTTGTGGCTCATAATGGGTCATACCAGACAAATAATAATAATAATAATAATAATAATAATAATAATAATAATAATAATAATAATAATAATAAATCTGCTAAACAGTTTAATAGGTCAAAATGATTTTAATAACGTTTTGCCAGCAAGGTCTAGATCTGGGGCGCGTTTCCAAAAACCAACTATGGTCGCAAGTTCCGTCGTTACTAATAGAGTTCAATGGACCTAACCACCGTAGTTAGCTAACGATGCTTTTGGGAAACGCACCCCTGACCTGCAAAGTTTGGTGAAGATCTGACAAACTGCCTAGGAGGAGTTTATAAAAGTAGATTTTTGGTTTGTTTGTTTTCATCAAATTAAAATGGTAGATTAAGTTTATAGATAATCATAATGTACTCTTGTTCAGGGTTAAATTGCTAGGATTCATGAAATTAATTTCGATTCTATCACACAGTTGGTTGAGTTAGCTAAAAAGCTTTTTGTTATAGCGCCACCGTGTGGGCATTTTTAAATAAAATTCTGTATATATTTGTTTTGCCATTGTGTGAGCATACATCTATGTTTTTGTAAAAGTAGGCAATTCAGATTCGTTGTTACTTAGAATGCTGTAATATTTATAATTTATTTATAAACTTAATGACAGAGCAGTCCAGATGTACAGGTTACACCAAGTCTTGAACTCATTCATTCTAAGTTTATGTAAAAAATGACACTAATTTAATTCGCAATCATTCAAAATCCACAATTCAAATCTGGCGCGCGAAATATTTTGTTTGTTTACATCAGCTCAGTGAGGGTGTAATCCAGTGTTACCAAATCCGCGGTTTTCCTGCGGAACTGGGCTACTTTACACTGTAGCCGCAGGTTGTTTTTCATGCCCGTGGGTTGAGGCGACCCCAATAACGTGATATATATCCCCTGGAATGCGAATTTTACCAGGGAAACTACGCCAAAAAACGTGTGTTTTACGCAATTATTAACGGGGACCCCACTCGAAACGCGGTTGGGCGAGATTTATGCTAGTTTGGAGCAGCAGTTGGGTGGGTTTTGCTGTGAAAACCTGGCATCCCTGGTGTAATGTACGTAGAAGAAGAAACTCTACACGCAACCCTTCTCTTTAGCTGTCGTGAAAATCGTCAGTGAGGTACAGTATGCTTGTATGTGTGCAAAACTCGTTAAGTCTGGTGCTTCACATTTGAGCACCTCTTTGTTTACATTGTGCGTTTTTTAGAGCGTCACACAAGTTGCGTATGTGAAATCCACTCGTTACTGGATGATTAAAAAAATAATAATTCTTTCAAGAATGAAAAAAGACGTATTGTTAATATCGTAATTGTTAATATAATATTTAGTATAGTTAATGGTAATTTTTCTTGTCACATTTTCGTCAATGTTTTAATTAAAGTCGTTATTTATAGACCAATTATCTGTTTGTAAACATTAGGGATGCGCGCGCAGCATGGTTGCAGAAAACCCGGCGGAGAAAGCCTTTTTGGCTAGAGAATTACACGGATACGGTACAAAATACTTAGATTTAAAAATAGTATATTGATTAGATGTCATTTTCACAATGTTATTTGCATATTACAAGAGCTTGTCACCCAGCGATAAGCAGTGTTATTCAACGAAATTGACGTTAGATAGTGGGATAGTCTTACAGATCCGAAACAGGGATGACGTTTTTTGTGGGCGGTTCAAGTGGCAGTCAATGAAGCCATAGAATAAAAGAATCAAAATAAATTTGATTTTATATTTCAAAATTCTGACATTATTTTCGCAATTCCGAGATTATATCCCACAACTCGACATGCTCTCTTTTCCCCTCGGCTCACAGTTTATATCCCACACTTCTGGCTTTTTCCCCCCCAGAATTAACAAACAAATTCACAAACAACTGTCATCAGTAATTGACTAGACAAACGCTGTCACTGCAATTCCTACTGCGAAAAAAGCACACAGACTGCATTTAATTATTTTAAATCTGCGGTTTATTGTTATATGGAGAGATTCTTTTAAAATTAACAACTCCAATTGTTAAAAAACAAAAGAAAGGAAGAAACACATATTCACATATTCAACAAAGACCATGTCACAATCTCATTCCTAACGCTTTCATTTCTAATAGGTTTAGGGGTTGGAAACATGTTGTGCCAAGTGGAACATTTCGTGTAGGATTGCATGGATGCAGAGATGGTGAGAAACTTCTTAAGTAACAGTAAGGAAGATTCATACACACATACACATATTCCCCTTCTCCCCTCAATTCCCCCTCATCATCATTCGCTGGTCATGTTGGCTTTTGTTCAGAAAGATTCAGCTCTAATCTTTCTTTTCAACCTTCTTTCCTTCCTTTTCGTGATACTCGAGGAAGAAGTCGTTGCAGGCGACAGTGAGGGCACCCACGAGGATGATGAACTCTGTGAAGTCCACCTCACCATCGTTGTTTGAATCCAGATCTCCCATGACTTTATCTACCGCATCCTTATCCTGTGCATTCTGTGAAGATGCAGGTAAAGTTAATCAGACACATCCTACTTCCACAAAGAAAACAAAACTCTGTTTTCTCCTTACCCCAAGGTAGTTGCCAAGCTCTTGCGTTAGCATCTCTTTGAGTTCCTGCCTGCTGAGAGTATATTTGTCGCCCTCATTCCCAGAGTACTTGTGGAACGTCTGGATCATCAGCTGCATGGCGTTCTCCAGAGTGGAGGCATTCTCAGAGTTCAGAATATTAGACATTCTGGAAAGAAATGGCAGAATTAGATTACTGTATTTAGACTTATAAATGCACTCAAGGATGCACAAAAGGTTTTCTTTAGGGAGAGTATTTCTGGCTCATTGTAAATATTTAAAAGCACGACTTATTTTCTTCAGACCACAACAGTAGAAACATTGCAAAGCAAGCAGTAATATATTCTTTGACCCTCTCTGGATCATCCTATGAGGGGCTTAACTTAACTACAGAAGGGAAATGTGACTCGTCTGATAAGGATGAAATCCTAAACTGGAGAAAACACTCCGAACCTGGGGAGGAAGTTACTCGGCCAAGTGTAATCTGAGCCAATCTCAGTGCCCACAACTCACCACACACACATTTAACCAAACACTGCCCTCGGTTTGAGATTAGCCCTGTCCTAATGGATGAACTGATAAACATCAGGATGACTTGGCAAAAATAACTTCAGTGGAGAAGAAAAGCCTCCTCAGATACTTTATAGAGATGAGCCACGAGCCACGCAAAATACTAAACTTTTCCAATAGCTGCTGAAAAAGCACCTCCAGGCCTGCTCCGGAAGCTCATTAGAAACATCAGGCAGCACAAAACCATCTAGTGTATAACTCTAAAATCACAAAAACAATCTGTCCATCCATCCTTTTCTCTCTCTTACCTTGTTGTTGGATGATGGTTGTTCTTCTGTTCCTTGAGGAGAGATGAATGCTGGTGAAGACGGGAGGCGATGGGCAGCATCTTATATACCTACTTGGCCCTCCTCCCATCATACCTTACACTCCTCCTCCCTTCCTCCATCCATCCTTCATTTGTCTATCCCTACCTCTTGTCCTCTCTGTTTACAGATTCACACCATTAAGAAAAAAATACAAAACAGTGTTATATAAAGGAGTAAATGCGATGTTGATCGTCGTAATTGAAAGAGAGAAAGTTTTAGACGGTAGATGCTTTAGATGGTAACTTGAGCAAATGAAAACAAGCCACACAATCGACGTTTTGTTTTATTGATCAACACTTCATTAACTTATTTCATGAATCTTGAATCCGTGACTACATTTATAAATACGCTTCAAATTAATGAATTTGAGGCAATTTTCTTTAAAGCGTAGATAAATGTACATATTACAAACTTTGTTTTGTCGTTAAATATTACCAGTCATGTTTTAATGCTTATCCAATGATAAAACATGACTTTTATGTATATATAAACATGCTCTGGACTTACCTGAAAGAAGAGCTTTTGGGTAAACAGATATGTTTGATCCTAAAGGTTAGTTATATGTTCTGGCGCTTGTCACATTAAACTTTTAGAGTCGTGATAGTTCAGCGCCCCGAACTAAATGATTTACCTGCTGTAATTGATGACTTAGAAACAAACATCGCTATACTGAACATCACTCGAGCTCTAGATATACTACAGTACCAGCTGTTATGCTTTAAAACATGGTTTATACATATAAAGAAACAGCTTTTTATATTTAAATGTCTATAATATACACATTATTTAAGTTATGTAATATAATTAGCTATAAGTTCTTAATGTCCTCTATATTTAATTTTTTTATCTATCTATCACGTCTGTATAATTGTAATTAATTTCTTGTTGCACTTTTCTAGAATTATTAACATAATGGCATATAAGCCATAAGATGTAATGGGGTCAGGTGCCTGAGGACTGATTATGTTACAGGCCAAACAAGGTTACATGGCACAAATGTAGTTACTAACAACCCAAGGGTCTTTAGAGGTGCTGATAATCTCTCAGGTTTGTGTATGTGTGTGTGTGTGTGTGTGTGTGTTGAGTGAGCATCTGACTACAAGTGGTCCTGTCACACCTGATACCGCTGCACAGGTGTTAATTCATCATTAAGCAAACGGTGTCCATACACATATGTCAGCCAAGGCTTGGGACTGAAAACACAAACACGCACACACACAAACACACACACATGAACACACAAACTGCCAAATTCAAATGACACTAACAAACACACAAAATGTGTACGTTTAAAAACATGTATTCATGCTATGGCACCGGCTGTAACCAGACCAACATGATGTTTAGCTTTTACCAGTCAAAAGTTTTTGAACAGTAAGATTTTTAATGCTGATTATTTTTAGGTCTCTCCTGCTCATCAAGCCTGCATTTGTTTGATTTAAAGTACAGCAAAAACAGGACAATTTTTTAAATATTTTTACTATTTAAAATAACTGTTTTCTGTTTGAATATATTTTAAAATGCAATTTATTCCTGTGATCAAAGCTACGTTTAGTTATTATTTAGTATCATTACTCAAGTCTTCAGTGTCACATAATCCTTCAGAAATCATTCTAATATGCTGATTTGCTGTACAAAAAACATTTTTATTATTATCATTATCAATATTTAAAACAGTTTCATACATTTATTTAATAATGTAAATATCCAAAGATCAGCGTTTATCTGAAATAAAAAGCTTTTGTAACATTATACACTATACCATTCAAAAGCTTGAAGTTAGTGGGGAGAAATGATAGAAATTAATACTTTTATTTAGCAAGGATGCTTTAAATTGTTCAAAAGTGATGATAAAGAAATTTGTAATGTTACAAAAGATTTCTGTTTCAGATAAATGTCGTTCTTCAGAACGTTCTATTCATCAAAGAAACCTGGCAAAATTCTATTCAGCTGTTTTCAACATAATAATAATAATTATAATATATTTCTTGAGCGGCAAATCAGAATATCATAATGATTTCTGAAGGACTGTGTGACTGGTGTAATGATGCTAAAAATTCAGCGTTGAATCACAGGAATAAATTACATTTTCAAATATATTCAAATAGAAATCAGTTATTTTAAATACAAAAACTATTTCAGAATTGTACTGTTTTTGCTATATTTTGGATCAAATAAATGCATGCTGGGTGAGCAGAAGAGACTTCTTTAAAAAGAAAAACTTTTGACTGGTAGTGTATTACATGTGTAAAAGTTAAAGGACAACACAAATTACAAATTTGTCATTATTTCCATGTTTTAATTGAAAGGTTATACAAAAAAAAAAAAAAAAACATTTTTCCAGTAGTGTACAATTTCGCTTTTTTAAACGGAAAGATATGATGTATAAAACATTAACATTGACTGTAATTTTAGTGTATTTAATTGCTTGCATTCATCAGTTATGCCTTGTTTTAAGCACTAATCAAGTATATTTTGTTCCCAGTAAAGCAAATAGATCATATATGAAAACCCAGGAGCCTTGAAATGAAAACCTGTTTACATGGAAAGCAGAAAAAAAACAAAAACATATGCAACAAGCTATTTGATTTAGCACTGGCCACATATACATGGCCACAGGTCAGATGTTGTTTTCATAAATGCAAGTACATGTAAACAGATCTATAATTTCATTGTAATATCAGAGACTTTAAAAGTGTTTTCAGGTCATTGCAGGTTTTATATTGCATTGGAGACCAGGGATAGTTGTTACAACAAAGGCTAAAGAGTTGTGTTTTGTTATGTATATCAATCTACGGCCCTTTTTACACACAATTTATTAATACACTGTGTTTTGGTCAATGGTTTAATATTTTTTAAAAGCAAGCCAGCTTAAAAACAGTTTAATAAGTAAAAAAAAATGTGGCAACTATCCCCGACTCTCTTTTTTTTACTGGTGTAAGACTCTAGCGTTACAAATGATTGTCAGTGTCGTCAACCCAAGCTTCTTATTGTCCACTGGCTGCGGCACTCTGTGTTTTCTGCTCACTCAGTGAGTTGGCCAGGTAGCCCACCAGCGTCAGGTATTCCTGGAAGCTGACCTTCCCGTCCTGGTTGTCATCCAGGCCTTTCATCATGTCCTTCACTGCTGAAGAACTGTCAGTGTCCTGAGAGAAACAGAGCGAAGGTGAAATCCTCAACTATTTAGCACTGCCCAATCAATGAAATTGAAATGAAAGTCTTGACATTTACTTATTAGTAGACATGTTCTGTGGTGCACATGCTATACTTCATCTAAAACTACTTTGAAATTAATTTAGCTAATTCTTCTATAATTATTATGGATGCAGCACTTATGACCTCATATTAATTGAAAGATTATGAAATATTTGTACTTTTAATTCAAATTTAATTGTCACAAGACCACTTAAAGGAGAAGTTCACTTCCAGAACAAACATTTACAGACAGTTTACTCACCCCCTTGTCATCCAAGACGTTCATGTCTTTCTTTCTTTAGTTAGATAAGAAATTATGTTTCTTGAGGAAAACATTCCAAAATGCAGTTTAAATGCAGCTTCAAATGGGTCTAAACGATCCCAGCCGAGGAAGAAGGGTCTTATCTAGCGAAACGATTGGTCATTTTCGAAACAAATTGACAAGTTATACACTTTTTAACCTCTAATGCTTGTCTTGTCTAAGTCTGCGTCAACTGTTTTTTTATGGGTCAATACAGTTAGGGTATGTCGAAAAACTCCCATCTTGTTTTCTTCTTCAATGTCAAAATTGTCCTACATCGCTGTTTTACCTTTTTTTTTGATGTTTGATGTTCTTTGCATGTTCACTTTGTAAACACTGGGTCAGACGATTTTGAAGTTGGGGAAGAAAACGAGATGGGAGTTTTTCGACATACCCTAACTGTACTGACTCGGAAAAAAACAGAGTTCACGCAGACTTAGACAAGACGAGCATTTGAGGTTAAAAAGTATATAAATTGTCAATTTTTTTTTAAAATGACGATTGTTTTGCTAGATAAGACCCTTATTCCTCAGCTGGGATCATTTAGAGCCATTCGAAGCTGCATTTAAACTGCATTTTGGAAGTTCAAACTTGGGGGCACCATTAAAGTCCACTATATGGAATACATATAAATATATACTATATGAATTTTTTCCTCCAGAAACATAATTTCTTATTGACTAAAGAAAGAAAGACACAAACATCTTGGATTACGAGGGGATGATTAAATTATCTGTAAATGTTTGTTCTGGAAGTGAACTTCTCTTTTAAAGGGATAGTTCACCCAAAAAAGAAAATTCTTTCATTAATTACTCACCCTCATGTCGTTCCAAACCCATGAGACCTTCGTTCATCTTCAGAACACAAGTTAAGATATTTTTAATGAAATCCAAGAGCTTTCTGATCCTGCATAGACAACAACACAACTACCACAACAAGGCTCAGAAAAGTAGTAAGGACATTGTTAAAGTAGTCCATGTGACATTAATTTTTATTGCGTGTCGGAGACTGACAGGAAAGAGAAGAAATTGTTGAATAAAGTCAGTATTTTTGTTTTCTTTGGGCACAGAAAGTATTCTCGTAGCTTCATAAAAGTTAAGGTTGAACCACTGATGTCACATGGACTATTTTAACGATGTCCTTACTACCTTTCTGGGCCTTGAATGTGATAGTTGCATTGCTGTCTATGCAGGGCCAGAAAGCTCTCGGATTTCATCAAAAATATCTTAATTTGTGTTCCGAAGATGAACAAAAGTCTTACAGGTTTGGAACAACATGAGGGTGAGTAATTAATGACAGAATTTTCACTTTTGGGTGAACTATCCCTTTAAAATAAACCAATGAAAGGAAACATGTACTTTATACATAAAATCATTGAATCTTTGTCTTGTAGTCTATGGACATGTGTCAACCAAATGGAGCAAACTGAGAGATTGCTTACGCTCAGGATGTTTCCCAGCTGACTCTGGACTAACTTCTGGAAGTTCTTCCCACCCAGGCTCTCTTTTCCCCGTGCTGAAGACAGGAACTGCATAACAACTGTTTTAATGGCACCCTCCATCTTTGTAACTCTACAAAATGAGAGAAGAAAATACATTATAAACAGCACAAATATACAACACTGATTCAGTGCACTTCAAAAAATTGAAGTCTAATTTACTTTGAAACAATTTCACTCAAAAATTGATAGTAAATTTCACAATAATTGAATGGCAAAGAAATGGCAAGTAATTAAACATTACATGTCAAGGTAGAAAACTAATAATCTATGCACCCTTCAACGTGAAAGTAAGCCTATGGGTGAGACTTCTGGTTGATTAGGTGCTATAGGGAAGTAATGAGAAGAATAACGTGCACTACAAACCAGTGTGTTTATAATTAGGGTAGGTAAGACACACCAATTTGCAATATCAAGCAGCAAAACGAGCTGTTTCATAACCAGAATGAGACCGGAAGCCAGACCCATAAAATTTACAAATGTCCGCACCCGCTCATATGGGAAAAATAAGGTGGATATTTTATTTACAACTTTACTACTCTAAACTTACTGAAGGGGTTACGGTGGTACCTGAGATTAAAAAAAGATTGGAAAACACTGCAACATCTATTTTAAGGATGGAGTCATAATTTTAGTAAGTGACATTTTAGCAGCCGTGATAACTGAAAGGAAGGGCAGGCACTGGAAAATGAGTGACCTGAGGAGAGGGATGATGCTAGAATAATTAAAGAGCTTGAAGAAGGGAGGCGGGAGAGAGGAGCAGAGGAGGAGTGTGTGGAGCTGTAGAGTTTATACCACAGGACAATGGAACCTGTGATCTTTAACGGACATTCGATCCACTCAGGCTACAGGCTCACGTTACCGCTGGGGTTGCCTGCTACATGTCTGTTACACTCTCTCTCTCATCCAACAACATTCATAAACAAAAGCCCATACACACACTTTGAAGGATGCCCACTCACACAGGCCTTTCCTCTTGGATGAATAACCCCTTTTTACCTTCCCTACCAACACACAAAGTAAAGCAATAAAGTGTAACCTACTGCATTTCATATTCTTGTACTGTAGATCCTATCTCATATTTGACACCAACAAATAATTAATGATCTAATTTGGGTTTCCTTCCCGTGACATTTAGCAAGCTTATCCATAACAAACACAAGGTACTGTAAAACACAGATGAAGGCCTCAATTCCGCAAAACACATTTACACTGAGAAAAAAAAAAAATGTAGGATTGACATTAAAACTTTTTTCACTCCTATTTTTCTGGTAAATTTAATTAATAATTATATGGAAACTGCAAGTAATACATAGTATTTTCTAGTACATGTGATCCAATAATCTGTTTTATTTCAATCTATATGATGGCAAAGGTTAGCTATATAAAAATGGAGAAAATGACAATGCACAATTACATATATTCAAAAACAAACTCTAATACTGGATGATAACCCATATGTTTCCAATATATTGTGCATCCCTAGTTATTTCTGTGCAGACTACAAAAAAATGGCCAGAAAATTTTGATTTTGCTGCCTGTCTAAACAAGGCCTGCATTTTCCCTTAAGATGAGCCACAACACACACAAAATGAATGTGATTTTAATGTGTGTGTGACGTATGGGTAATTCTATAGGCCAGCCCTTTCAGGTAAATCTTCCATCTGACAGACGTCACACCTGAATACTTACGCTACACCACTAACATTAGTACACTACACCACTGCTCTGCCGTCCTCCCAATTACTGATGGACCTCTATTAACCTAATTAGACAGAGAGAGAGAGAGAAGCCTGAGCAGGGCTTGGGTGAAAATTACTGGAGGAGGACCTGCTGGAATTTACTGATAATCATGCTTATTAATCCTTTCTCCTACAAGCAACCAATGAGGTTTTGTAGTTGTGGCCGTGAAAAGACAGATTTTTATTGTTTAAAGGCCTTTGTTTAGCTATGAGAGGCTTGTGTTTGAGCAGAGAGAATGTCTTTGTCTTTAAAATGTTGTCATTGTTCTAAATGAGATGCACTCATTAGGTGATACTCAAGCTCAGACTTGGTCAGACTAAGGCAGAAGCATCAGACAGGCTGATTGATAGGTGCTCTTAGTGATTAGTCCCAAAGGACCCAAACAAACAGTCACATAATGAGATGCTGTGAAATACAGAAGTCAACAAACCCATGAACCTTTGCAATACATGCCAGCTGCCAAACGGAAACTATAAAGGCACTAAAAGCGCATTGGAAAGCACTGTAACTAACACCACAAAATTCTAAACGCAACTGCTTCAAGTAGCGAAGATACTAGCTAACTTTGTTTTTCAGCAGAGTAAGGTTCCGACAATTTTATAGGCCTAAAAGGCATAGATTTTCCAGTAATTAGTTAGTTTACCCAAACAATAGCGGTGTAGTGCAACTAAATGCTGAGCTGAAGGAATAAACAAACACCCTCACCTAAATAGCCCTCTCAACCAAATATCATTGGAAGGTCTGGATTTTTATCGTGAATTGATTTGTCCTAAACACTCCTTTCTGTTATTTCCCTGCTGAAACAAATAACAGTAGAAACCTCACAGAATTTGTTATGGTTTTACTGGTTAAAATGGGAATTGTACTGGTTTTGATGGAAACTGTACTGGTCCCTGTTGGTCTCAACTGATAATTTGTCACCTTCTATTGGTGGCTTGTTAAAACCACTAAATCCTAATGGAATATGTCCTAAAACACACTACAGGAAACCATTTTTTAATGGTTTTAATGGTTAATAGTTGATGGTTTGTAATGTTTGTGATGGTATTTGTAGTGGAAACCATTATAATTTTTGTGATGTTTACGATTTTTTTGTTTGTTTGTTTGTTTTAGCAGGGTTGTAGCACTGAAAAGTGCCATTCATTTTAGTGAATCAGTTCATTTTAAATAGTCCCATTTTTATAGTGTTGGAAAGTTTGAATCATTTTTGTAATCTGATTAAACGGTCCTCTCTCTTAAACGACACCATTTTCAACTACAAACTTAAGTTTTTTATGCATTTTGGCCATTGATTTACTAAACACTGGCATTTCGGTGGTCTGAAAATGGCGAAAACGAGTTTTTAAAGTGCAAGTTTTTGAACACAATGTAATTATCATCTCTGTGTAAACTACAAAAATGCTAATCTGTGAAAACGGTGACATCAGGTTCATGTGTACTACATGTTCAGCCCACCTTAGTTACCTTACGTAGTAAGTCGTTTTGTTGTGAATGTGTGAGACTATCGGTTCATTAGCCGCTGTAGTGAAATGATGAAAAGAATAACAATGTGCAGTAAATGGCAGAACTGTGCACTACAAACCAGTGTAAAGCTAAACCAGTTTTGTACAGCTAAAAATAGCTGGAAGGGAATGACACTGGAAGCCTCCCACATTAAATTTACAAATAGCCACGCCCAAGGCAGATAGGTATGTGCCAACTGTTTGTTGACTGTGTTTGTTCTGTTGTTGAAGTTTTTTTTTTTTTTTTTTTTTTAAATCTATAGGTATGTGCACATGTGCTGACTTTGCCATCTACTGGTCAGGCATGAACTATACAGCATTTTTAGTCATTTTAGTGGATCCGTGTGAACGGGATTGTTTGACAACACCCCTGATAGCACACATACATCACATAGACATCTATTTGACGTCTGCATTTATTTAGAGTGCTATATGTCTATTGGACGTTTCCTATCAGATGTCAAATAGACGTATATTAGATGTCTTTAAGATGTTTAAAGGGGTCATCGGATGCCCATTTTCCATAAGTTGATATGATTCTTTTGGGTCTTAATGAAAAGTCTATAATATACTTTGGTTAAAAATTCTCAATAGTTTTGTAAAACAACACCCTTTTTATCTTGTCAACATGAGCTCTGCAAAAATCATCCCATTCTGAGGGATTGTTCCTTTAAATGCAAATGAGCTCTGCTCGCCCCGCCCCTCTCTTCTCTCTGCTGCTCTGAGAGATTGTTTACTTTAGCTGTATTTAGCACGTTTAGCTGTGAAACTTGCTAACTAGCACGTTATTAGGAAAGGTGATTGCAGAGATTCATAAAAAAAAACTCTATACGCACTTCTGCTGTAGGTGAAGCTGGATCACAAATGATTTGTGCGAACATAGATGCTTTTATGTAGATCGGAAGGCGCATGCCCTTCACAAACAAATGTAATCCACTGCATCTTCAGTGGCTCAGATGACCACTATGTTCATTATTACATCCAGCAACACAACACCTCAATCGCTCAATCTGAGATATTGTCTACTTACATTCCTGCTCCGGCATCGAAACAATGGAGGTCGGACTGTTACAGCTGATCTGAGGTAAGACGCTTATGTCAGTCAACTATCGTGGGAGCGCCCTCTGAGAATGGTTGATTTGAAAAAGGGGGTATTATTAATTAAAAACCACTGTATGGATTGTTATTATTATAGGGTAGATTTGTACATACACTGCCAACACACATTAATGTTCAAACAACATGTAAAAGTGAACTTTGCATCTGATGACCCCTTTAAGATTTAGAATGTATGTAAAACTGACATCTGAAAGACATCTATCAAACATTTGTTACGCAGTAGATGCTTTCCAGATCGAGATTTTTAAGACATCTTGCAGACGTACATGTGCTATCTACTGTTGTCTTTACACAACAGCTTTTCAAAAACACAAAGGAAAAACTTTTCTGTTTAGTTGCCATGCAAACATACCCTTATTTGTGGTGTTTGAAGTCAAAATCATTCTATTGAACTGGCTTGTTCAGACAGTACATGAAAATGAACAGAATTAAAAAGTGATTCACTGATGCGAGTCCCAGAACTATGCATAGTTTGACTCACTTATGTAAATTAGGGTGTTGTTATTCTATTTTACAATGTACCTATTCAATTTAATACTGTTCATTTTACCTGAGTGTTCATTCATTTCAAAATCACTCATCGTGTTTGTGCCATATTTAGTGAAGTTATATATAATTCTTGAAGGACAGCCTACTTCAATAATTTGAAGTAGCTACACTGCAGTCTACTTTTTAAAAAAATGTACCGTAAGGGGTTAATGTTACTAAATGATTTAAAAAAATATTTAAAAAAATAATAATTTCCCACTTAACTGTTTGCAGGTCAAAACTTACATTTTCAAAACAGTAGCTTGACTGTAGTGTAAAGTAGCTACTTCAAATGATTAAACTTTCAAAGTACTACAAAGTAAGCTTCCCCAATAACAAATTGCTCCATGGTGACACTTTGAATAAAACCTACAGTGTCTACCCTAAACAAGCTCAAATGGATGCTTTTTCTGCTCACTGGGAAAATAACAATGCAATAGTAGCAAAATCGCATCTCTTATTACTGTGTTCACTTCACAGTTGTTTTCAATGAACTGCATTCCATTCTTGCTCCTCTAGATGTCCCTCCAATGCTGCTCGAGGTTTGCCCTTGTTTCCTGATGTTACTAAAAAATGTCAAACTTTCAACTATCTCTAGATGAAAATGTAAAGAATGAGGATGAGAAAGTGACGGCATGAATAAGGCTTTGTTCACATTTCTCATGTTCAGCTCTCAAACTGTTGCACTTGTGCAGGCAGGTGGTTCATGGCTCTTATTTCTAGAAGATGTTCTTGTTCCCACAAGATGCATGTATGAGTACAAGTATGCATACTCATTGTCCCAACATGACTGAATGATCAGATTCTTAAAATATCTGAGTGGACACATTATTTTAGATAGGCTACTTGTGCTACTTGTACTCATCGTTCATTTTGGAGAATTTATACTGTGTAATACCAATGATCTTTTTTTCTATACAATGAAGTGAACGACGACAGGGTCATACATTTGGAACAACGTAAGGGTGTGTAAATGATTACGCATTTTTTAATTTTGGGAGTGGACTGTCCCTTTAAGAGTATATTTTATTTTGTGGCGGTGTTCGTTTTCCAGTTAATGTATGTAAACGTTTGTTTAAAGAAGTTTGTTTTCTGTCTCTCCGTGAGGTGTGAATCATTACCTCAGCTTGTACCAGGCTGTCAGCACTTGAAGGCAACGGTGAACAAGTTGTCTCAAGCTCTCTGGGTTATCAGACAGCTCCCACCGCTGCTGTCTTATCTCTGCATTTATTATTAACGGCGTTCTGGTGGCCGTGTCGCCGCTGACACATTGAGGTCGTGCTTCGTCCGGTTAGGATCGAGTGCATTTCCCCCAAACGCCCGTGAGGTCGACTGCAGGGCTTATCGCGGATAGTACGCAGCGAATCTATTCGCCTCACGCAAAGGATTTGCGGCACAAGCCGCGCTTGCGCTCTGAGAAAACGCTCTGAATTAATAAATACCAGGTTTCTGATTTCTTCTTTGGTGTAAAGGGAGAAGGGCTTGTGTTACATCTATAGGGAATCGGATCGGCTACTTGTAGCCACCGGACAAGTGAGCCTATAAGGACTGAAAAATTCACGCAGAGTGGGAAGGATTAAACGGAAAATGACACATATGCAGTGGGCACGAATGCTTATTTATGGAAGCCTGTTAACTTGATGCCAAAGTTATGCGTTTTCACAAAGCCACATTAAAACCAGCTAACAGACCAGTTTAACCAGCTGGAAAGTTTCTGAACTTCCATAAAAACAGCAAACAGAGACCTAAATAAAACCAGAAAACGCCCTTTTCAGCAGGCACTACAAACAAAAGAAGTTAAATGAGGAATATCCTAAACACAGAAACCCTCTAGTTAATTGTGGTACAATCCCAGAACAAAACATCATATTTTATTCTAAACTGACAAAATCTTAGCAAAACAACAATAGAGTTTGTCCTACAAACCTCTCAGAATCAAATCAGAATGCTTACCTAGTTTTGTAACGAAACTTTTCTTCTGCTGTTTCTTGCTTCTTCTAACTTAACCCAGTACAATGCCTATAAAAAAGCCTCTTCTGCGAATTCCAGTCTTCCCAAGTTGCTTTTTTTTCCCATCAAATCACTGGGCGTATACCCAGAACTTTATGGGTGGGGAAAACAGGATATATTACTCAAGAGAGGTGTTGTGCGGACATAACTCCCCTGAAAGCCTACTGTCATAAATGAGGTGAGAGGTGAGAAGAGGTTTAGGAAGTGAATAATACCACTTCAACTGTTTTTCCTCGAACCATCTACAGACATTTTCTGCTTTCTGCTTTCTGATTTATTGCAGTGGATTCTGTGCCAACTGCATGGCCCGTGTCTCAATGACCTGTGAGTGAGTAAGTGTGTGCCTGTCACAAGTAGGAGCATGTATTTGATCGTTGCATAAAGGCTTAGTGAGACACAGCTAAGATCATCATCCAGCCACACCTTGAAAGCTTAGTCATATACTTTTTTCCAAGTTTCTAGCCAACTTGCTTTACCACATTGATCAAGATATAAGTTCTAAAAGTCGTCTTTTCTGTCTTACTTCCTTTCTGCAGTATGAAGATATGTTTGTGCATACGCGAGGGAGGGAGAGAGAAAGAATGCAGCTATGTGAGAGAGAAAGCCGTCTGCTGCGGGGCGCACAGCATACCAGAGCACAATTATCAGGAACATGTGCTTTCCAATTACCAAGACAAAACCCTCACAGTCCAGTGATTCTCCTCCACCCTGTTCGCTAAGCCCACGGTCTCTGTGTTTGGTCGGTGCTACGCAACATTAATGTAGGTTTTGTTTGCCTTTGAGTAGCATTGTTTTCCTTCATAATTACTGCCAAACAATACGACGGAATTTCTGGCTGTGAATCTCATTAAAACTTTAAGCACAAAGCAAAAGTTTAACAGCTTATAAAGTCAAAACTAGAAAATAAACATTAAATAGGTCAAATAAAACATTTCTATATATTTTAAGCTAGCTTTATTTTTTATTTTTTTAGAATATGAGATCCTTAATGTAACATGGATAGCACATTTAAACAGTCATAAAACATATAGGCTATTAGGATGGGTAGTATTTTGTGACCAAGATGAGTCTTGACAGGCATAAACTCTTTTTCTGGATGTTAAATCTAGCACATTGTTTTAGGCAAACCATGATTAGCTTATATTGTGAAACTGGACACACCTACAAAATGAGTCTAAATCCTAAAACTACCTCTAGTTCCTGTATCGCACTGTAATTGCAAAAATGCAGTGATAATAGTGATAATAATATATTATATAACATATCATGTAAATATATTTTAATGGAAAACATATATGTTTATCTTTTAGGCAATTGCTTAGTTAATATTTTCTCCCAGTTTTTAAGGTAGTAAAGAAGGTTGCTCAACTTCATAGGCGTAACTTCTGAAATTACGTTTGCATGCCAGAATATGGATTGTGCAAGAGCAGATGTGAGAAGCTCTTCTTGAAAGATTGATGGTTTTAGAATAAATCAGCTTTAATGTCTGATGACATTATGACAGGGATTGATTGACAAAACAAAACAACAAAAATACTACCCTGCTAATATTATGTAGGCATTCTTTTTTTTACCAGCAACATATATTTAACAAAAATTTATAGTAGTTGATTTATAGTAGTTTTGCCAATGGAAGTTTTTATTATTATTTTTTTTTGCAGGGCTCTGAACAGCATGAAATAATCTTGTTTGTTTTATCAGCTGCAAAGAGTGATCAGTCAAATGGCATTTATGACAAAGTGCCAATTAAACAAAGACAGCTGTTGGAGTTGTTTTAACCGTGTGGTTTTGTGAATCACATCTAAAATTTCACTGGGTTAAAGACTTTAACTATAAGCTGCCCATACCAGTTCATAGTTCTTAATCAGGTCATGGTTTATTTCAACCATGTATGAAAGAGAGAGAGAGAGAGAGAGAGAGAGAGACAACAAGCCTCTCTGTGTTACAGCGCCCTCTACTAATTGAATTAAGGTATTGCCAGATTTACATCTACGCATGGTCACAATAGCAATAGTAAAACAGCACATCAGCAGATGATAAAAATTTGAAAAAAATAATAATAATTAAAAAATTTAAAGCATGAACATATGGAGTCAATAAGATACTCTAATGAATTATCACTTATAAGCATCAGATTTCAAAGTGTTACAAGCCTTTTTAAAAAATAATGAAATGGAGCAGTAAGATTTGTTGGTCACACTTTATTTAAAGGTCCAGTTCTCGCTAAACCATTAACTACGACTTTTGCCTCGGTAAACTCCTAATTTGCTGCTTATTAATAGTCAGTAAGGTAGTTGTTAAGTTCAGGTATTGGGTAGGATTAGGGATGTAGAATATGGTCATGCAGAATAGGTGCTTTATAAGTACTAATAAACAGCTGATATGTTTATAATAGGCATGCTAATAAGTAACTAATAGTGAGAACTGTTCCCTATACTAATGTGTTACCAATTTGTTTCATGACAGTTTCTTGACAGCTGTCCTTGTACAGTATTTAAGCAGGAACACACCAGATGTAGTTTCAAGAAGCTTCCTGTAAAACAGTTCAGATCTTATTTCAAATATAGTTTAATACCTGTAACATGATTCTTTCTTAAAGCATCAGTTTAGATATTTGTGATATTTAAGTCATTTTGTATCTTTCCAAGTGTCAAAATGTGACTTGTGCCAATTTCCTGCTCCTCCTTTACTCACCGTGTATTCCTCTGCAATGTTTCTCCTCAAACGATCCCAGAAATGCACTCTGTCACCTTCATCCTCTGGCCAGTCCAGATACGTACGCGATCTGACCAGTTTGGCTAAACTATGGAAAGTAATGATAAAAGTATTTACACCATTTATAAAATGAGAAAATGAATACAATATTTGATTTAGTAAATTAAAAACTTTTTAAAATTTACAAAAAAAAAAAAAAAGCATGTGACCCTGGACCACAAAACCAGGGTCAATATTTTGAAATTGAGATTTATACATCAAGTTGAATAAATAAGCTTTCCACTGATGTATGGTTAGTTATGATAGGACAATATTTGGCCGAGATACAACTATTTGAAAATCTGGAATCTGAGGGTGCAAAAAAAAAAAAAAAAAAAATGGAGAAAATCGTCTTTAAACATGTCCAAATTAAGTTCTTAGCAATGCATATTAATAAGCAAAAATTAAGTTTTGATGTATTTATGGTAGGAAATATACAAAATATCTTCATGGAACAAGATCTTTACTTAATATCCTAATGATTATTAGCATAAAAGAAAAATTGATAATTTTGACCCATTCAACGTATTGTTAGCTATTGCTACAAATATACCCATGTTACTTATGACTGTTTTTTTGGTCCAGGGTCACATATGATTATATCATGTATACATCATAAATGTGATGTATAAAAAGAAAATCTGATGACAGCTAGGATAAGTTTACACAAATAATACATTGTTCAAAGGTTTGAGGTTGCTAAGATTTTTGTAACTTTTTTCACAGTAAATGCACATTGTTGTTAAAGGGATATTTCAGCCAAAAATGAAAAGAACCCCATGATTTACTCACCCTCAAGCCATCCTAGGTGTATATGAACTTCTTCTTTCAGATGAATACAATCGGAGTTATATTAAAAAATTTCCTGGCTCTTCCAAGATTTATAATGGCAGTGAATGGTTGTTGAGATTTCGAAGTCCAGAAAAGTGCATCGATCCATCATAAAAAGTACTTCACACAGCTCTGGTGGATTAATAAAGGTCTTCTAAAATGAATCAATGTGTTTGTGTAAGAAAAATATTCAAACTGAAAACTTTATAAACCATAATCTCTAGCTTCCGCTATAACAGACCGTACACACCTTCACGAAAGAGTGGCATTCCAGCAGATGACGTAGGATGTAGTCGTAGCGTAGCTGCGGTAAGAATATGCTAGTCTCGCAAGAACCAAGTTTTGTTTACAGCAAATCCTCATTTTGTTCTTCAAATTAGTGACCGTTGTTTTGTTTCGCTTTCTCCACTGCACTTCCGGTTCATCACTTCCACGTTCTTCACTGTGTTCGCCAATGTCCCATGTGATCCGCTGGAACACCACTCTCTTGTAAACATGTGTACAACAGTTAGCAGAAGCTAGAGATTATGGTTTGTAAAGTTTTAAATATAGATATTTTTACACAAATGCATTGATTTACTTCAGAAGGCCTTTATTACTGCCCGGAGCTGTGTAGAGCATTTTTAATGATGGATTTATGCACTATTTTCCTTCAAAATCTTGGCCACTGTTCACTGCCATGATAAAGCTCGGAAGAGGCACGACATTTTTCACTATTACTCTGATTGTATTTGTCTGAAAGAAGAAAGTCAAATAGTAAATCATGGGGTAATTTTCATTTTTGGGTGAACTATCCCTTTAAGGAGGGAAACTCCTCCCATCTTCCCCTAATTACCGATGGAAAGCAGAAAGCTCAAAAGGAGAGATGTGTTCGAGGAAGACGAGGATGAGACGGTGTTTCTGATATTCCAGCTGCCGGTGTGTGGCGACTCGCATCTCCAGACTGCACCAGTCACTCTGCAGATATCGGCGGCTGATCAAACAAACAGTGCACTGACTGCTGTAGATACTCTCCGTGATGTTGTCCATGATATCTTTACCCACCTAAAAGATGTTTCACAAATTAATTTGCAGTCTCGATGGATAACAATACTGATAAAACTCAACCTCAACTACTTCAGATGCTGTTTTTTGTATTTAAATTCAGAACTTCATTTTATAAGCCTCACCTCAAAGTCTCGGTTGTGCAGACACAACCTAAGTCTCGGGTTCCCTTGCTCCTCCAGTCGAGTAGCCATCTCCCCCAGGACCCAGGCCTCATCTCGGCTACAGAAAGACACAAAAGCATCATACTGCATCTCCTCTATCTCCCCATCAGCCACTTCGACTCGTCTCCTCCTTCTGTTCCACTGCCTACCAAACCTTCTCTCCACCCATCCTCTCAGGCGGAAGAAGAGGACCACGGAAGGCCATCGAGCAAAGCGGTATCCAATGGCTGCCGACAGCAGAAGACAAACGCAGCCAGCTGTGGCCACATAGCAAATGTACTGCGCGTCAGTCTGACAGAGCTTCTCCATGGTCTCCAAGAAGTTGAGTACCTGATAGTGCCAAACACATTTCTGCTTCTGCAAGAAGATAACCTGCACTTTTTCCGTGCTCTCTGCCCAGTCAAGAACCCAGCCGTTTTCACAACTGCACTGAAAATCCACTCTGTCAAGAACAAACGCTGTAAGCGCTGGAAGAACTTCAAACACACCATCAATCAAGACCAGAGGACTGTCACTGTAGAGACGCAGCAGCTGCAGAGACGTCAGGTCCTTAAACATACTACCGGTCAGGAAACTCAGATGGCAGTTTACCAGCACTAGAGTCTGGAGTTTTGTTAAGTTCCAGAAGACCATTCCAGCTTCTGTATAGTTCGAAAACCTCAGGTTGCTGAGCTTGAGATGCTTGAGATGGAGCAGAGTACTGATTTTAGAGTTACTGAGAGGTGCTCGTTCAGCCCCTCCTGAGATTTCAAAAGATTCCAGGTTTGGGAAATAAGGTGCCATGAAGTTATTCTTGCATATGAATAGGTTGCAAACCACTTTTAGCTCTCGGACTGCTTTAAGAACATTATTATCACAGTCCGCAAAATCCAGTCTGTCTCCATTTAGCTCCAGAACAAACGTTCCCTCAGGCTGTGATATTTGTTCCAGGTTAAAAGTAGTTCCATAATGTGCATCAATACTTAGTCGCTGTATTTTTGGTGGAAATACATAAAAAATACTATTTAGATGCAACTCGTAAATATACTCCAGTCTACCCAGTGACAGTTCACGAAGCTCCCGCTGGTCCTGAAATGTTCCTTCCTCAATAGTCTCAATGATGTTGTTATCGATAAGCAGGACCTCCAAAGTCATAAGGGATCTGAAATACATCACAGTAAGCTGTGAGATCTTGTTTGAGTCGAGTTTGAGAACTTTAAGGTGACGCAAACCACGGAATGCATGCAGCTGTATGGTTTTTATGGCATTATCGCTGAGAAAGAGCTGCTCGAGAAAAGGCATGCAAGCAAACTGGTCTCTGACAACTTCTGATATTGAGTTTCCGGTGAGGTCCATCAAGGTTAAGGACCAGACAGTCCCGTTTGCGGCAACACAGAAGGGAGCTTCTTTCAGTGTCATAGTGCTCATTTGCACTACTTGCATACCTGTGTTTCCTTTCCAGAAACTAAAATCCAAGTGGTGTACTTCTGATCTGCTGATGAATAAATTTGTCAGAGTTGTCCCACACTCCTTTAAGTCCTCTGCAGCCAATCTATCTGTTGAAGTAAAAACTAGGCTGAGCGATATAACATGAAGGCTGGTGATGACATGACACAAATCTTTGAAGTTTGTTGAATATTTTTTTACTACAGTTCCTTGCAAGCTCAACTCATTGACTTTTCCAACCCCGGACTCCCAAATACTACACAGTGACTTGCCTTTGAACTCCAGATGGAGGCTGGAGAGGTTCTGGAATGCAACTAGAGAGTTAGCTTGAATGATTTCAATACTGTTGCCTATTAGATAAAGGTTTTGAATCCCAGACAGGACAGTTACAGGCCATGTCTTTGATCCCTCTGGACATCCTTTGGTCTCAATTTTTTCAATCCCACTCTCTGTCACACTCAGGTTCTTCAGGCGGGACATTTCCTCCGGAAGATAACAGAAAATATCACTAAGGTCCTGTGTGCAAGTTCTGGTTATCTCTAGACTGGTTACGCTAACCAGCGGATCAAATATACTTGTGGATACATTGACTAACTTTAGACCTCTCAGTTCCAGCTTCTCCAAATTAGTCAAACCAGAAAACGTGAGACTGTCCATGGTGGCAGACCTGCAAATTGCATCGCTGAAAAGCACCAACAAATACTTCAGATTGGGGAGTCCCGAAAATGCACCAGATTGAACCCTCTCCAGTCTTTCCCCATCTATTTGAAGGACCTCCAATGAAGATAAGCGTGAAAAGGCATCAGCAGGAATGCTTGAAAAATCGCCGGAGATACAAAGGGATCTAACTTGAAGGCCTACCTCTGACAGATCAGTGCGCAGGTCTGTAATACTGCAGTCTGTGTATGGACCCCTTCCTGGATAATGGTAGCAGTGTGGAGTCTTCGGCATGTCTCTGAGGAGATGCTCCTCGGTGGTTACGCAGCGTTTACTTATAATAGTAAAAACGCCATTGCAGATACTTAAACCCAATGCGAATCTCCACCAGAAGCACGAGCAGTTGGAGTCAAACACATCCATTGTGGAGGTACAGCACTCTAGACAAATCTATTCCTACCCCTTGACTCTGCAGAAGTTTTTGATTTGCATTTAATGTCACACTGCACTTGTTCAGACACTGTGTGAACTACTATTTCTCTCACTTCCTCTTTCAGTGTGAAAAAGCACTGGATTTCTTTTTAGAAAACACCTATTTCAAGCCCTGCCTCTTTGCCGTGTGATTGTTTTCTCACTGAACCACCAGTTTGTCTTAATGATTCTTAAACGGGAATTTTTAAAAATACTTTTACAACAAATGAACCCCCTCACATTCCTGAATCAGTGTAACCCAATGTTGGGTTACACTGTGCCAAACTGGTTAAAGCTGGATACCTTTGTCAGTGGTCATTTTGTATTCTGTTGTCCCGAGAAAAAACTTGACTGACCAGAAAATTCCTGAATGAAATTAAGGTATTATTAAATTGTATTCCTTTCAAATATTACTGTAAAAATAGGAAAACGTCTGTAGTCTCACTTTTTTTTTTTTGTTTGTTTGTTTAAATGTACGTCCCAGCTAACGTCTGCTGGAAAAGCTAGCCTTATACAAACGCAGCATTCGCCGGATCTACTGAAAGCGAACGACGCGCCGGCGCCGCCATGTGAGTTCCACCTCCCGCCAAACAAATGCGCGACCAGGGCTCAAACACGTCGCGGCATCGGTGTTATATGTAACAAAGTTTCCGTGCGCTCTAATTACTACAAATAATAGTGTTACTGGTAGTGCGACATTGCTGTAGCTGTGTTCGCGCTATGCTTTTGACGGGTTGAAACTTACATATCGGACAGACGACATGGGATGAGGTAAAGCTGTTTTTGATAACTTTTCAAACATGAATAAAAGTTAACTCATGAATATAAGTCATTTAATGAACTGAAACAGCCTAAGTTTTTGAAGATTTCATGACTGTAGAAGACTTTATATTGAATATAAAAATATATTGCTTACAAACTATTCTTGTCCTATATATCCATCTTTTTCCTGAGTAACCGATAAGTGCCCTCGTGATGAATTCTAACTTTAGTTTGGATGCTCTCGTGTTCCGGGATAACAATATCTACTGTATTAATTAAACTGAAACTGTTTAAATATAACTAAATATGAAAATGTGCAGAAACGACAGAGACCAGAAATGTGAAGCAGCCTTCCGTTATGAGGCGGACGAGACGTACGTGTTTAGGAAAAAGGTGGATATAAACAGATTTAGAGTGCATTTTTATAATTTAAAATGAAAAACCTTCAGTAGGTTGACTGACCCAGCACTATATCAAAAATAACCCAGCATTTGTTCTGTCCAATATTTACCCAGCACTGGATTGCTAAATAACCCAGATGCAGCATTTTTTTTAGAGTGTACTATTAAAAACAAGGATTCTTTATTGCACTGATTTTTCCAAGTATGCTCTTCATGAGTTGCTTTATTACATTAAATGACTTTGACAGTGTAATCCTGTTTTCTTTAAAGATTAAGTTTTGACATTGTAAGTTGCTGCATGTGCACAAAAAAGCAACAAGTAAAAACACTTCACAGTTCATTTGAGACATTCATGCAGACATTCATGTCAAGTTCAAATATAGTGCAGCATAAAAGGAACTGAGAAAACTTGTTCTTTCTACTCAGGAACTACAAGTGATGTTGTGATGAAGAGATAAGGTAGTTTAGCCATCTGTGAATTATATTGCAGGCACAGATGCAGGCCTCTTTTGTAAGTTTTCCTAAAAATGCACAAATCTTAGAGCAAATAAGTAAAACAACACACCGTGCATAACAGTATGCATCTGTTTATTCAGCATGAACATTACCCACTTCCATAACCACAATCATCTGAACTTTGATTAACCAAAAAAAGAAAAAACTTTATTACATTTATCAGTGTTGCATATTTAGTTACAATTTAGTGGACTGTGAACAACATCTACATGCTGCACTTAAGTAGTTACGTGAATAAGTGTACAATACTTGAGTTTTTGCAGTTGACTGTGTAACCCAGCATAGAATTTATAAGCAGTTTTGCCTGATAATGCTGACACAAGTGCAAAAAACAGGATTTGGATCAAAAAATTACACACCTTAAAATTACAAACCTTCACTCACCTTACTGCATTAAATACAACTAGGATGGCTGGCACTTGTCTTTAAAGATTTGCTTATATTTTTGTCACTTTTTTAATGATTATAAAGGTCCAGACAATACAAACATGTTATTAATGATATCCTCCATACAATGTTATAAATACTAGCGAAATTCTCGAACAAACCAAAAACATTGGGTCAGGGGTCCTAACCCTAAAGACAAACAAAATAATTTAAAGAATTAAAAAAGCAGAGCATAGCAAACTTATAAACATTAACAAAACTCCAACAATCTATTTATTATCCGTACAGTGTAAAAGCTAAGTATTTTAAAATGCACTTGAATCGTGACCATTTTAAAAGAGAGAAAATTAGAATACCATTACAAATGACTGAACCAGTCTGTAACTCTCACACTCAACGCTACATTCTTCTGATGAATATTCCTGCACAAATATTATATTTGTGTAAGATGTGCCATGTCTTAAACATAAACCTGATGTGCCATAACAGTAGATCAGTTTCAAGAAAAATCCAGCAGTTCTTGACATTGTTTCCTCTGTCAGCATGTATCCCTGGAGCCAGATTCGTGAATATCTCCATAACAAAACAAAATTAAGAACATTCTGAAGACAAATAAGAATTTTAAGCAAAATTATTTAAATGTAAAAAAAAAAAAATAAATAAATATTGTCTTTAGAACACATTTCATTTTTAGGAATAACACTTTTTAAGAGTAAAATAATAATGACAAAACGATTTTTTTGACTATACTATTCATTTAATCCTTGGTAAATCTTTTTTTTTTTTTAGTTTTTTGGCACCTAATAGCAAAAGCCTCTAAGAGAGCTTTCTGTCTGTTTCTCCATTGGTAACCCATAGTAATTCTGTAATCTAGTAATCTGAAACAAACATGCAAGTACGCTGGATTATAACAATAAGTAAAATACAGTAGTAGTAATATGCATTATATTTGGCTAATATCATAACGTTGTAGCACTTGTATTTTAAAATCAAAACAGTCCAATTAATTAATTAATCATCTGTGTATTCTAAGGTCTAAGAAGTTATTCAGAATGATTTTGAACATATTTTTCCATCTTAAGACAAAACAATAATTCTTAAAGGGATAGCTCACCCAAAAATGTACATTCTGCCATTAATTACTCACCCTCATGTCGTTCCAAGCCAGTAAGACCTTCATTCATCTTCAGAACACATATAAGATATTTTCAGTGAAATCCGAGAGCTTTCTATCGTTAAAATAGTCCAGTGGATCAGTGGTTCAACCATAATTTTCTGAACCTACGAGAATACTTTGTGCACAAAGAAAACAAAAATAAATACTTTATTCAACAATTTCTTCTTGTTTTGTTTCTTTTGTTTTCTTTGCACACAAAAAGTATTCTTGTAGCTTCATAACCTAATGGTTGAACCACTGATGTCACATGGACTATTTTACCGCTCAAAAAGCTCTCGGATTTCATTAAAAATATCTTAATTCGTGTCCTGAATATGAGCGAAGCTCTAACGGGTTTGGAACGACATGAGGGTGAGCAATTAACAACAGAATTTTCATTTTTAGGTGAACTATCCCTTTAAGAATTCTTGTCACGAAGACAAAATATTGTTTACAATTTTTTATAATAGAACATAAGAAAATAAAAATTAAGAACTTTATTCTTAAGAAAATTTCATGAATCCAGCCCCAGATCTTAAAATGACTGAACAGGCAACTCTCCCTATGTCTATATTTTATGTTGTATAACTTTCTCAAGTGAAGGTAAAGATTATGGAAAAAATTGCAAAAGTAGCTATTATAAGAAGGAATCCATCACTGATGTGTTACAGTAATGCTTTATCTATGAAAAGAAAAAGCGAAGCCATACCGATCAAAACAAATAAGCTCTTTAAAATTGACACCGCATTAGTAAGCAGAAAACCAGGACCGACTGTTTTCAGATGTACCTTTTTCTCAAAATCTCTAAATCACCACAAGGGACCTTCAACCTTTCACTCTCCTGGTCTCTTTCTTCTGCTCTCCCTTCTTCTCAGCCTTCTTCACTTCTTCTGGAAGTGCAAACTTCTCCATTGCCTCCCTCTCAAATTCCTCCATCTCATCGTCGTCGTCGTCTTCCTCACTGTCCTCTCCCTCGCTGTCGCTTTCTTCTCCTTCAGCCATGTCCTCCAAAATGTCCCCCACATCATCCACGAAATCTCTGAACGGCATCTGATCATGAGCGAACACTCCATTCGTGAAGAACTCCTTCACCAGTTTACCAAGCTCTTCTTTCCTGGAGGCCTGGACCTGATCCTGGAGCTTGTTCAGGTAGGATTGGAGAAGGGTCTCGAAGTCCCTCAGGCCGACTGGAGAGAGTCCCTCGACTCGAGCGCAGTCTGCCACACTGCTGCACGCCTCCCGCTGCCCGTTATAGTGCTGAATCCGCTCTCTCTGTTTGGTCCAGTAGTTCTCATGGTCGTAATGGTGGTGGGAGGAGGTCTCATGTGATGGTCCATGTTCATGTCTCTCCTTGCGTTGTTTCGCCTTTTCATTGGGACTGTTTTTCCCCTTGTTTTTATGGTAGTGCTCCTTCTTATTTTTCTCCTCGTTTTCTCTTGTCCATTCTCTATCTTTTGACTCTCGTTGTTTCCCTCTCCAGTGCTTTTCCTCCATTTCTTTTTCATAATAATCTTTTGAATATTCTTTGTCTCCTTTCCATTTTTTCTCTTTTTTATCACTGTGTTTTCCCTCACTTTTTTCCTTTTTCCATTCTTTTTCACCTTTCCATTCATCTTTCCGTTTCTCTTTCCCTTCTTTATGGTCACTCCGTTTATCGCTTTTCCAGTCTTTGTCCTCTTTCCGCTCCCCTCTCAATTTCCATTCTTTTTCCTCTTTCACATTCTTGTTCCCAGTATCCTTCCAGTCCTTTTTGTCTCCCTTCCTCTCATCCTGTCCTACATGTTTGTCTTTCTTCCACTTTTTATCTTCCTTCCATTCTTTTTTCTCATCCCACTCCTTAAAATCTTTCTTGTCTTTACTTTCTTTCCCCATTTTATCATAATCTTGTTTTTTGTCTTTTTTCCATTCCTTTCTCTCTTCTTTTTGCTTCCCTGCTTTACCTTCCTCATGGTGGCTTTTATCTTTTTTCAATTCTTTCTGTTCCTTAGTATGTTCTCCCTCAGTTGCTCTCTCTCTCCTTCCCTTGTCATCTTCCTTTTTTCCACTTTTCTTCTTTTTCCATTCTTTATCTCCCTTGCTTTGTTCCTTATCCTCACTCTTTTTGTCCCAAGTCTTCTTGGACTTCATGTCTTGTTTTTCCATCGGTGGTACATCACTTTTGCCTCCAGCAGAGGGCGTCTGAGAAGCTGCAACTGGATGCACAGATTCTGCTCTTCCTGGAAGAGAGTTAAGATGGAGTTTTATTTCATTTTTAAAATACATATATTTTTTAATACACAGGAGAAAAGTCCATTGCCTCCAACACAAATAAATAAACAATCATCATGAAATAATTACTTTAAAAAAAAGAAATAAAAAAACACACAAAATGAAAATGTTGTCATTAATCACTTACCCCCATGTTGTTTCAAACCCTTAAAAGCTTTGTTCGTCTTTGGAACACAATTTAAGATATTTTGGATGAAAACCTAGAGGATTTTGGCTGTCCCATTGACTGCCAGGTAAATACCACTGTCAAGGTCCAGAAATGTATGAAAGGCATCAACAAAATAGTCCATCTACCATCAGTGGTTCAATCTTAATTTTATGAAGCGACGAGAAAATACTTAAAAATACGACTTTATTCAACAATTCGTCTCATCTGCATCACCGTAGCTCCATTTTGGATAATATCCGCTGGACGCACACTGCGTATGCTGTTCTCTGTCAGGCGCTCCACACGGATATGCTGTTTTCGTTCAAATCAAAGTGTAAAGAACGTAGAAGATGTATTGGTGTGGTGCAGCTGGGGTACGTAGTTTGCGTCCAGTGGATATTCTCCAAAATGCTGCTACAGTGACGTAGATGAGAAGAATTGTTGAATAAAGTCGTTATTTTTACTTTCTTTGCGTACAAAAAGTATTCTCGTCACTTTCCAAAATTCAGATTGAACCACTGATAGTAGATGGACTATTTTGGTGATGCCTTTCATACTGTTCTGATCCTTCATATTGGTATTTACCTGGCAGTCAATGGGACAGTCAAAATCTTCTATATTTTCTAGATTATAATAAGTAAATTGTCTTAAATCTAAATCATCTTAAATTGTGTTCCGAAGACGAACAAAGCTTTTACGGGTTTGGAACGACATGGGGGTAAGTGATTAATGGCAAAATTTTCATTTTGGAGTGGAGTAACCCTTTAAGTTATTACGAGAATAAAGTCGAAAAATTTTAAGAATAAAGTCGAAATATTACGAGAATAAAATCGAAATATTTTAAGAATAAAAGTCGAAATATTGCGAAGATAAAGTCGAAACATTACGAGAATAAAGTTGAAATATTTCAAGAATAAATTTGAAATTATGAGAATAAAAGCGAAATATTGCAAGGATAAAGTCTAAATATTATGAGAATAAAGTCTGAATATTACGAGAATGAAGTTGAAATATTATGAGAAGTCTAAATATTTTGAGAATAAAGTCTAAATATTTTAAGAATAAAGTCTAAATATTATGAGAATGAAGTGTAAATATTTCGAGAATAAATTTGAAATTACGAGAATAAAAGCAAAATGTTGTGAGAATAAAGTCAAAATATTGCGAGAATGAAGTTGAAATATTACGAGAAGTCTTAATATTGCGAGAATAAAGTCAACATTTTTTGAGAATAAAGTCTAAAATTACAAGAATAAAGTTGAAATATGAGAATGAAGTCAAAATAGAGAGAATTAATTAATAGCAATTACGAGATTAAAGTTAGAATATTAGAGTATATTGTGCATGCAAATAGCCGGATATTGGGAGCACCAGGAGATGTTCCAAAGTCTTTTCACGTTCTTTAATGTGGCGTGACTGGTCACTGTATTCGCCTCAATTTAAGCGGCATGTGAATAAGTCATCTTTCCGACTACAATAATGAGATATTTCATTAAATTAGTATAAATTATACTGTTCTTTTTTTTCAAGCCTTCTAATGTTCCTTTCACTTTAATCTTGCTATACACTTGAAATAAAGAGAAAAACACATTTATAATTTGTATTTCGTGATCAAATTGACAGAATTAGAAATCTGAGCTTTGTTATATTAAAAGTAACAAAGCACTAAATTATTGCTATTACTGGGTGGCTGGCGCACTGCAGATAATGAGTGCAAGATGTTAAATATTATGTCCAATCATTTACTGTATTATACTGTGAATGTACAGCTTGTGAATAGTCACTTAACGTTGTATACCTCGCAAAAGATAACAATATAAAATATGTTAACGAGTTGGAGCCGACTTCAACCTTTAGAATGTTTTATTGTTTTTAATGAAATACATGTGAGGAATGAAAGGTTGGATGCCACAGGTGTTTCTACGGAGTAGGTGGTGGAGTTTTCACAAAGAAAACAGTACTTAATAAACTGATTCACATTTCAACTTTATTCTCAGAACATTTCGACTTCATTCTCAAAATATTTTGACTTTATTCTCATCATATTTTGACTTTATTCTCAAAATATTACGACTTTAATATTGTAATCTTCAATTTTTAATTTTATTTTTTTTAACGTGGCACTAAAACGCTGTTGTATGTTACTGGATTTTAAGCTGTGAATTTTTTAAATAGAAAAAATAGACAGCATACATGGTGTTTCAATGATGGATGACTGCTGTCAGTGTGTTTACTGCACCTGTGCTCTGTGTGAGCTGTGAAACTTTATCTTTCAGATGCTCCAGTTCTCTCTGTAGTAACGGCAGGGCCTCCAGCTCTTTCTTTGCTCTCATACTTTCTTCTTTCATTCTCTCGTTCTCTTGCTCCAGCTCCTTCTGAAGAGCGGGTACTCTGTCTAGTTCTCCTTTTATCCTCTGGTACTCCTTCTCTAGCTCTTCTCTCCTCATACGCTCTTTCTCTCCCTCCTCTGCCTGAAGTTGCGCTGCTTTCAGTTCACCTTCATGTTGCTGAGTAAACAAACAGAGCAAAAAATGAACACCGAACAACTGAAACACATAAAAGGGGCCATACACTGGAAATTTTCCTGCTGCTTTGTAATATTGCACTCATGCCAAAGTAAATTACAAAAGCATTTGGTCCTAGAAACCTTGAGGAACAGTATAAAAGAATTTTCGTATACACATTTTAAACGTTCGCTAGCAGAACCAACCTATTTACCTATAATTTTGTTCCTCTCTCTCTCTCTTTGACACTCAAATCTCTTAACTTCATTTGGACTTAATTTAATACAGGTCTGCACATGTCTGTACCTGAAGCTGTGCCTGTAGTACCAATATTTGCTGATCCTCCTCTGCCTGTTTGCTTAAAATACCTGGAGGCTCAAAACCAACAGGTGTGTCTTTGGAGACCTCAGGATTCAGCCAGTCCTATCACATAAAAATAATCAACAAATGATACAATATTACATTTTATGTCTGTAAAAATCACACAAAAAAAAAGAAGAGCACATGAACTGACCTGATTTGTTGGATCCTTCAGCTCTTTAACATCCATGTCTGCTTCTGAGAGGAAAACGCAGGAGATCAAGCAATATAACATGACAACAATTACAATCAAATATCGATCATTATAAAGCAGCAGTGGCTGATGTAATGAAGGTGAGGAAGCTAACACTCAGTAATTAGGGACTGAGGGATCACACCGTAAGCATGCAGTACCAGCATATAATGTGTAATGTTCAGAATTAAATCTGAACATTAATCCAAAATGTTTTCGATTCATTTTCTAAATGTATGCATTACTCATATCACTGTCATGACACCATAGTCTGATATGGTCTTTCAATCTTTCACAGTTGTTTACCAAACATCACAGGAAATTAAACATGCTGCACAAACAATTTCAAATGCAACTGTCATGAGTTACTGTACATCATAAAGCTTTGTTAAAAACACAATTTAGCCAGTGCCCTAAAAACTGCAACTCTCAATTTTCACCCAAAAATAAAAAAATCTGTCATGATGTACTCACCCTCAAATTGTTCCATTACTGTATGAGTTTCTTTCTTCTGTTGAACACAAAATATGATATTTTCATGAATGTTAGTAACCAAAGAGTTTTTTGGTTCTTCTCATTGACTTCCATAGTGTTTTTTTTTTTTCTTCATACTATGGATGTCAACTGGGACCAACAACTGTTCGGTTACTAACATTCATTAAAATACCCTTTTTTATGTTCAACAGAAGTAAGAAATGTATACAGGTTTGGAAGAACTTGCAGGGGAGTAAATGATGACAGAATTTTCATTTTTGGGTGAACTATCCCTTTAAAGTTCACTGCCGGAACAAAAATTTACAGATAATTAACTCACCCCCTTGTCATCCAAGATGTTCATGTCTTTCTTTCTTTAGTCGTAAAGAAATTATGTTTTTTGAGGAAAACATTTCAGGATTTCCCTTTATATAGTGGACTTCTATGGTGCCCGTGAGTTTGAACTTCCAAACTGCAGTTTAAATGGGCACTAAATGATCCCTTATCTAGCAAAACAATCCTGAAATGTTTTCCTCAAAAAACATAATTTCTTTACAACTGAAGAAAGGAAAACATGAACATCTTGGATGACAAGGGGGTGAGTAAATTATTTGTACATTTTTGTACTGGAAGTGAACTTCTTTAAGTACAGAAAAAATCTAATAAATAATAAATGCATTACAAAACAAGCATTAAAATAAGCTTTTTAAAAAATGTAATTAACCATATCAAAAAAAAAAAAAAATCCAGTAACCTACTACGGCATTTTAGTGCCATGTTAAAAAATTAAAAAAAACCCCTAAGATTATGAGATTAAAGTCATAATATTTTGTTTAAACATTAAAAATCCTTATCTTTAACACTTATCCAGCAAATCATGAATAAATGTAAAGGTCATGGGTCATTTGAATATTGTTGTGGACAGTGAGGGGCATCGTAGTCCAAAGGTTAAAGGGATAGTTCATCCAAAAATGAAAAGTCTGTCATTAATTACTCACCCTCATGTCGTTCCAAACATGTAAGACCTTTGTTCATTTTCAGAACACAAATTAGGATATGTTTGATGAAAACCAAGAGCTTTCTGATCCTGCATAGACAGCAACTGACACGTTCAAGGCCCAGAAAGGTAGTAAGGGCATTGTTAAAATAGTCCATGTGACATCAGTGGCTCAAGCGTAATTTTACAAAGCTGCAAGAATACTTTTTGTGCACAAAGGAAACAAAAATAACGACTTTATTCAACAATTTCCTTTCTTCCGTGCTAGTCTATGACACACGTTCACGAGAGTACTACAAGGCATGCATGAAGTCATTATTTTTGGGGTTTTTTTTGCACACAAATTCTTTTTTGCAGTTTGGAATGGGTTTGGAACGAGATGAGGATGAGTAATTAACAACATGATCTTCATATTTGGATGAACTATCCCTTTAAAAACCAGTGGTTCATATCCAGCACTTATGCAAAAAGCACATGCATGTTTTCAACTGCAGCATCCATTCACCAGCAAATTACTTTCAGCTTAAGCATCTCATTGCTGCATTCAAACTCACACAGACACACAAACACTCTCTCTTCCTACCACCATCCGGGTCCATGAGCATACCTGTAGAACAATACACCTCAGTCTCAGACACAAGAACATATTCAAATTCACTCTGTGATATGGGCCACGGCATAGGTACTTCTGGTCACATGCCCCATTTTTATGACACACCACAGTCAATACCAGTTTTTCCAGGAGCCCTGATTATTACCATCCTCATAAATGTGTGGTAATCTCCATCACACATTTCTAAGTATGTAGTTCATGTAGACGTCTCTAGTGACTAATAACCTAATAACGATGACCCTGAAAAAAATTGGACTCAATTTTAAACATGAAAAGTAAAAAAAAAAAAAAAAAAAAAAACATTATGCTGCCAATATATTATTTGTGATCCCAAATTTTATTTTAAATAAGAGAAATCTGAAAAAAAAAACAGTCATAAGGGTCATTTTTTTTAAAAGAAATTGAGATTTATACATCAATTGAAAGCTTATTTATTCAGCTTTCAGATTTTAGACAATAATCTGAGGGTTCAAAAAAAAAAAAAAAATCTAAATACTGAGAAAATCACTTTTAAATTTGTCCAAATGCAGTTCTTAGCAATGCATATTACTAATTAAAAATTAAGTTTTGATATATTTACAGTAGAAAATTTGCAAAATATCTTCATGGAACATGATCTTTACTTAATATCATTTTAATAATAACTTATTAAAATGATTTTGTGGCATAAAAGAAACACTGGTAAATTTGACCCATACAATGTATTTTTAGCTATTGCTACAAATACACCCGTGCTACTTAAGGCTGGTTTTGTGGTCCAGGGTCACAAATATGCTAATTAAATAAATATTTAGGAAGTATTATTAAAATGATATATTTATTATTTAATTATTTGAATATGCTAAGTACTGTACGTCTAATGAATCTCGAGAATACAGCGATTTCCATTTCATATGATTTAATTCAAATGAAAAAGAGTGTAAAAACAAGGGGCCTCATGCTTACCGGAGAAGAAAATGGTCCCGAGCCCTAGAAGAATGACAGCTGCAAGGATGCACTTGTTCAAAGAAAAGACTGTTTCCTCTTCTCTTTGAGGTGGTTGAAAATCTTCCTCCGCCTCTTCATCATCTTCTGCCTCAGTCTTGTCCAAAGAGCCCAGGTGGGAGATTTTTCTCTTTCGTAAACCATCCCCCTCCTTCCCGTTTGTTTCTGACACTTCTTTAGACTCTACACAGAAAAAGAAAACATGATTATTGGGGGATGATTATTGATTTGAACACAAATACACAATCCAAACATTTGCAATTCAAACAATTGTATTCCAAACAAACAATTGCATTTAACATTCTAGCTAGTTAGTGCAGCAGCCAAATCAATGTTTTTTTAAAAAGACATAGAAAGACATCTTTTGACATAGAAGAGGTCGTTGCATGCTTAATACATCCTCCAAGTTTCATAAATTAAAACATCCTCATCAGTATAATAAGCCATTCTTCTCACCACAGGCCCCGCCCACTGGCGTTCAGTCACTTAACAGCTGACACTTGAATGCGCTGAATGCGTCACGTCAAAAGCAAATAGAAATTACAATCACTGCAGCTATCTTGTCTACACTGGACACAGTATACAGATTCGTGTTCGCGAATGTCTGACACAGTTGTGCTTGAGTCTGTCGTCAATAGAAGAAATGAAGTGAAAGAGCATTCGCTTTGACGGGTTTGGTTTAAACAGCTCGTTTGCGTCTTTGTACAGATATCAAAAGGATCCCAGCGTAAGGAACAAATGAAGAGTATTTTTAACGGCATCCTGGATCAGTGTCAGAGGATTGTTCAGAGCATTTTGTTTTGTAAACAAGTCATGGAGAGTTCACAAAAGAAACATTTGTTGAAAGATGAAGCAGTACTAGATTTGATTGCAGCTGCATCACAAACGGTAAGTAAATGATTTCATAATGCTTTGTCTGGAAATTACCATTTTATTTTGATCATGTTGTTGAAACACTCATGTGCAATAGCGAAGGGGTGCTGATACGTTTTTTTATGCAATGACGTTAGCCAATCATAACAGTGGCCAATTCCTGACAAGCCTTCAAGGACCTGCCCTTTAAAACAGGCCGTTTTAGACAGAGGCTCAGAATGAGGGTTGAAAATAATGGGGTTTTTTTTGTCCAAAAAACTTAACTAACATTATAAGTGAACCTCAAGGAACATATTAAAATACTAAAAAAAAAATCCATGTCATGACAACTTCAAGGGACTATTATGGACGCTTCATATGTCTACATATAATAGCTAACATTATTTGCAGGAGTAGGACATGAACGTCCTTTTTAGGCCCTGGAACATATTATTAACCATTCACTGTTCTCTGATTGTAGGGTTAGGGTTGTCTGGTAAATCGAGGCTATGCTCATGTACTGAGACTGAGACTCTATTTCTGGATCTCCCTACGGTCATGTCATCAGTCTGGTCTGCAGCTTCAGTGATCTAGCATTAAACTCTTCTCACTGCACATTAGCAAGGCGACTAAAACATGCCACAGTGAAGCACTTCCAAGCAAAACTATCATACATTTAAAGCCAAAACTGCTCAAAAGCTAGGGGTCAGTAAGATTTCTTTTTAAAGAAATTCATCATGGTTTTCACAAAAAATTAAGCACCACAACTGTTTACAACATTGGTAATAAGAAATGTTTTTGAGCTCCAAATCAGCATATTAATATGATTTCTGAAGGATCATGTCACACTAAAGACTGCAGTAATGACTGCTGAAAATTCAGCATTACAGGACTAAATTACATTTTAAATTATACTAATACTCTATTTTTTTTTTTCTTTACTTTAGAGTGGTAGTGTATGCTGATGTGTTAAAACAAGCTACTTGAAGTAATAATTTTGCTGTAGCCCTATTACCTTTCTTAAAATTACATAAAAAAAGAGCACAAGACGAAAGACGAAAACTGACACACCATCTTACATCATTTAGAAAGATTTGGAAAGTAAAAACAGAATACAATCTGTAGAGTTTTCAGGATGCAGGCTCAAGCAAATATTCACCTTAAGAAATAGAGTGAAAAACAGTGAGAATGATGCATCTGAAATGTAATCAGAGCAGACGTGCTGCATTTATATATAAATAAAGAATAATAACAAGAAATCAAGCTGTCAGGCTGCCATCAGTCATCATGCAAGTCCATCATTATTCCGTAACAGACCTGCCAACTGCAGTTACGCTCCGTTTTGACCACCAACAACACTTTAAAAATATATACAGTACATACAACACAAAGTATTAAAAACAAACTCCTTTAAAATCAAATAAACGCAAAACAGATTATAAATACACTTTTTGTTGTACGGTCTCTCACCTTCAGTTGTGGGTTTCCTCAGAGAATCCTCATCTGATTTAAACCAGTCTGGTGGACTTGGACTTGTTCCGGAGCTAAGATTAATGTGAGTGTATGAGTCAGAGAATGAATCAACATCAGCGCTGTGAGAAACTGGGCTCTCTGAGTGACCTTGCTCCTCATGGTCAGGGGTCCAGGAGCTGATGTCCTCAACAGTGGCACTGACAGAGCTGGGCTCTTCATTGACTTGTGCTGCATTCAGCTGAGCCCGACCCTCACTCGTCTCGAGAGACGTTACCTGGTTAACATTTTGGTAGATTTAGTTACATTAAAGGAATAAGAACAAAAGGATGACAAAATGACCTAAAAGTCATATAGTGGTCATCGGGATTTTAGATTACTTGAAGCATTTATTTGAAGAAGGACACCTGAGATAGCTCTGGAGGCTCTGACCCATGGGTGAGAGCTGGGTCAGACTGCAAATGTGTGGATGTCTCTGTCTCCGGCTGGTGAGCAGATGCTTCAGAGGAGTGCTTCTCCAGGTCACTGTGGGCCTCCAGTGAGGGCTCAGATGCTTTTGAGAGCTGCCCCTCCATCTTAATACCTTTAGCTACAGGACCCACATTCTCAACTCCAGACTCCTGCACATGAAAAGTGCCTCTGTCAAACAAACCTAATCTCATACATCCGAATTTTAGCATTGTTTTCACACAATGTCCTACAAAGTGAATATTCATCTAGGTTAAAAATCGACATGAAATATTAGATTCATAAATAGCACATTATGGGAAAGTTTTTACCACACTAACCTTGCCTTGATCTTTTTTCATTATGATATTAGGGCAACATACCGGTTCAAACGGTAAACTGGTTTGAATTACGCAAACGCTTTGAATTTTTTAAATACTAAGCAACGTACACAACGTCATTAATTGAGAGGGGATCCCTGTTAACTGCATACACATCTGACTAATGGTTGGAAAACTTGTACAACTATTAATAACACACAACTAATTCTTTAACTGGGCAAATCAACCAACTGTAAACAGCTGTTAACAGAAGCCAGAGACGCTGAGGACAGATGCAAAGAGGAGAAAATACTGTAGTAGGCAAAGCAAACTCACTGTTCACGATGTGCAAAATATAGTTAGAAAATTCTAAATACTTAACTGAACTGAGGGGGTTATATGAATGCATATCTGAGGGGAACTGACTGTCTTCAGAAAAGTTAAGATGGTATTTTTTTTTATCTTACCTCCATATAATGCATATTAATGTAGTATTTAAAAGCGCTGCACTGTTTTGTTTACAGTAGTAACCAAGGAAATGCTGTATAGCTGCTGTTCCATAAGCGCCACCTGCTGTCAGATAGTGAATTTGCGTCTCATTCAGCACGTCTGCTGTTTTTGTTTCGTTCAGATGTTTTATGTAGCATAGAATTACAAAGCTAAGGTCAGACCATTCTGTTTCTGCTTTAAAATTGTACAATCTAATTTACATCAAAATGTGCTCATGCTAGCCTATATGTATCAGGCATTCTGATTCATATAAAGGCACAGTCAGGGAAAAACCATAATAAACCGTCAAATCCTTAAAAAAAAAGAAAAAAAAAACGTGATACAGGTTTTTGGTCAAACCACCTAGCACTGTATCAAGTCAAGTAATAACATATTATTATTACAAATATCATGAGTTATTGATTATACTAAATAAACATATAACTACGCCTCTAAAAATTACATTATGTAAACACTACGTCTACTAGAAGATGTGTATTCAAGTCACTGCATGTTTGAATTTCATTTCATTTTTTTTTTTAATAAACTGACAGACTCAATGGCCACGTACACACTTCCAAGTTTCAGGAGTGACAACCACATTTAAATACAGGAGTGAGACCTGTAAATTATGGTTCAATGTGTGAACAGAACAGCAGTCACTAATATCAACCATTGCAACATTTTGGCATCTTGCAGGAGTGAGTAAGAATTTAGCCATTTGGTATCCGTCATTTTTTTGGCTAAAGACTCTTTCTGTCCGTCATTTTTAACTAAACTACCGCTGACAGACGTGCTGTGTTTTGTTTATGCTCAGGACTTTATACTTCAGAGAGCGCTGTCTTGCAATGTTGTCATGTCCTCATATTTACAAGCACTTTTACGCATGTTGTTTGATTATAGCTCATAAAGCTAGGCACTTTATGGAGTTAATAAAGTGGTCTGTTGTGGATATGAGTTGCAGATATGTGATTTTTTGGGTGTTGTAAAACAAAGCATTTGGGTGTTTTAGTTTTTTTTTTGTTTTGTTTTTTTGTGCTTGTCCTTTCTGTTTGTTGTTTTTTTTCTATGATGATCTGGCAACACTAACACTTGAGCGCAACCAGCCTTGTGTCAAAATGTGCTAAGGTTAAGACTTCTTTCACTGTTAATTTCTTGCATCTCACATACAGACAGACACGTTTCTGATGCATTTAAATATGTCATTAACAACTAGTTCAGTTCCGTACACGCTGCGTAAAATTTCTGTAAATTTCGGGAGTTAATTGCGCTTGTCGAATGCGGTTGTCGCTCCCGTGTTTTAGTGAATTATGCGTGAACAAAACACGATTAAGGAGTAAAAGGTGAACTGACAACTGAATTTAGCTGCGGCATGTACGTGGCCAATGTAATGTAATTTGCATCAAGATACAGTAAGTATGCAATAACACAATCATTTTCAAACCTCAGAGACTTTCACCCTGGTCTCTGACACTGAAACACACCTTTACCTCTGGGGTAAGAAGAGTCCAGGAGTTGCCATTGGCACTGTTGCTGTTTTCAGACATTGCCCCCTAGTGGCTCCGTCCAGCAACTGAAAAACATGTGTTGGTTAGCGCTTCAGAAAGTCATCAGCTGCATTTTAATGACAAATCAATAGACAAATACAACAAAATGTAAGAGAAAGCTGTATTGTGGGTTGAGTTTCATTGCATGAGTCCAAAATGTTAAGGATATGCCAAAGACTTTAACATGTACAGAACCAAGGTTTTGGCATACATCACATATGCTGTACACATAATCAAAAAGAACAAAGTTTCTATAATAGGGAGAGTGGGTGAGTGAGTTCAATGAGGACGGTATCTTCACTACAGGCCTCTAGTAGTGGGAAAAAAAAAACGCGGGAGTAAAGGAGACAGTGAAAAGCTTGAGATGCAGTGAAAGAGTTTTCACTTCATTAGTATTATCCTTGTGTTGTCCCATTGGTTACACCAATGGTTCCCTGGCTGGCAAATATTTTGGCAAAGAACTGTGTAACTAAGGATGTCAAGTGAAACAGCCCTAAAGGCATTAATGCAGGAGGAGAATGGTGGAGTTATACACATACTGACAGCGCTGAAAAAAACAAAGCAATGGACCTACTGCTCACTACCAGAAAACCAAGACAGACGTGAGTTACTTTTCCAAGTGGGTCAAAGACTAACAACCATTTCAGTAAATTACAGCACCTTATTCAAACACTCTTCCATTTGTGCTAAATCTTTTGAATATTAAACAGATCTGAATATTAACTAGATCTGGCATAAGCAGAGCAAGAATGGGATCCTGTTAAGCTGAAATGGTGAATCTTCCGTGCAAATTTCAAAAATGAAAGAGGCCTAATCACCGCCGTACCACTTTGTGACACACTTCACTCTTTAATAAGGATCTTTTTCCTTTCGCAGTAATTTGGGTCTGCTAATAATGTGGCTCCCATGAGAGTTTTTTTGAATGTAGCCATGAGCCATGAGAGTTGTTGAGGATATGGAAGAATGTCTGAAATAGATAACGGCTAAAAATAACACAGAAAGAAGCACAAAGTGCACCTAATTGGTATTATCCGTGACAATTCTATTACAAAAACCAAAAATACTGACAAAATACTGATTTAATATTTTAAATCATTCAAAAATACAAAAAAATAAATATAAACTATATTTAAAAATATATATTATTCATTATTTTAATTTATTTTATTTAACAATATCAAGTTTTGAGTTCACAGACAAGAGCTTAGCTTTATTAAGCTTCCTAAATGCTGACAATATTGCATTTTATTGTTAAAAATAATAATAATAATAAAAATAAGCTTTTAAAAAAGGTTGGAAGGAGTTCTATATTATTGTAATACAATTATAAAGTATTTTTATCGAGAATAATTGTATTATATAGCATAATAAAATGATTACTTATTTTACAGAAGCAACAATAACTCTAATACGTTATTTTGAGGGAAACTACGATTACCATTGTAAATGTTTGAACTTCTAAGGTGAATTTAGATTTTGAAATGTAAAGTAAAAGCTTCATTATGTCCTCTGCGTCTCTTATCTTTTCCATCACCTCCTCCGACGAATAATGCCCATACAAGGGCACATCTTCACGTCATACTAATATCAACATAATTATTATTTCCATGCGTCATATAGGCATCGCATGTTCTCTGTGTGTTTGTATGTCACACGGATGTTGGCCGTCTGTTTACATTTTAAGCAGACACAGTTGTCAAAAGGGGAGTGTTCAATGTAAAACCTGCAGGCAAATGTCGAAGTCACACTTTACATGTAGGCTACACACATGCACATGCCGGAAATATAGAAAATACAAGCCCATAAACTTAACGTACAAGCGGCGTGAGTTTAGTTAAATACTGTAAATGGCTAAAACTATTAAATAGAAGCATACCTGGTAACTCTGAAGCACCTTCCGCCTTTAATATCGCTTTAATTTCCACCACTCTCTCGTGTCTTGTGCAAAGTTGCAAACTGAAGTGTGCAGTTTTGTTGACAGGCCTTCGCTCTCTAAAGTTTTCCACCAATCAGCGCTTGCCGTTTAGCAACGTCCCGCCCACATGCAGCGTTCTCCACCAATGACAGCATACTTTATCTTCCGTCCTTCAAAGCACACGTTCTTTTGTGACTGACAAACACAGGTGACATGAAAATGAGGAGCATGTGCTCAAACAAATGGGTTCCATCCAAACTTCCGTCCATATGTATTAGACTTATGGTTTATGTAAAATATGGAGAAGGTGTTCTATTATTTATCCTTTAAGCAAGACTTTAATATAGTATCATTTATGTGCTTTTATGTTATTCGAATTTTTTATACATTAATCGTTTGGAAGAAAATAGGGTTTTGAGTTGCTCCACTTGCATCAGTTTCCTAATAACAGGAAATTTGGATGCTCTTTAATTCTTTATGGATATATAGTTAGCTACTACAGAGTGTATTCACGAGGCGACATCAACCGGTCATATTGGCGGCACTGAACCGAACAAAACAGGCATATTTTGTTGATTATTGCTGGTGGAAATGGTCAATTATTGTCATGTTTTGGCCTGTACAAATTGGTCACCCTGCTAAAAAAAAAAAAAAAAAACAGCTAAACCAGTCTTGGCTGGTTTTAAAATAGCTGGTTTTAGCTGGTCTCCCAGCCTGACCAGCTAAAGAAGTGGTCAAAACCCCTCTAAAACCAGCCTGCTGACCAGCTATGATCAGCTAAAATCAGCCAACCAACTTAGGCTGGTTTAAGCTGTTTTTTTTTTTTTTTCTTCAGCAGGGTGGACCAGGAAAATCAAGGAGAGGAGTGCAAAAAAAAAAACTGTCTGAGGAACAAAAGGCGTTTGTGGTTGGCCAAACTGAACCAGGATTTCCAGGGCAAGAATCTTGACAACATTCATGTTTGTACTTATCATTTCCAGTCAGGTAGCTGAAATATTATGCTAATATCTTAATTAATACTGCTCGCACGTATCTCTACCACCTATTAACTTTAGTTTATCAAAATATAGAGCTCTTTCCTGCTTACTAAGTCCTTCTCTATATGATATAGTAGCTTCCACACTTTTGGTTCCTGTGGTTTAGATGGCATAAATTAGCAGAACAACGTATTCAGTAGTACATTAACCATATTTAGATTTATGTCGTTCCTAATGTGTATTGAGAACCTACTGAACTGTTTCATATTTTAAAATTCATTAAAATAATAATAATAATTTTATAGTTATCATTTATAAAATGAGACTAGACTTTTTTGAAAGTGTGACCTGAGCCATATTTAGGGACCCCAGTTTCACTGTAAACATGTTTAGAAAATCTTCAGTGCATAACATAAAACCACATCTTTAGCAAGTGTATAAAATGCCATATCAACCATCCAAAACACACTAGCATTGTGGTAAAGAGTTTTGCATAAGCAAGCATATAACCTTTCTTTTCAGAAACTCTACAGATAAGTGACTCCAAACTGGCCTCAATAGCCTATTTATTTGCATAGAGCATTTGATATGCTATCAGCATGTATTATAACACCAGTGTTGGGGAATAACTAGTTTCATGTAACAGAGTTACAAAATAAATGTAACTGTAATCTCTTACTGTTACTGAGAAAAATGTGTAATTAAATTACAGTTACTTTTGAAAATGTTGATTACAAAGGAGGTTACATCTGAATATTTTCACCCACTTGGATTTAATTGATTTCTTTCTAATTGATATTTACAGCAGCATACTGAATTTGTTGCATTTGTATTCACATAAGTACTCTGAGGTAGTGCAGTGTCATTACATAGAAACTATTAGGGCTACATTATATGGTCACAGTTTGCACAGTAAATGTAAACTATTTAAAAAGCCTTTGGACCATTTATGTAGCTATTTGCAAAGAATTACACAATTAGTTTTCATTTTTCTTTTTTATTTACTGCACAATTTTCTCAAACAGTGTTGTTTGAATACCACCAGCATGTTGACAGGGATGTGGTCTGTTCCCTCATATGAAGCCTATGTGATGCGCTGCTTTAGAGTGCATTACTACAGCAGCCTCTAATAGTCGTGAGGCGTGTGTTTATCCATGTGTGAAGAGATGTGGATTCAGGCCAAAGCATCAACACATCTGTGATGAATCATCCACCGGCTCAAAGGCTCTGAAAAAAGAAACATCATAAATATCAATGTACAGCTGTTTTAAATATCAACTGACGATTAACCTACTAATTTAGTAATATGAAATGTATTCAGGCATCAAAATAATATATTCACTAGACTTTTTTTTGCAGTTGTATAGGGCACCCTCTAATGGTAGCATCAACAGATTACACACACTTATGCAAGGTCAAGGCTAGATGTTTGTGAGCCTTTGTTTTGTTTCAAGATATGTCTTAATAATTTATATAAATGAACATTTAATTAAGTATTGTTCAACATTAACAGCTTATAGTCATTTAAACCTCATACAGCTTAAAAAAAAAAAAAAAGTAAATTAGTTTGTTATTGTTAACCTAAATCAAAATTAAAATGATTAATTGTTTTTCAGTAGCTAAAATAAAGCTGAAATAAAACATAAATATTACACTTAAAAACCATAAACAAAAATAAGGAAATAGTTCACCCCTAAATTGTGATTTTTTTTTCTTCTGTTGAACATAAAAAAGATACTTGGAAGAATGCTGGTAACCAAACAGTTGCTTAAAACTTAAAAGTAATAAAAATAATAATAATACTATGAAAATCAGTGGGACAGGAAATTGTTTGATTACTAACATTCTTCAAAATATCAAAAAAGAAACTCATACTGGTTTGGAAAAACCTGAGGGTGTGTAAATAATGACAGAACATTTTTAGGTGAACTGAAGTAGTTCATGTAAGTTACTGGGGGAAAATATATAAATAAATAAAACTTTGATGAGAAATAAATAAAAATTAGAAATAAAATAAAATTTAAAAAATAGCTATCAAATAAATAAATAGTAAATAAATAAAAATTAGATACAAAAAGCAAATTCAAAATATTAATAAATACTATAATCTAATTCATACCAAAACACTAATAAAAATTTGAAAATATCTAAATAAATAAATAAATAAATGAACGAATAAATAAAATATAAAATAAATAAATAAAAATTTGATGTGAAATAAATAAAAATTTGATCTAAAATTTAATAAAAAAAAAGATCTAAAATAAATAAATAGTAAATAAATAAAACTTAGATATAAAAATGTAAATTCAAAATATTAATAAATACTATAATTTAATACATACCAAAACACTAATACCTATTAGATGCTCCTTTGGTAAACATCATCTGTTGAAAACAAAAAAAACAAAAGATGTTTTGAAGACCATTGGTAACCAAACAAGTGCTTGTCACTTTTAAATAATAATAATAATAATAATAATAATAATAATAATAATAATAATAATAAAACCCTTTTTTATTTTTTTTATTTTTATTTTTTTTTTTACCTTTCTCTTAGTCTAGGATCTCTTTGATGCACCAGCAGCAGAGCAGGAAGTAGAGGCACTCTTTAAGAGACTGGATAACTCCATAAGCCACATTCCCTCCCAGCAAGTTCTTGCCATGGCCCATCCTCAGAGCAGCATCTCTCAGGTTCTGGCCCAGTGAGGAGGGCATGGCCTGGGGCAGTGGACGCTGGGGATGCATCGCACTCCACCGCTCCACGGTCGACTGGAGAGCGCGAGCGATACCTGAAGGGAGGAACTGGAGGAGACCGGGCCTGGTCCTTGTTTGCTGCTGTGCGTTGTGAGTCTCCACTTTTTCTTTCAACCGTAACGTCTCTTCACATGAAACGCTGGAGCGAACTGACTCCTGTGTGTTGTGGGATACACGGACCCAGTGCCCCCCTGCAAAATGGGTTTTATTCAGCTCTGGAAAATGCCAGCTAACTGTTCACCTTCTATTACACAATGGCCTCACAACATCTCTCATCTACCTATTGTTCATCTCTAATTCCTCTACTGTGCAGTGAAAGGAGAATGACTGTCAAAATATTCACACAGTGCACAAACAAATACAGACCCTGTCATTTCCTCTGTAATAATATGATGAGTGTTTAGATATAATTCGAGCAATATATATTATATGAGCAATAGATTTATGCTTATTAATTAATATAAAATTGATCTATATCAGTGGTTCTTAACTGTTTTGGCCATGGGAAGGTAAGGCTATTAAATAGCAGTCCCAAACTAGTTTTTGTTAATACAGTTAAATTGGTATGAGCCACCACAGTCATTTAAACTTACGAAATAACACAAAGTGAAAATAACATGGTATTTTTGGCTTATGGGAACAACTCTTACCATGGTAAATACACAATGCTAGCATTATGAAACATAGAAACTGCTCCTGAATAGAATTAATATCATACCTTCATGCAAATCCTTCCCAAGTAACACTTTTTCACACGTTTCTTAATTGCTCATAATTTCCTTTGCGCGTTTAGTGAAGTAATATTGACCTTATTTTCCAGAGAAACAAGCGCGTCAGCAACTTTCGAATATTGTCTTTGAACTTCCGTTTGTGCGGTAGGTCTGTAAATGTTCACTGTCTAAGAGTAATTTAACTGGTAATGTGCATTTATGTATTGTAGAGTTGACGAATGTCGTGAGCATGGTAATGTTTAAAGCAAATGTCAATAGACCAGGAAGATTGAAAAAACGAGCTTATTCGGAAGACAGCAAACGCAGCGCTAAAAGAGATGCGGCGCTACACAAGATCAATACAGAGCGAAGCCGCATTCTGACAGGACAGAATAGTTCGTTTTTCTGAGGTGAACGACTTTTAAATTCATAACGATAGAATAATGACGCTGACATTTAGCTTGATAAAATCTCATCTGACCGCATACTGAATCGGGACAGCGCGTTTTTCTCAGGCACTCTGTCCACCTTATTTTTTTCCTAAGAGTGAGCGTGGTCATTTGCAAAATTTATGGGTCTGGCTTCCGGTCTCATCCACGTCCTGCTATTTTCGGCTGTACAAAACATCTCATTTTGCTGCTTGATATCGCAAATTGGTGTCTTATTTTATTGTATTACCTTAATTTTGGACACACAGTGGTTTGTATAGTGCAAACAGTTTTACTGTTTACTGCATGTTATGATTCTTCTTGATGTTTATCCGCTTGTTAAGTCTGTCACACATCACTGGTATTCACTGGTAAGAGTTGGTATTCTCAACTAAAACAAGTGGAGGCTTGGACCCAGATATGGCATTCCTTTAAGGGTTACTCCACCCCAAAATGAAAATTTTGTCAAACCCATAGAAGCTTCATTATTTTCTGAACACAAATTAAGATATTTTTGATGCATTCTGACAGCTCTCTGACCCTCGCATAGACAGCAATGTAATTAACACGATCAACGTCCAGAAACGTAGCAAGGAGATTGGTAAAATAATCCATGTGTGATCAGGGGTTCAACCGCAATTTTTTAAAGCTACGAGAATACTTTTTGCATGCAAAGAAAACGACTTTATTCAACAATTTGTCTCCTCCGCAACCACCACAGCGACATTTTGGAGTGTATCTCCTGAACACAAACAGCGTATGCTGTTTTGTGTCAGCTGCAACACACGGATACGTTGTTTTCGTTCGAATCAAAACGTAAATAAACAGAGAATGTATCCATGGTGCGGAGGAGACGAAATGTTTAATAAAGTCGTTACTTTTGTTTTCTTTGCGTACAAAAAGTATTCTCATCGCTCATATTCTCATCCTTGCTACATTTCTGGACGTTGATCATGTTAATTACATTGCTGTCTATGAGAGGACCAGAGCGCTGTCAGAAAGCATCAAAAATATCTTCATTTGTGTTCCGAAGACGAACAAAGCTTTTACGGGTTTGAAACGACATGTGGGTAAGTGATTGATGACTAAATTTTCATTTTGGGATGGAGTAACCCTTTAAGTCACAACTTAACAAGCAGATAGCCGGTTTGCACTTACGTCACAGTTCGGTCAGTTACTGGATGCGCGACCACATTGGAGATACTCAAATGTAAACAACAGCATTGATTGCACGGTTAAAATGTACTACTGAATACATTATTCTGCTTATTTATGATGTCTAAACCACGGTAAAAACAAGTGGAAGCTGCTAAAATCATATAGAGAAGGACTTAGCAAGCAGGAAAGGGCACAATATTTTGACAAACTAAAGTTAATAAGTGGTAAAGACACGTAGGAGCAGTATTAAGATATTTGCCTAATATTTCACCTACCTGACCGGAAATGATAAGAACAAACACTAATGTTGTCAAGATTCCCGAAATCCTGATTCAGTTTGGCCAACCCCTCTTTCTTCCTCAGTCAGTTTTTTGCACTTTTCTCCTGGATTTGATATAACTTTTGGCAGTCTATAGTACTCCAAATGTTTTTTCTGGTCTGAACGATTAGTAGAGTCCAATACATGACAATAATTGACCATTTTCAGCAGCAATAATCAGCAAATTATGCAAGTTTCGTTCAATTCAGTGGCATTGTTTACATTCAGTGCCACCAATATGGCATGAAAACACTCTACAGCAGCTAATGAACCGAAAGTCTTGCCTGTTTTTTGTGGTTGATGTTGTTTCTTTGACTGTACACTCCACGGCCCACTTAGAACGGTCTTGCGACTTACTTTTGGGTCGCAGCCCACCAGCTGAGAAACGCTGAAAGATCAGAGTTGCTCAAAAAAAATGTAACATTAATAGGTAATAGATTAAATGAAACGCACCAAGAAAGGTGATTGATATATGTATTTATATATGTAATCTATCATTTGATACAGGTGTAAACATTACGTTTTCCCCAAAGAACAACAACAACATAAAAAGAATTATTAAAATAATCAAAAACATGTATTTAAAAAAAAGAAGCAACATTTATATAGGCAAACAAGAAAAAAAGCCTTTGGCTTAGAAAATAGCCAACAACCAACCACAACACAAAAGTCACCATTACCACAATAACAGGAAGTGTTTCCATGCAACAAAAGGCCGCTGTGAAATATGAAAATGAGCAAACAGTTCAGTGGCGAGTCAGAGTTGTAAAAGCCAGATTATTCCAGACCATTCTAGCCCTGCGTATGTATGCATCCACGCAAACACTGACTCATAAACACACTTTGTTTAAACTCCATTACCAGCTAGTGACCAGATCTATGCTGCTATCAGCACATAAAAAGTCTGACGTCAAATGATTAAAAAAAAACCATTCAATGCATTCATTTGAATTACAACAGGCTGAAATACACATTCGCGTGAAGGCTGGTTACATACAGTTGCAGCTGGGATCCATCTGGATATATAATGAGGAATGAATGTTGACCGTTGACTCAAAATCCACATCCATTAAAAAGACTAAAAATAAAACAGTTGCCCATTTCAGATTCATAAAGCTTCCAGATAATGGTCTTTGTACACCCGACTAAGCAAATCCTCATGATTTACATAGATGTATGTGATAAACACAACATGATTGTGTTGTCTTCAGTAGAGCTTGTCAAATCCTACACCTTTATGGTCTTTTTTTTTGTTGTCTTTTTTTCCACCCAGTACAATTCTGTGAGTTCCCAACGGATTCATGTGACACAGATCCACACAGTGAATGACTGGTTTGAAACAGCTAATTAGCACAGGCGAAGCTTATTTACATGTTCTCTTATAGGGCGTCTAATGTCGGTTTCTAAATGAGAGATAGAAGGTGTTATTCACGAACCTAAGTTTAAGCAACGCAACGTGATACTAACCGCTTTTATTTAACCCACAGACCAGCACTAAACTAAGCACAGTATAAAAAAAGCATAGCAGAATTAGCGTGCCAAAGAAAACGTAGTCTGCTTTTCCAAAACCTGTACTGAGCCTCGCTTAACTTGTGTCATTTTTGCAGTCGATTATCTTTTCAGGTGTTTTTTTTTCTGAAAAGAAAGTGTCATGTTTGGAATCACAAAAGGCGACTGTGTTTTATCGGTGTGTCTGTGTTTGGTAAAAAAGGCACAATCAATATCAGAGCAAACAAAGATGAAAAAAAGTGGTTTCCTGTTTGTGGCTTCAACAGAAACTGCACTTGTGGCTGCAAAGACACCTTCAGAATTCATTTGGAGTGCTAGATGGTGAGTCCGCCGGTATGTCGTTTAAATGCAAAGTGATCATAGTGAAATCTTTAAAAAGGACGCGTTTTATAATACACATCTTACGCTTTCTCTTGTAACTCAAGTCTCCGAACATCCAGAAGCAGCTGACACCTCGATACATGTGAAGATCGATTGTCAATGCAAACAGAAGTAATGTCCACAAGAAAAATAGAGCCTCCTCCGAATCAAACCATCCTGATGATGTCGTCAACTGATCGAGATGACATCATTGCAACAAATATAGAAATTCTTAGTTAAAATGACATCGTAAGGCGGCTATAATCTGATGTCAAACCATAGTCCTTCAGTTCAGCCTTGCGCACGCATGTCCACTGATTGCACTTCATTTTGTTTTCTCCCATCCCTTTTGATGTTGTGTGGAAAGGGAACATTTCCTTTTTCCACAGACTAGTTTGTCGTATCTCATAACGGGCAGCGTCCCTCACAGCGCCTGCTTATTTGCATAAGGAAAAATCCACACAGCATCCGTGCTGCTAAGCTTTCACATATGTTCAGGGGTCTTCCCAAATGGCCAATATTCCCAATTTTTCTTGGGGATCACGTTCGGAATTCGGTAAAGGGTTTCGTGAGGTTGAGAATAAGAGGCATTTTGTGTGTTATCCACTGGGAAAGTGATATTCCGGTGGGAACTACGACGAATGGGATTCATTCAGCACGAAAGGTTGAAAGATTGTGAGAATGAGCTCGGTATTCTCTTTAAAGTTTTGCATATTCATCAAACAGTCTCAACACCGCTCTCCGAAAACGAACGATCAACAAGCTCAAGTCTTTGGATTTTGCCCATTGCACCAGATGTGAATCTTTAGAGTGCTACAAAGGTTCTGCCATTTTAGTACATTCACATCAACTCTTGACTCTTTAGAATGCCCGGGCCTGTTGCCATGGTTACAGGTGCACCCCCCCCCCCACCCCAGTCTTAATTCAAGACGTGATGTCGTGTTTGGGAAGTGATGTCATCATCATTACGCATCTGTTATCTTTCAGACGCCTCATCGTTTGGCTTTTTGTAATCGCTTGTTTCAAGCAATGTGTCCTTTAGTCCTTGAGTAGAATGAGATTGCATCGCTTCGTAATTTCATGGCCGGTGGCAGACGCGGTACAAAATTCCGTGTTTCTGTGAAGATATGATTAGCTTACACTCCCAGTTGGAAAAAAATGTTTTTCTCTAATAGAGTCTGGCATAAAAAGTAGGAAAGGGAGGAGTTTTTCTCTTTGCTTCTATTTTTTTTTCTTTTTTTTTTTTTTAAGCACGGCGATCAACTGGCTGCTGCAGACACACCTCGCTTCCTGCCGAGATGATTGGCAGCCGGTTGTCCATGTGATAGCTAATCAAGTGACTGACGCTCTCGAAGCGGTGGTCTTTGGTGCGCACCTATGAAAGGAAAAAAAAAAAAAAAAAATGATGTTAAAGAGTTGCATCAAAATATTGAGAAAATTGCCTTTAAAGTTGTCCAAATGAAGGTCTTAGCAATGCATATTACTGATCAAAAATTAAGTTTTGATATATTTACGGTAGGAAATTAACAAAATATCTTCATGGAACATGATCTTTTCTTAATATTGCTACAAATATACCCGTGCTACTTAAGACTGGTTTCGTGGATCACATTTTACTCACCACTCCCTCTGGATCCACCAGAAGCAGGTGTTTGGGTTGGCCGCCCTGCTGTCCAGTGAGGACGTACTGGCCTGGTGTGGTGCTTGACTCCCGAACCAGGAAGTCTCCATCCTTGGTCAGGAGTCTTTCGGCCTGCCTGCGGCTTAGAGGTCCGTGGAACCAGGGCTCGTTCTGCAGCTGCTCTGCCAGAGGGGGCGCCACTGCACCCGACACACCTAAAGCAGCATTAAATGGCTCTGAAAAACAGAGAACACAACACTGTTGCATATTTGGAGAATTTACTCTCAGCTGTTCAATAAATGCACCTACAACTGAACTACTAAAAAGTACAGTAAACCCAAATATTCTCTTCAAAACAGAAAATACAAATGTGAAAATATGGGCAATATATTAATATGTACATGGCCTTTTAATGTTTTTTAAAGAAGTCTTTTATGCTGATCAAAATAACATTTATTTGATCAAAAATACAGAAAAAAGTAATATGAATTATTGTTGCAATTTAAAATAAGTTGTCTTTTTTAATATACTTTAAAATACAATGCATTTCTGTGATGCAAAGCTGAATTTTCATCAGCCATTACTTCAGTCTTCAATGTCACACAGTCTTTCAGAAATCATTCTAATATGCTGATTTATTATCAGTGTTGGAAACACTTTTGCTGCTAAGTAATTTTTGGGACCTGTGATACTTTTTTCAGGATTCTTTGTTCATTTATTCAAAATAGAAATCTTTTCTAACAATATAAGTCATTACTATCACTTTTTTATCAATTTAACACATCCTTGCTGAATAAAAGTATTAATTTCTTTCAAACAAAGCAAAAAAAAAAAAACAAAAAAAAAAAAAACAATACTGACCCCAAAGCTTGAACAGTAGTGTATATTGTTACAAAAAAATCTATTTTAAATACATTTTTTTAAACATTTTATTCAAAGAATCCTGAAAAAAAGTATCACAGATTCCAAAAAACAAGCAAAAAAAAAGAAATCTACATTGATAATAAATCAATGTCACAGGAATGTCACACAAATGATCACAGGAATAAATTCTATTTTAAAGTATATTAAAATAAAAAACCATTATTTCAAATAGCAATAATTTCACAATATTACAGTTTTTTCTGTATTTTTAATCAAATGAAATCAGACTTGATGAGTAGAAAAGACTCTTGCTAAACCCCAACTTCTGAATGGCAGTGTATCAAGTGTTAAGAGTTGTTAAATTCCATTCATTTGTATTAATCAGACTGAAGTAATGACTTCTGAAAATTCAGCTTTGCTATTACAGCAATAAATGATATCTTAAAATATATTAAAATAGAAAACAGTTATTTTAAAATTATAATAATATTTCACAATGTTACTGTTCTTAATTGAACTTTTCTTAAATAAACACAGCCCTGGTGAGCATACAGACCTCTTTTAAAAGCATTTAATAAAATCTTATGGACCTCAAACTTTTAAACACCATGTATAGACATATTAATGTTAAATATATTAAAATTCTATTAGTTACAGTTGAAATTATTATTATTATTATTTACTGTATTTTATCATGTATAAACTTTTCTCATAATATTGAAAGGCTGTGGAATACGTTTGCACTACACATTATATGTTTATTCATATATCTGTCTTTTGTTTTGGTATATTCTTTTTGTTGTTGGTGATTGTTCATTTTTCTCTACTTTCTGTCATGTCTTCCATCATATTTTTAAATTTTTGTCAAATTTTCAATAATAATAATTTTAAAAATACTAGTAGTTACAATGATGCATATGAATGAAAAAAAAAATAACAACAACAACAACTAAATAATAACAAAAAAATAGCTAAAATCTGTGCAAATCATGCTTTTTTTTAAATTCCTTATAGGAGTACATGATTTAATTATCATTCAGTAGATTTTTACAGATTTTTCCTCTGAATAAGGAAAAAGTAAATAAAAAAAGTAAATATTTTTTATATATATAAAAAAAAAAAAGGAAACAGTCAAAATTCTTAGCCATTTTAGAGCAAATACTTGAATATCAAAGACATACATTATAAATCAAGATATTTTTTCAACTGAGTCTCTAGTTACTCACTCATGTCAAACGCATCTCTGTGAGCATTTCCATTGGCTGCTGCTGCCGCTGGGAGGCGGGGTTTATCTACATTGACGTACGAGGGGTCGTCAAACAAGCCTCCCTCCTTAACACCCACTGAAAGGGAGAGAGAAAGAGAGGACGACTGTGAGGTTAAAGTGAGTTAACCTTCAGGTGAGTGCGCTTAAACGGTGCCATTCTGAGCCCCTATTGTCAGCAAGGCCGGCGATCCAGAAGCCACCTCTCAAAGGAGCTGTGTAATAGGTTTGGGCAGCGTCCAACAGAGAGCAACGAACAGTGACAGAAAAACCGCTGACTCACTCTGCAGAATGACAGTCTCAGCTGAGAGGAAAATGAAATGAACGGAAGTGCGACAATGTAAGACCGACAAATACTATGAGGCACTATGAAAGGAACAGGCAGGGATTATTAGTGCAAAGCATGCGTGTTTGTGCAAACCTGACCTGGTAGAGGAGGCAGAGGCTGCTTGTGAATATCGTTCTGGCTGGGCTGTCCATACGGCTGTGGAAACAAATCGCATTAGAGCGCTGACACATATGTTAACTCGTGGAGTTTTGTTAATGAACAAATCAGTGTTTGTTAATGAATCTTTTGAAGGAACACTTTTTTCTGAAGATAGGCTCATTTTCCAACTTCCCTAGAGTTAAACAGTTGAGTTTTACCGTTTTTGAATCCATTCAGCCGATCTCCGGGTCTGGCGGTAGCACTTTTAGCATAGCTTAGCATAAATCATTGAATCCGATTAGACCATTAGCATCTCACTATAAAATGACTAAAGAGTTTAGATATTTTTTTCTATTTAAAACTTGACTCGTCTGTAGTCACATCGTGTACAAAGACGGACAAAAAATGAACAGTTGCGATTTTCTAGGTTGATATGGCTAGGAACTATACTCTCATTCCGGCGTAATAATCAAGGAACTTTGCTGCCGTACCATGGATGCAGCAGGCGCAATGATATTACGCAGCCGTCAACTCTGCCGGCTGCAACTCTCCATCTACACAAACTTAGTGCCGGTCATTTTCAGGCACTGCGTAATATCATTGCAGCATGGTACGGCAGCAAAGTTCCTTGATTATTAGGCTGGAATGAGAGTATAGTTCCTAGCCATATCAGCCTAGAAAACTGCAACTTTTCATTTTCCGTCAGTCTTAGTACACGATGTAACTACAGAAGAGGCAAGTTTTAAATAGGAAAAATATCATCATATATGGCCATTTTTGAGCGAGATGCTATCGGTCTAAGCAGATTAATGATCTATGCTAAGCTATGTGATATTTTTGAAAGTGCTACCGCCAAACCCAGAGATCGGCTGAATGGATTCGAAAATGGTAAAAAGTTTAAATAGACTCAAAATGTTAACGATCATACAAAATGCATGTTATTTTTATTTAGTACTGAACTGAATAAGATATTTCACATAAAAGACGTTTACATATAGTCCACAAGAGAAAATAATTTACATATGATAAAAAGTTTACATATGCTTGTTACATACTGTGTTATTACCTGAAAGATTCACAGCAGTTTTGTGATGGTTGTTCATATGTTTGGTTTGTCCTGAACAGTAAACCGCCCACTGTTCTTCAGAAAAATCCTTCAGGTCCTGCAAATTATTTTAAATTTACAGCATCTTTTGCATATTTGAACCCTTTCCAACAATGACTTTAATTATTTTGACATCTATCTTTTCACACTAAGGAAAGTAGAGGGACTCATATACAACTATTACAGAAGGTTCAAATGCTCACTGATGCTTCAAAAAGAGAAACAATGCATTAAGAGCCAGGGGTATAAACTTTTGAACGGAATAAAGATGTGTACATTTTCTTATTTTGCCTAAATATGTTTTTTTTTTTTTTTTCCCATTTAGTACTGCTCTTCAGAAGATACTTACATGTTTACCAAAAGACAAAATAAGTTAAAATTTACTCTGATCTTCAAATTCTAAAAGTTTTCACCTCTAGGTTCTTAATGCTTCGTGTTTCATTCTGGAGAATCAGTGAGCATTTGAACCTTTTGTAATGAAAGTCCCTCAGTGTGAAAAGATGGATATCAAAATAATACAGTCACTATTGGAAAGCGTTCAAAATCAAAGAAACTGTGGGACCTAAAGGATTTCTTCTGAAGAACAGCAGGCAGTTTAACTGTTCAGGACAAGTAAGGAGCTTATAAACAAATATCAAAAAACAACAACAAAAAACAGCTGTGGATCATTCAGGTAACAACACAGTATTAAGAATTAAGCGTATGTAAACTTATGAACAGGGTCATTTTCTCTTGTGGACTATATGTAAATATCTTTTATGTGAAATATCTTATTCAGGTCAGTACCAAGTTAAAAATAACATGCATTTTGTATGATCCCTCTTATTTTAGTTAACATGTAAAATAATTTAGGATAATTAACATTTTGCAGATACCGCAAAGTGTATGTATCAATTTTGAAATCAGTTCTCACTGTTTTTTTTTCAGGATTCTTTCACTGAACAGCATTTATTTAAAATAGAATGTCTTTACTATTACTGATTTAACGCATCTGTGCTGAATAAAAGCATAAAATTATTTAAACCATACCGAAACAGAAACCAAAGGGTGGTGTATCATGATTTCCATAATAATGAGCAATAAAAACCTTTTTTTTTTTACCATTGATAATAATAAAAAATATTTTGTGAGAACTAAATAATCATATTAGAATTATTTCTGATGGATCATGTGACACCAAACACTGGAGTAATGGCTGCTGAAAATTCAGCAAAATTCAGGCATAAATTATATTTTAAAATATATTTACACAGAAAACAGTTGTTTTAAAGTGTAATAATATTTCACAGTATTACAGTTTCTACTGCATTTTAATCAAATAAGTCAGAGTTGGTGTACAGAAGAGACTTCTTTCAAAAACTTTAAAGTATCATAATTATTCCAAACGCTTGGCCGCCAATGTGTATCTATGTAATGTACAGTATAATCATCGCAAAATCTGGTTTGTTACCATCTGTAGGGAAAGTTTTATTAAATTCTCTTTGTTGATTTTTAGACACAAATTTTCAAAAAGGATAAGACTTGTTTTGGCTGTGAATGAATCAGTTCTTTTTAAAGAAGTTCAATTCCGGAACAAAAATTTACGAATAATTTACTCACCTCTTGTCATCCAAGATGTTCATGTCTTTCTTCCTCAGTCGTAAAGAAATTATGTTTTTTGAGGAAAACATTTTAGGATTTCTTTCCATATAGTGGACTTCAATGGTGCCCCCGAGTTTAAACTTCCAAAATACAGTTTAAATGCAGCTTCAAAGGGTTTTACTTTGTAAACACTGGTTCTTCTACAGCGACGTAGGACGATTTGGAAGTTGAAGTTTTTTGAGTTTTTTTGACATACCCTAACTGTATTGACCTGGATTACACAGAGTTTGCATGCGCACGGCAGAGCTAGACAAGACGAGCACTTGAGGTTAAAAAGTATATAAACTGCACATTTTTTTTAAGAGAATAACCAATTGTTTTGCTAGATAAGACCCTTCTTCCTTGGCTGGGATCACTTAGAGCCCTCTGAAGCTGCATTTAAACTGCATTTTGGAAGTTCAAACTCATGGGCACCATTGAAGTCCACTATAAGGAGAGGAATCCTGAAATGCTTTCCTCAAAAAAGACAAATTTCTTTACAACTGAAGAAAGAAAGACACCTTGGATGACAAGGGGGTGAGTAAATTATCTGTAAATGTTTGTTCTGGAAGTGAACTTGTCCTTTAACAAATCAAACTGACTTGATGATTCACTTATAACACATAAAAAAGGCTTACATGCCACCACTTGACTTAACAGTCATTGAACAAAACTTATGTTAGTTTGTGAATGTATTCACCAACACATGCTCATACAAATGCGTGTCTCACCAGCGTGGCTCCTGTACTGTGTCCAGGACGGGTCCTCATGTCAACCAGGCCTCCAGGGGGAGGCTGTTTACCGGGGAAGTTATTGTAATACGGAACTTCTGGGGGTGGAGGCAGGTCCTCTTCCTCTTCCTCCCAGGCCGACCCATCAAAAGGAGCCATCCTAAGAGAAAGAAAGAGATAAAGGTAAAGATAAACATTATTATATTATTTACATGGAGATGCTGTTTGAGTGATGGCAAATGATTACTTTGTTTTGAAACCAGCAGGGAACAACCAGCAGGAACAGACACACACTCAATAAAAAGGTAGTAGGAACAGTAAACAAATAAAATATGCTTCAAAAAATAACATTTTAATTAGCCTTTTAGGTCTAGTCAAAATTTTCACAGATTCTTAAAAAAAACACGTTATTTTAGCATCATTTATATATGATTATATATGAAGTTGCATTATATTCCTATTAAACTTCAATTTATTTAGGTTTTTAATGGAATATTACTGGATTATCTGTCAGATTTTTAAATATTTTTATTGGAAACAAAATAAAAGTACTCATTAGTAATAAAATGGTTTACAGGATACAATGTGGTTAAGCAGTGCAAACAGACACAATGTGATTGTGTTTGAGGACAGACTGCAAACACATGCTGTAAACAGACTTGCAGGATATTAAGGGGGTTTCCAAAGACCCTAGGGAGGCAACATCATTAAACAATGCGCAAACACTCATGCAAACACACTGACATAAATGTAAATGTTTGCAGTACTTGTTTGAACGGACATATAAATGCTCTCACCGATCATGAGGGGTAACCAGTTTGGGGGGGTTCTTCAGGTACTGTTTAAAGCGGAGCTCAAAAGCCTGACCGATGGTGCTGATGACCTCCTGAGCCAAGCCCTCTGAGCATTCGAGGATATGACACGCTACAATGCAGGAAGTAATGACCAAATATCAGATATTGTATAAAATATCAGCCATAGGCAAGAACAATAAATTCCTTAAAGGGATAGTTCACCCAAAAATGAAACATTATGTCATTCCAAATCATAATGCTACATATAATTAAGTAATGTAGTATTTAACCAGTGTTGGGGGTAACGCATTACAAGTAACGCAAGTTACGTAATAATATTACTTTTTTCAAGTAACTAGTAAAGTAACGCATTACTTTTGAATTTCTAAGAAAATATCGGAGTTACTTTTTTAAATAAGTAACGGCAGTTACTTTTTTTCCCCATTTATTGATTGACAAGCCTCCTATCGGGAAATTGGGAGTAAACATGATTTCCTGTATTCTAGACTAAATGTGAACATGCATTAATTCATCTCACTCACAAAAAACAGATTCAGTATTCCTCAAAATGAATAAAAACAGTGAAATGCAAACTTAGAATATGATGCAACCCTGCAAAAATTAAATATGTTAAAACAAATATCCTTTATGTATTTAATTCCATTTTATTAACCAGTGTCTTTGCTGCTGACCTTTGATGATGCAATTCAACCATACTAAAAATTACTTTAGATAAAAAATTCAGCTATAAATTAACTTTTCTTTCAGCCTGAGGTGAATTCATTTCACTTTTGGTGTAAAAGGGCTTTTACATTAGAATTGTTTCATATTAAAAACAAAGAAGCAAGCCCAGCCCAGATTTAAAGAGTAACGCAAAAGAACGTAACGCATTACTTTCCATAAAAAGTAACTAAGTAACATAATTAGTTACTTTTTCAGGCAGTAACGCAAAATTGTAATGCATTACTTTAAAAAGTAACTTTCCCCAACATTGTATTTAACTTTAGTTCAGATAAACTGTGCATGGAAAGCAGTCATTCACATTTCACTTACAGATGTAACAGAACTCATTGTTAAAGTGTCATGACATATTTGTACCTCTCTGATTGACAGGGTCTTTGGCGACGTAGGCAACATATTCTGCTGTGTCCTAGGGAGAAACAGGAAGAAAGGGATGGGGAAGAAGAAAGGAAGAATGAACAGGAGGACAATTAGAGAAATTAGAGAGCAGGCACAAAGAACAGAGGAAAGAGCAGAAGAAAGTAAGTTTTTTTTAGTTAAAGCAGTCTATTCACTAAAGGGCAGGAAACGAAGAGGAAACAGTGGGGGGAAAAAACAGAACCGATGACTACAGACAGCAGGACGGATGAAAAAGACAAATGAGCGAGGAATGACAGAATGAGAGTAAAGCTGAGAACCAAGAGTAAGATGAGAACGAGGAAATGAAATCTATCTAGGGATCCAATAACAGACTAACTGATTGATTAAATGTACATATTTAATCAAAATAATGACCAATATATTTAAATTTAATTAAATTACATTAATTTAAATTAAACAATCAAATAATATGTTATATATAAATATTAAATAAATAATTAGGAAATTATATTACATCTTACATTTGAATTGTTTTCTAATTAAATTATATAAATGTTTAATTGTTCAATTATTGAGTTATATTTTACATGTATTCCTAAATTATATCTATTAATCAATAATTGTAATTAACAATTATTTAAAAGTAAAGTTAAAATCGAATTAAATCAATAATTAAATAATATATTATATATAAATATTAAATAATTAGTATATACATTCAAATCATTTTCTAATTAAATGATTCACTTTTAATTATTCAAATGAGTAGAAATATATATATATATATATATATATATATATATATTATATATATATATATTATATATATATATATATATAAATTAATACTTTAATATATTATTTATATTATTATTTATCACATGTGTGTGTGCGTGTGTGTGTGTATATATATGTGTGTGTGTGTGTGTAACAATGCAAATGTATTTATATTTAATATTCAATTAAATTAATCTGCATTAATAATTAATATATTATATATAAATATTAATTAAATAATTTGTATATACATTTTGTATTAATTTTTTTAAATATTCTTACAATTTCAATTATATATATATATATATATATATATATATATATATATATATATATATATATATATATATAAAACTGTAATTAACAATTATTTAAAATGTAAAATTATAAAATGCAACATTTACATAATGAAAATGTATTTATATTTAATATTAAATTTAATTTAAATTAATAATTAAATAATATATTATACATTTGATCAATAATTGTAATTAACAATTATTTAAAATGTTAAATTATAAAATGTAATATAATGCAAATGTATTTATATTTAATATTAAATTGAACTAATTTAAAATAATAATTAAATATGTTATACGTTTGAATTATTTTCTAATTAAATTTACTCTTCATATTAAATTAAAATTAAATATATTTATATATATTGTTAAATTTACATTATTAATAAATATATTAAATATAAATATTAAATAAATAATTCTAATTAGTATTTACATTTAAATGTTTGTATTAATTTTTAAATGTTCAATTATTAATTAGAATTTTACATTATAAATAGCTATTAATCAATAACTGTAATGAACAATTATCTAAAAATTAAAAGTATAAAATGGAACATTTATATAATGCTAATTACATTATTATTAGCCATAATTAACTTACAATTTAATTCTACTTTTATTATAATTGTATTATATATAACTAGATGCTCAGGCAAACCAACAATTAATTGATATTGAAAATATGTAGTTTTGCACATCCCAATTGCTGTCACGTTGCACTTCAGTACTCTATCAAGGTTCTTGCAGTGAACGTAATCATTATTTTAAAAGAAATTATTTAACAATGACTACATTCAGCCTTTCATTTGTATTGGTGATCCGAAGGGATGTTCTTGTTGTGGACTCTGACTTCGCATGGCCATCAGCTCGGCTAATATCTAAACGGATTTGTGTTCCAGTTGATTAAATTAACCACTGATAAGCATAATCGATGAAATTAACAACGGCGATCTGCAACCAATGATGAACGTCCCTATTAAAGACAGAAAGAGAAGTAGAAAGATAAATCGACAGACAGGGTGCGACTCACTGGATCTCCTCCTGATGCAAAAGAGATGGACTGCATGTGATGGTTGGCGATAATCTGTAGGGAGAGAGGGATGGAGAAGAGGACAATGTGACAAAAAAAAGACAAAAAGGTACAGTGGGCATGAGATGCACAATGAGTAAACATGGAAGTGACAAAGGACAAGTGAAAGTAAAGGATGGACAGAGAGGGAAACAAGGGGAGAAATGATGCGGTGAGACTGTGGTCTAACATAGAGGAACAGAGCAGTTGTGTGCAGTAATTCTGCATGGTTTAGATTCATTAAGATAAACACATATCAGCAGGACAATTACTCCAGGCCCTATTCTGGGCTCCACTCAGCTGCCTGCTGAGCAGCCCGAACACTGATAAACCTCACCGCGCTAATGCGAAACACACTGGCATAGAATTATTAGCGAGCAAAAAAAAAATCCTGTGGTGCAGCTGTAAACAAGCCAGAGGATATCTGCTCTTGCCCAATACACCAACTTTACATAATCTATTGGGCCTCTGGGTAACACTTATTTAGTTAAACGCCGACAAATTTCTAGAGATTAGCCACTTGAAAGACCTAATGCAGGCTACTTATATTTACACTTTTACATAAAATATAGAATAAAATAAAATAAAATAAAATAAAATTTAATACCCCATTTTCACCTGACATCCATCTTGGGTGGTCTGATCAAAAATATTTATATATATTATATATATATATATATATATATATATATATATATATATATATATATATATATATATATATATATATATTTTAGTATTATTTTTATATTATATTATATTATATTATATTATCTTTTATTTTGATATTTTCATTGATGTTTCATTTAAATTTTTAGTCATTTTGTTATGTGTGTTTTTTAAAGATATTACTAGTTAGATTCAAATTATTTTTATTTCTGTTTTAGTTTTAATTTATTCATTTACTTATTTAGTGCTTTAGCTTAAACTAAATGAAAATTAGAAATATGGCCTTGGCAACTGACTGAAATATGTTTTTCATCTAATATTTTTATGATTTTATTTTATTTTATTTTATTTCAATGAACACTTTTTTTTTTTTAGTTAATAAATTTATTTTATCTCAATAACTGAAAGACCCAAAGCAGGCTATTTATATTTCCAATTTTAGATACACAAAAAATAAAACAAAATAAAATAAAAATAAAATAAAATAAAATAAAAATTTTCATCTTGGGTGATCTGATCAAAAATAGTCAGCTGTTTTAGTATTGTTTTATATCATTATTATATTATATTATATTATATTGTATCTTTTATTTTGATATTTTCATTTAACTTTTGGTTACATTTTTAGTAATTTTGTTACGTGTTTTTTTTTAAAGTTTTAATTTAAATTTATTAATTTATTTATTTACTGCTTCAGCTTAAACTAAATAAGAATTAGACATGTTTTTCATCTAATATTTTTATTTTAATTAACAACATGCAAGACAAAACAGATTTTTTTCTGTGACCATTTGACCATTTAGACACTTGCAGTGAGTTCCTTCTAGCGGTCTCTACACATAGCAGAACTAGGATATGAGAAAGCTTTTCAAACATTGTAAAAGCGGCAAACTTCACCTTTAAGACATACTGAGAAATATTTTATTCAGAGGAAGAGATAGAGCATAATTCAGTCCAACCCGTCCTGCTGTGAAGAGCGCCTGCATAACGTAGAGCGCTTTCATCATTAGCTGTGGGTAACGCTGAATTTCACACAGGAAAGGCGGCACTGTATTCTTGTTTGTGTGCATGCGTGACTCTAACCTGTTTGCAGTCGATCGCCAGCAGGTTCAGACTGCTGGTTGACACGGTGAGGCTGATTGTCATTCCAGCAAACTGGAGATTACTCTTCCCTAAGATGGAGGAGAGACAGCGAGAAGAGGGCTGCGAAGAGACAGAAACAGAGAGACTCAATTACGCCAGAGCAAAAAAAGCACAAAGCTAAATATTTTATGATAAAAAGATGAAACCTTAATATTTCATGAAAAGAGATTTTAATGCAGAATAGAGAACATTTTAAATAGTTTAGTCTGTCTAGTCTGGCCTGTTTTACCTCACATGCATAAATCCCAAGTATACTTCTTTTTTGTACGTGTACGCTAGCAAAAGGATACAGTAGAAAGCGTAGCCTTTCAATATACTCCATCTGAAAGCGTGTCCAAATGCAGACACAATTTATAATATATAAATATTAAATTATTCCAAACTAATTATATTTTGACAACTAGTGTAGTCTTCTGTAAATTAGGTTTCTGTGCTGAACCTATTTTTTCAGTTAATTATAAACTCAACTAAAATATTTAAAATACAAATTTTCAATATAAGCTTTTACGAAGCAATGTGAAGTACCAAAATAAACTAGTTCCACGTGCAGTAATGACAACATAAACACTTACTATTCAGTAAATCTGCCTGAATGCAGATAATTTAAGGAGTTTAAGGTTACACTTAGTTTGTTTTTATTTTTGTTTAAATAAATTAATATTTTAAATGTGCCTGGCTTTTAATAGACTTCAAGTGGCATACAACAAACAACAACTTCTAATTAAAGCTGCAAGCAGCATTGAAAGGCTCACCACTATCCGGTGGCTTTAGCAAGTCAGCAAACAGTGAGCAAATTTGAAGTAGTAAATATAGAAGGAATATGTCAAAGTCATTTATATGTGCCAATCTTCCTCCTGCCAGCTGGTGGCGCTATGACTATAACTGAATATTGACATATAGATGTCTTCAAGCCAGGACTTTTATAAACATATGAAGCTTGGTGCAGATTGAACATGGTATGTTTGAGTTGGTGTAAAACATGACATATCCTGTTGCCAACAGGTGGCGCTGTGATTATATTTGAATATTGGCCTTTAGATGTCTTCAGGCCAGGATGCTTACTAAACAGGTTAAGGCTAGTGCAGATTGGACATTGCATGTTAACTTAACATTAACAAGTCATTTCCCGTTGGCAGCAAGTGGCGCTGTGACTGTAACAGAAAACGGGCCTTTAAATGTGTTCAGATCGGACTGAATTACAACAACTTCCTCTTACATGGTGAAACATCGAAATGTGTCACGCTGCCACAGACACACCCTTTAACGAAAATCGAAAAGTTTCGCAATTTAACATCACAAATATCTTTAGATTACACTGACCAAATTTGGTTTTGATCTAAATTTCTAAGAGGAGTTTGTTTAAATACAATGGCTAAAAATGGCAAAAACGGCACAAAACTTGCAGAGAAAATTAAAAATAACAGACTTCCTGTTGGGTTTCGGACTTTGTACCACGGTACTTTGTTTTGTAGGTGTGTACATGTATGTGAAATGTACCTTGACGGGCACTTAGATGAAATTTTATAGGTGGCGCTATCGAGCCATTTTGCCACACCCACTTTTGAAACCCATATCGGATGTGAATTTTTACCACTTTTGACGCATGTGCAAAGTTTCACGAGTTTAAGCATTTTTTCCAAAATGCGATTAAATTTGGAAGAGAAGAAACGGAGCAATTCCAATAGGGTCCACCAATGGTGCTCGATAGCGCCACCTATAAAATTTCCCCTCGAAGTATGTTTCACATACATGTACGAAATTCGGTAGAAACATGTAACACACCAATCCTTAAAAAATGGTCCTTGGTACGAAGTCCGAAACCCAACAGGAAGTCTTTTGTTTTGAAATTTCAGGCGTTGTATTTAAACAAACTCCTCCTAGAGATCGAAACCAAATTTGGTCAGTGCCCTTTGTGACGTTAAATTGTGAAGATCTTGAGTTTTCATTGAAGGGTGCGTCCATGGCGGCCTGACAAACTTTGATGTTTTGCCACAAAAAAGGAAGTTGTTATAATTCAGTCCGATCTGCACCAAAATTCACATGTTTGATAAGAGTCCTGTCCTGAACACACGCCCATGACCACATCCCGTTATAGCCATAGCACCACCTGCTGGCAACAGGAAGTGACATGTTTCACACTCTAACAAATTCCTCATAAAGATTCAATGACAAAGATTATATTTGGTCAGTCTACTCTAAAGGGCTTTATGATGTTAAATTGCGAATATCCTGAGTTTTCGATAAAGGGCGTGTCACTGGCGACAAAGTTTGGTGTTTCATCATGTAAAAGGAAGTTGTTATAACTCAGCCATACAATGTCTGATCTGCCCCAAACTTCACATTTAATAAGAATCCTGACCTGAACACATCTAAAGGCCAACATTCTGTTATAATCATAGCACCACCTGCTGGCAACAGGAAATGACTTGTTTTACACTAATTTAAACATGCAATGTCCAATCAGCCCTAAACTTAACATGTTTGATAAGAGTTCTGGCCTGAAGACATTTAAGGCCCCGTTTACACTTGGTATTAATATGCGTTTTAGACACGCATGTGGTGAAATGCGTTCGAACAGCTGTTAAAGACCGTCTACTTTCCGCCTACTGACCTAATATGTATTCACTGCGAGATGTACAAGGAGACACGCTTATCAGATGGGATTTAAACTTTGACAGGCCGAAACTAAACGAAACTAAAGCGGCTGCTCTCTACAGAAGAAGAAGAGGAAAAAAAACACTGATGTCATATGGACTATTTTAATGATGTCGTTACTACCTTTCTGGGCCTTGAACATGTCAGTTTCGTTGCTGTCTATGCAGGGTCAGAAAACTCTCAGATTTTTGATCCAAAGATGAAGGTCTTATGGGTTTACATGAGGGTGAGTATTAATGACAGAATTTTCATTTTTGGGTGAACAGAAATCATTTTATTTTCTGTACAGAGCCACTGTAGCAATGTGGTCAGTGTGAAAGCACAGCACAAGCCGGCTGCTGCAGTTACGCTGATGCGCTACCTTAACACACTATTCATGCGCGGTGTGTGAAACAGAGCTGTGTTGATCATATAACCAGGGCAGACTTTGGCACCTCACTCACACACAAACCCTATAAGCAAATCGAAAGAGGTCTTGCACTCCACAACCTCTGAAACCAGCCATAAACCAAATACCACAGTCTGACCAGCCGAGACACAACACTTGAGCAAACACATGTGTGAATGTGTGTTAAATGAAACACAGCAGCATTTTTACTGGAAACTGGTCAGGCCTAGAACACTGTGAGGTTTGTGAGCTGTACCTGAAACTAACAAAAGTGCAAATATATTGCGAGACATAAAGTCTGCGTCTGTGAAACTAAGATAAGATAAAATGTTGACTACCTTTCTCCTTCGCTGAGCTCCTTTGGCACCTGGTACTGCCTCACACACCACTGATATTGCCTCCCTGAAACACAAAACAACTGGTTATAGATGTACACACATGCTGGGTGCAGATTGTGAGGAGAACATAATCAGATTGTTAGATGAGAATTTCCATCACAGTCCTTTTCATGCGTTCCCAAATTTCATATGGCCGAGGGACTATTACATTAGACACATGCTCCAGTCATTACACTTCCTGCCATCTCTTACATGCAAGCAGGCAAACAAAAACAGCAAGATTACTATTGCTAAAAACTATTATTAAAACAAACACTATTAAATAAATAAATACATAAATGCATAGATAAATAAACGTAACAGAGTGTAAAATAGACTGCAATTAAAAATATTTACTAAAATATAAACAAAAATGCTACAAAATTACAGAGATTCATTTCAATCAGTGATGTGATTGATTCTAAACCTGACTGACTGAATGGTCTGATTTATTCTAAATCTGAAGTCTGACTTTAGACTATCAGTGTACCTGTCATAAAAAACAGCCAATTAAACAAGTGGTTGAATGACTCAAAAACAACCACCACTCTTTTGGGTCAACCACAAACATGTAATATCAGGGCATCATAAAATAAAGTGAAACTGAAATAAAATAAAATAAAACAAAATAAAATAAAAATGAAATAAACTGAAATGAAAAAATAAAATGAAATAACATAAAATGAAATAAATTTACATTAAATTAAATAAATAAAATAGAAAAATAAAATATAATACAATAACATTAAAATAAAATACAAATAAAATAAACTGAAATAAAATAAAACAAAAATGAAACTGAAACAAAATAAAAAAAAATCTAATAACATGAAATAAAACGAAATGAAATAAATTAAAATTAGATTAAATTAAATGAAAAAATGAAATGAAATAAAATTGAAATAAAATAAAAATGAAATAAACTGAAATGAAATAAAATTAAATCAACTGACATGAAATAAAATGAAAAAATGAAATGAAATCAATTGAAATGAAAAAAAATAAATAAATAGAATAAAATAAATTAAATAGAATGAAATGAAGAATAAAATAAAATGAAATAAAGTGAAATAAAATCAAACAAAATATAATCAATTAAAATGAAACGAAATAAAATAAAAATATTTTGTGTATGTTTGATTTTGAAAAAAAGTGAAAATTAAATTTCAAAACTGTAATAACTCACGCACACCCTTCTTAACGTTTTTTTCCTTGAATGCATTTCACCCTCCAGCGAAATTGAGGATTATGCATGAAAACAGTTTATCGAGCAGCTGCTTCTGTCAATATTGAGAAGCAAATGTGTGTAGCATCCATTAACAAACACACACACACACACGCGAACGCACAGAAAAGGGAGGAAACCACGAGGGTTCCAAAGGATTCTATTATAAGACTTTATGGTTACACAGCAGGGCTGATGCCATTATAACGCCTCCCTTCTTCCCTGTTCTCTTTTTTGCATACAAAAGCACAGCATTTCAGTGTAGAATGTGTTGCATTTTGCAAATACTGTGGTTAATATGACAAGTGCTCTGCAATTTTATCACATCTTATATGTGTACACATCTGCATACATATTATTCAAAAAGTGTGAGAACGGAAGCAACTGAATGGCCGAGAATGAGAAGATAGTTGCGTATGTTCGTTATTTTAGTATTTCCTTCTTGTGTTTTCTTTCTGTCACACTCTATGAGAGAGCAACATGAATTTTTCATCAGAGGAGGGGCTTTTAACCGGACCCATGCGAGAGAGTGTATGTTAGGGCACGTGTGCATTAGGATGTGGAGAGAATGTACGATTAAATCACTCCTGTGGGACGCTGTGGATATACATACACTGGATATTTGAGCGAATATGAGAGGAAGTGCAACTGAGAGTGAATGTGTGTTTGTATGTGTGTGTGTGTGTGTGTTACCTGGTAACCTGAGTTCTGGTGTTGAAGTCCAGTGCTCTCATTGACTGTAGCACCTCCACGCAGCCCATATACTGCAGCAAAGACAAAGAAGACAAACCTTCAGTCACAGCACTTCCTGTGCTAGCCTTTAAACCACAATATAGAGCACCGAATACGGTTAAGTGTTGCACAGTTGCCTTGTGTCATGATTATTAAGTTGGCCAGGCAGCTGCAGTGCATGTGGTTAAGTGTGTGTGTACGTGTTTTATGAGAAGTGATGCTCTAATTACGAAGCGCTAATCAAATAAAGCAGTTCTCAGTGTAGTTCCTGCCCGTAGACTTGGATTTATCTGAAAATGCCGCACATTAAAGAAAACAATCCATTAAGCAGACAAAATGGACTTGAACTAAAATGGACTCTGAGAGAACTGAAAAGCAGCAGAACTCCAAGCTTTTAACCAACATTTATAGCAACATTAGGGCTGCATTATATTTGTAAAAGAAAAAAAAAAATCATTTTGCTCCTTGGACGTTAAGGCATAATAAAAATAATAATGATACGTATCATCATCATTATAATATCTACAAAACAAGCAGAAACTAACAAGCAATGGTTTTCATCTTCAAATTACTGTGCTACCAACAGAAATAATAATAATAATAATAATAATAATAATAATAATAATAATAATAATAATAATAATAATAATAATAATGTGTTCACACTTCTGTATAATCATTACAAGAACAAAGATAGGCATCTTTCATTGACCAAAAATAGTAAATAAATAAATAAATGAATGAATAAATAAGTAATTCATTTCTGTTCACTTTACATGCACAGCTATTTTAATAAATTATTATTTTTAGTAGTTGTAGTAGTAAAAGCATAAAAATATGACCATGTCTGTATGATATTCTGGACCACAGATATGACCCTGGTTTAATGTAAGCCTATGAGATTTCTTTGTCCATGTTTATATTTAATATATAGTTGAGTATCATCAGCATAACAATGGAAACTAGTCCCATATTTTCTAATATTATTACCAAGGGGCAGCAACATCTATATTGAAAATAGCAGAAGGCCTAAGACATCCTTGTGGCACTCCATATCTACTGGCGTTAATTGAGATGATTCCCCATTTAATTTAAACAAAGTGGTTATGGTCGGACAGGTAGGATCTAAACCATTTTAAAGCTTGACTTTAAATACCCGTATAGTTTTGTAATCGATCTATGAACATGTCATGATCTATAGCATCGAACGCAGCACCATGATCAAGTAAAACTAGTAATGAGATGCAGCTTTGGTCTGATGCAAGAAGCAAGTCTAGAAGACCTGGCAGTGAATAAATGGGAAAACAGTTTAAGTAATTCAGATATTTTCTTGTCCCAGGATTTCTTTGTGCATTTTATATATAATATATAGTTGAGTATCATCAGCATAACAATGGAAACTAGTCCCAAATTTTCTAATAATGTTAACAAGGGGCAGCAACATGTATATTGAAAATAGCAGAGGGCCTAAGACAGATCCTTGGGGCACTCCATACTTTACCGGCGTTAATCGAGATGATTCTGTTTAAATAAACAAAGTGGTAACGGTCGGGCAGGTAGGATATAACCCATATTAAAGCCTGAGCTTGAATACCCATATAGTTCTGTAATCGATCTATGAGCATGTCATGATCTATAGTGTTGAACGCAGCACTAAGATCTAGTAAAGTAAAACTAGTAATGAGATGCAGCCTTGGTCTGATGCAAAAAGTCAAGTCAAGAAGATCTGTCAGTGAATAAGAAAACAATTTAAAAAGAAACACAGATATTTTCTTGTCCCAAAAGATTTCTTTGTCTCTTTTACATTTAATATATAGTTGAGTATCTTCAGAATAACAATGGAAACTAATCTCACGTTTTTTAATAATATTACCAAGGGGCAGCAACATGTATATTGAAAATAGCAGAGAACCTGAGACAGATCCTTGGGGTACTCCATACTTTACTGGTGTTAATTGAGATTTAAACAGAATTTAAATAAACCAAGTGGTAATGGTCAGACAGGCAGGAACTAAATCAGGCATGGGCAAACTCGGTCCTGGAGGGCCGGTGAACCAGTAGATTTTAACTCCAACCCCGATCTAACACACACCTGAACACACTAGTCAATGTCTTCAAGATTACTAAAAGGCTACAGGCTGGTGAGTTTTATCAGGGTTGGAGCTAAACTATGCAGGGATACCAGCCCTCCAGGACCGAGTTTGCCCATGCCTGATCTAAACCATCTTAAACCCTGCCCTTGAATAACTTTTCTTGTAAACTTAAAAGTAACGGGCTACTTTACTAGTTACTTGAAAAAAGTAATCTGATTACTTTACTTGTGTGTAATGGGTTACCCCCCCACACTACTTGTGACACCATACCTCTCCTTAACAAGTTGCCTGCAGCCAATTTTGACCAATTTTGCTGCAGAGCTTAAACATGTCTGAAGTTTTAAATCAATGGAAAGGTAAAAAAAGGGAAATAACAACCAAAAAAGGAACCAGAGGTAGGAAGAGGGCACAAAACTGGGCGGACAGACATGCATCTTACCCTGACAGTGTAGGAGACTCCACTGGTGCTGACCACGTTGTCTGAGTGGAGCCAGCCTCGGGTGGGCTTGTTGACGAAGGAGCCATGCCGCGTCCACTCATCTCCGCCGAGCTGGCCCCCTTCCACACGGGCCCTCCGCGAGGCCCCGCCCAGCCGGTTCATATCCTGTGGGGGACGAGGAGGAGGAGATGGGGCTGTTAGAGAAAGGAGAGGAAGTGGAGGAGGAAGAGGAGAAGAGTTGACGGCGGAGGTCCCAGTGTCCTCCGGAGACTCTCCCAAACTTCCCTGACCGCCCGGCACGCTAGTCAGTCTGCTGGAGGCCTTCAGGCCTGGGAGCAGAGTGGAAGACACACCCAGCCGCAGGGCTCCCATCCTGGGGAAGAAGGAGCAGAGGGTGGTAGGGCTGTTTTCAGCCTGCCGTGGAGACGAAGGGGGGAGGATGGGAGTGAGGGAGGAGGAGGAGAGAGAAGGAGGGATGCCGGGAGGGGTAAGTGGGGTGAGAGGAGCAGAAGAAGGGAGAGAGGGATTGGACGCCGTCTCGTCTGTTGAGCTGAAGGAGTCGCTCCTGAAGGGCGTGTATTTGGTTTTGGGGACAAGCTCCATGATGTCTCTGCCGTCTCAGTGTCCACTAAACGTCCTTAATTGTCTCTCCACGTTGCTCTATCGCAATCGATAACTTGTCTTCCCTTGTCTTTTATAGTCCTCTTTTTCTCTGCATCTACTGATTCCTTCATCATCGCACCAGAAAGATGACAGCGTGCTGACCGTTCAGTCCAGAATGTATCAAAAACAGGATGCGAAAAGAGACAAAAAGACAGATGCAAAAAAGTAACAAAGTTCTCTGCTGTTGTCACACACAGCATATAGGTTTTGCATCAGATCTTGAGTCTGCATAGAGCTTGTCAGGACACTACGAATTACTAAATATAGTATGATTGTCATGAAGTTATTGGTTTAGTCATATATAAGTGCTCCAGACACAATCCCTTCCGGTAGATGTGTGAAAGAGAGTACTATTGTGTTTTATATGCATGCGAGTGTGTTTACGTGCACGCATGTGCTGGGCTCCACTCTACTAGCTCTTGCCTGACAGACTCCCATAAAAAGCCTATTAGCTGCAGCTGAGACTTTGAGAGAGGAGGCTTCCGTCAGACAGACGGATCGATAGAGTGAGAGAGGAAGAGAGCGGGAAGAGATGGATGGAAAATGCTAAAAGTACTGATCCAGTGAATGTGGATCATTTAATGATGATTCAAACTGCTGCGCTCAGTGATGATTAGACTGGCGCCGATCAACATAATCCTCAACGTTTGGTTTAAAGACTTAATTAAGTCCAGGTGTTAAAAAATGTACACCAGGGATCTTCAACAAGGGGTTCGTGACCCCTTGGAGGTTACTTGATTTGAAACTATCCTATTTTTGTGGTAAAAAATGTAATTATGCATACAATACTAAGCTAAATCTGAAGCTAAAGTGCAGCTAAACGTTTTAATTAAAACGTAAAATTAAAATATAACATGGCTATATACATGAATAATGATATTTTCAATAGGTTTTAAGCATCATATACATATAAATACATTAATAGAGAATTTATTATAGGCCAGACTTAACTTCAACACTGAATTTCATACAGTATATAAAAAGGGGACCTGATGTACAATATCTAGCACCTAGATTACATTAAGTCTGAGTACATGCAGGTTTATTTGTACCGTAAATCTGCCACCTCACGCCCTGTCACACATCTGAAAGCGCTTAGCGCTGACACATCCCCATCTATTCCTGTCACTCCCTTTCCCTCCTCCTCCAGATGATTTTGGGACCTCTGTCACCAAGCCGAGCTCTATCCCTATCTTTCTCCTCCTCTTCCTCTCGTCTTTTCCAGATCACCTCCGGCTGCGCTGCTTTTGCGCCTTCGGCGCCCGTCCCTTTGAGTCTATCCTCCTCTCTTTCCTTCCTCTCCTGGAATCCCTCCCTCAGCCTCCACACTGTGTATCCCACAGCGTTCCTCCTCTCCTCCTCCAGCTTCTGCCTCTCCAGCTCTCTCTCCCTCTCCAACACGCTCGCTCTCTTCTTCCAGATAATCTCTCGCTCCCCCGCACCCCCTCCCACGTCTTCTTTCCCGTTCTCCAGGCTGTCCCGCTACTCCTGCTTGCCTTTACAAAAAACACCTGAGCCTCTTTGCGATTTTCAAATCAGCACAATAATTCACTGAATCATCAAACTTAGAGAAATAAAACCTAATTTTCGATTATACACACAGATAATTAACCCTGATAAACAACGGTTTGTAGAAATATGATTTAGAAAAGGATAAACTAGACTCAGAAAGCCCTGAAACGGTTAAGTCAAAGCTAAATATGGCTGTAGAGAAGATAACATGGGTTCGAGCACCATTTCGAGAACCACTGATTGTTTGGTGTAATCTGTGAAGAAGTTAAAAGTGTGATAATCCAGCCGCAAGGGAACTATGATGTTCCTAAAACAAGCACGTTCCAGCACTGTCAGGGTGACGGTAATAAGACCCGATTGGCCAAATCTGAAGTACCGCCTCCAGAGATCTCCTCATTAGACGCTAACTGAAAAATCAATCAGATGCTCATTAGCCTAAATGACACCTCAAATTCAGGCAAACAGTCTTAGACTGAGCAGTTCTTTATAGATCTGTTTCCTGAGTGAAAACCTACCCTCTAAACGTCACTTAGCAAAGTCAAACACCGATTTTAATGCGCATCCCTGGTGTAAAGCACTTTAAAACCTCTGATAGAGAGGCAACAGTCTTGTAACCTCTAACAGTTCTGAGCTAGCAGACCAGGGTAGCTCTAACCCTCAGAAATCATTAGCATTTACAGACCTATAACAGTTTCAACTAGCGTTATGAACGCCAGTTTATAGCCAAGTCCAGCCGACTTGGACCAAATCCAGTCTTGTTCTATTTACAAAGGTTTTCACTGCATATATTTTACATAAGCAACACAAAACACCTCGAGCACCTTCTATTGTTGTGGATAACTTTGTCCATTAAGGTGTTTCTGATTTTTTTTTTTTTTTTTTACTCTTTAGCACCAGCGTATGACCACAAAGAAGCCTCAGGGCTGCAAAAAAACAGCCTCAGATGTGCACGAACAAATGCGAGACATCCCAAGTTGTTCCAACAGATGTGACTGGCAGTGACAACAAGGTGGCCCTATTATCTTGGTTGGAGTGCGACAAGACCCGAGAGACCCGAGGGATTTATGTGCACTCCGCTGCATTTATAAAGTGCCACGTTAGTGGTGCTACCGGGCCATTCTTAAGGAGAGATTCCTCACAGAGGACCTGTAAAGAGAACCGTTTAGAACAAAGTTATGGGCATCCACTGTAAGTTCGTAAACTGTATCACGACGACATGGCACAGAATCAGTAGTCTAGCACTGCAGAGCTCACTGTAGTCCAAACAGCTTTGCTCATTTAATTTATTGTGCACTTGCACAAAAGTGTCCCGGACTTGGCTGTATTACAGAGTCGCTCATCGTGTCACAGACTTATTTACTGATGTCAACACAACATGGCACAGAAATAGCACAGTGTTTAAGAGAACCTGTACAGAGAAGTAGAAATCCCAAGAAGCGGACTATAAAAAAACATTTAAAGAATGTCATAACTGTTTAACACACTATGGTAACCTAGCTTGGGTGTAGCACCTGTCGGTTAGGAATATGGCAAAATCCCTGTGTTGATATGATGGGTTGTTTCAGAAACCAGTAAACTTGAGTGAACAAGTTGCCAACCCAACGGTGGCTGCACTATATTTAAAGGTTGAGAGGTTCCTGTTCATCTGAAGTGAAACCACAGGCAAGTAAACCAACCACATAGACTATTGTCAAAAACAGGCGTAGTTAACTGCCTAGAAATCGTGTCTTTATGATTAACGTGAGCTGAAATGGCTAATCTCATTAATCGGATATTCAATTAGTGCAGTTGAGCTCCAGCACAGATGGAAAAACCTGAGTTTAACTACACCATTTTAATATAAAACATCATAAATCAATGATTTTAAAGGTTGGATATGGCAACTCTGATTTAGAGACCGAATGAACTCAGAGCGAGCACCTTGAACCCTCGTAAGGTCTGAAGGCACAACTCTTTCCTAATACTTGCGAGAATGAACATAACATGGGACACTGCAACACGCTAGCGCCGAAGTTGTGAAAGACAAAGAACGTAACATGCCAATGAAACTGTTGCCATGGTAACAGACTGAGGAAAAAACGTGCGAGACGGAGTCATGACAGAACCCAAACAAAAGCCGACAAGTTTCGCCAACACAAAACCTGTCGGCTCGCTCCCCATCAAATCACGAGAGCTCAGAGCCAGCTTGAATCAATGTTCTGCAGCGATCGCTGGTGCAGGATGGGAAAGTTCAACTGCTGCCACCACAATCACCACAATGGTGATCAGTGTTGACATCCAAACTCTAAAAGAACCAGACACACATCTGAACACAAGCACAGAGCGCAGTCGTGGCACCAATCCAAATGAGAAAATCAAATATTGCTCGAGTACACACAAACACACACACACACACACTTAATTTGTGCACATTTCTGCCTAAAGATAGCAGAACTAGCAAAAGCTAAAAAGTAGTCCTGATATCTATGAAATATCTACTGATATCTGTGAAAGCACCTGTTTATACACTACAAATAAAGACATCTAAAAGTTTTGCATAAAAAAACCTGATTTGTGTCTGCATAACTCGTAAGTAACACCAAAAACATTGTTTCAATAACAGACATCACTATGTACATCGAAAATACAAGAGTTCGTAAGTTGCTATCCAAAAAAGTCAAAGTAAAAGAAATTAAAGAGCTTTCTTCTTGTCAGTAAGTAAGAACGATATTTCATCCGCTAAGTCCTTGCATTAAAAAGAGAGCGAGAGAGAGCCACATTTTAGGCAAAAACCAACGACCTCCATGTTCAAATCATAATCACGTTAATATTTAAACAGTGCCAGACAATCCTTCTCCTCTTTCTCCCTCACTTGCTTTCTGGCTCAGTCCCCTCCCTGAAAGACAAAAAACGTGCTCTTTTCTTCTATCCTTTTCTTCAATTCTCTTCAAAATCACAAAGTCACGCCGGCTCCCTCGTTCAGCGGCAGTCTCGTCCAGCCTCACTTCTTTGGAACGGCATGATGAACGGCACAGCGGTCTTCTTTTGTCCTTTCCTTCCCCCACAGTCTCTCATCCTCTCCTCTCTCCACTTCCGTCTGTGTGTGAGGAGCGATGTAGCCGACTGTCCTCTATTCTCCTCTCCTCCCCGTCTGGTCTATTGCTCTCTCACTCTCTCTCTCACTGATGCTAGTACTGATTCCCCCTGCACTCCTGCCCCCTCCTTCCCTTCCTCTCTCGTTCTCTCTCTCCTTGCAGCGTCAGTCATTTATGCATTTATGAGAGTGTGCATGCATGCACAAGCAGCCGACCACCTCTCTCCCTAATGCACACAATTATGATGGGGGCCGAGAGAGAGAGAGTCAATGGATGGAGAGAAAGAGCGGATGAGGAGCATGAAGTCTGCCCTCAACGCTCCTCCCATTGTAACTTAAGAGCAAGCAAGTTGGGGGCTAGTCATTTCTATACTTCCTCTCCATAATCCTCCACATAATTCCCACTTTTTTCATCACCTTGAAATGAAAATTCTGTCATTAATGTACTCACCTAGTTGTTTTAGACTTACTTTCTTCTGTGGAACATAAAGTAAGATATTCCACATAATGGAAGTCAGTGGGGTCCAAAACAAAGCTACATTGGACCCCATTGACTTTCATTGTATAAAAAACCTTATTCAGTTGAAATCACAAGAGGGTGAATAAATGATGACTGAAATTTCACTTTTGTCTGAACAATCTTTAACCACATCAACAACCCAATACCGAGCAAAAGCAAAACGCAGGTCATTTGAAGCATCCCCAAGGTTATCTTGGCATATGCGCTTACAAATCCAGACCAACCGTGCAATAAGCGTCTAATCGATGTGTCGGAATAACTAGAGGGTTGATTTGTGACTCAGTCAGGCGAGTGACCTGAATTCAGGGTTACGAGGATAAGTCTGCTGAACTACAAATCCCAGAGTGCACTCTGTCCGCGCTCCTGCTTTCTAAGGACACGGGGGACTGTGAATGCTGCAAAGGTGCATTGATTCTTTTTTTTTTTTGTGCTGCTTCTTCCCTGTCACTTCTCTGTGCTGAAATGTCCATCAGAAACGTCTGGAGGGAGGGAATATTCGAGCTTAAACACGGTTGCATCATGGTCCTTGGCTCCAGGGCATGGGCATGTCTGGCGAGCACACACACTCAGAGCAGACAGGCGGAGGGGGAGGGAGGGAGAGGGAGAGAGAGGGGAAGAGAGAGATAGTATGCAAAACACACACATAGGGGGAAAGAGAATCAGCTAGACAAATCACAAGAAATGAATTAATGCAGACAAACATTTACAACAAGGTAAACAAACAAATGATCAATGCAAAAAGACAACAGATTCAATTACACACTTTTAAATTTGAAGACAATAGACAATTGAAGACAATAGACAAACACCGCAGGCCGCAATAATAAGGAGATAGTGTGAGAGTGTTTTGGGATAATTTACAGAATTGTCACTCGCTCTCTCATGCAAATACATCTTACATTTATAGGTGATTTGCATGACTTAAAGAAATAGTTCACCCAAAAATAAAAATTCTGTCATTAATTACTCTCCCTCAAGTTGTTCCAAACTCGTAGGACCTTCGATCATCTTCAGAACACTAATTAAGATTTTTTTTATGAAATCCAAGAGCCTTCTGACCCTGCATAGACAGCGACACAACTACCACATTCAAGGTCCAGAAAGCTAGTAAGGATATTGTATGGTGTTCTGACGGGGAACGTCCATCTCTCTTAAGGCCGGGACACACCAAGCCGACTTCAAACAACTAACAGCGACGAAAGCTGACGGTGTTGTTACCTTGCGTCGGTAGCGTCAGGACAAAAAAGCTACACTTGAACACACCGCACAGTAGGGCTTTGCAAAAAGTTCTGTTCTGTGATTAGTTGTAAATCTCCATCACGTGCTGTCAGATGGAGCGCCATTTACTACACAGAGCCATAGTTCACTGACAAGCTACGCAATATCGCATTCATTCCTATATCGCCTCCAATTATGAACTCGATATTGCATAGCTTGTCAGTGAACTATGGCTGTGTAGTAAATGACTAATCACAGAACTGGCATTACTGACGAGATGCGCATGATAATCGCATACGATTTTTTGCACAGCCCTACCGCACAGACTACAACCGATGACAAATTGATGTGTGTTCTATGACTGCGTGAGAGGAATTCTCACTTTCTCGCAACTTGTTGAACCAGGAAAACTGCCACCGACGTGTGGAACACACCAAACAAACTAGCCCAACAGATGCTTGTCGACAACCCGACGTTGGTGTGTTCTGGCCTTTAGTTCATCACCTGTATTTTCTGGTTCAAATAAGTAAAGCTGGGCAAAAAATTGCAAGTCATCCTCTCTGTCAAGATATTCAGCCATGTTTACATGTTTTATGTACAGCATACGTCTTCATGCTTGTAAACAAGGCGCAGCACATCCAGGTTCAAAACGCAGACTCCTGCATGCGTTGTGGTACTCTCATGAATGTGCGTCCAAGACATTGTTGAATAAAGTCGTTATTTTTATAACCGTTTGGTTGACCAAATTTTTATTAGTCACTTAGTCACAGAAAAAAAAAAATCCACAGGAAGTGGCGAAGTCACGCAGTCCGTGATGGACAGATCGTTAACGGCTGGTCTATGCTCACCTATCATTCATCGACCTCAAATATGGCTTTTCATCTGAAAGCAACTTTACATGGCAGCTCAATCTAATGTTAACCTAGAAAAATGTGTGCTATAAAAATGTGTGCTATTCAAGTGTCTGTGCGAAGTGTGCAAACTGAAGAGCAGCGCGCTAACTGCATGACAGATGCCGGTGCAACCACTTGCTCTTAAAATACTCTGTCATTTTTGCTCATACAGATAAAAGTAATACATCTTTCGATCCTGTAAAGACTCTACATTTATTTGTGTGCACTCAGAATAACAACAAAACGTTGCACTTTTGTAAAATAATGAAAGCAAACGGGATGCACTTTCTGCCATTTCTATGAACTAGAGCGTGAAACTTCCAAACTCTGTGTATTTGCAGTCATAAAAAATATTTCTATAGTAAAATTTCTAGTTTTAAATGAGCCAATTCAAATAGAAAACAAATATTCTCAGATTATGTAATCCGTATGAAACATGCATACAGTCGCATCACTACTGCGGAGATGACGAGGAGATAATTCTTAAAAAGAACGACTACTAATCGACCAGAAAAATCTTTAGTCGAGGGCAGCCCTATTGTGCACAAATAGTATTCAGGTAGCTTCATAAAATTAAGGTTGAACTACTGATGTCACATGGACCATCTTAAAGTCCATACTACTTTTCTGGGTCTTGAACGTGTCAGTTGCATTGCTGTCTATGCAGGGTCAGAAAACTCTCAGATTTCTTCAAAAATATCTTAATTTGTGTTCCAAAGACGAATGAACGTCTTGGGTTTGGAAAGAAATGAGGGTGAGTAATTAATGACAGAATTTTCATTTTTGGGTGAACTAACCCTTTAACATAAGCCATTTATCAGTTATCGGCCATAACATGAAAATATGATTTATTAGTACTGGCCAGAACTTGCACATCCCTGATGCATAATAACATGAGATAAGTGGTTAAAAATGCTAAACAAATAACGCACGTGCCATTATTTTCCAGCAATAATATATATTTTAAAATTCTTCCAGTTTTTTCCTGACACAAATAAAATGTTTATTAAAAAAAAAAAAAAAAAAAAAGTGAGGGGCTCAGAAAAATAAACATCCTTATTGCTGAGCCCTGCGGGAGCTGCAAATTTTAAATTGAAGAGCAAAACAAGAACCACAGTAAACACAATGTGCAAATTAAAGATTCTCAATTCATATCGCGAGCTTCCAAGAATAAGTACAGACAAAAAAAGAAAAGATCTATGCCAAGATGAGCCCAAGAACCCCAGAGGAACCCACAGCAGGTAAGACAAGACAATAAATCCCAGACTCCCTGCTTTAATTTACAATTCTGGTGCCATGACCCGAGATCTCCAACACACTGAGATGAAATGAAAATGTAAATTCACACCTCGAAAAGAAGTAGTAAGAAAAGAACAGGGGAGCACACATGTGGCAAAGTGAAGGTCCAGACACCCATCCCATCACCTGGTGCATATCTAAAGTGCAACCCTAGGCATAGAGGCTGATGATTCTCATCAATGACAACATGAAGGTGTTTCACCTAGAGACCCACACACTCTTGAGCATCTCAGAACGGAAGGACAGGAAGTGAGCTAACACAGAGAGACGCAGAGCCAGGCATTATGGTAAATCTAATGACCTACATTTTCAACTCCCCGAAGAAACGTATCGTTGTGTATAAAGCACAGTGCGCGTGCATGTGCGGAATGCAGTAAAAGATATTCATAGACGGCACTAGATGTTCTCTTCTTACCCGGCTCACTGTGCTAAAACTTTTGTTGCCATGTAACTGCAAGGAACAGACTAAATCAATTAAAAATAAGCTCAGAGGACAAAAAAAAAAAAAAAAAAAAAAAAAAAAATCAAAGCCTGTTTCAATAATAAACTACATAATACACAGCATATTCAGCAAGAGGCTTATAATGCAACTAGTTAATCGAGGCACGCCCAACAAATGAATGTAATTTAACCTAAACTTTCGATGACAAAAGAATTCATACCATTTATAAAGGGTGTAATTCCTGTCGGTTAGGTCTCCGTCTGAGTAATAGCATAAAGCAGGTTTATAAGTTAACCCACTGGCTTTCACACTAACTGGACAAAATGTGTCAAGTCAGGTTTCTCGTGAATGTATGACCAGCCTCCATGCCTCGGGATATGTACGTGCAGGTGTGTTTTGGAACGCTTACCACATACTCCATCGGAAAACACTCTTTGTGTGTCAGTTTTCCTAGAAAGTGCATGTAGATGGATATTAGCATGTTCTCACACACACAAAAACATGACACATCAGCAAAGCCACCAATTACAGCAAGCCTTTGATTAGCCTGAGGGCCAAAATCATCCAAAAGAAAAAAAAAAAAAAAGAAAAAAAATAAGGGGTGGTTTTACTAGCATTAAAACATTTTTGGCTCAGGTATGCATTAATGCATGGTTCAGTCGAGGATTATGACAAAAGACTTTCTAAATTAGTCAGTTTTCCTCATAGCACCTGGGGGAAAAAAACAAATAAAAAAAAATAAATAAATAAAAAAAAAATAATAATCACAACTCCATCTGGCTGCAAATGATAGTTTGATTGCGCACGCATGCATGTGCGTTCAAGATTCAAATACACCCCAAAATAGAGAAAGGCACATTAAAGAATGTCTGTGTCTATGTCTGTGGTCGTGCTCAGACAAACCGTGGGAATGAAAGGAATGACCAGGCAGAACGGGTAACGGGTACGTATGCTGTAGCTCGCTTATGTCTCCAGATTGAATCGGTGACAGCGCGTGCATGTTCCAGCCTGCTGGGAGTTGATCAGAGCAGGTAACATTCTTAAAACAGCCACCCAGAATAGCACTGTTCCTGCGGTCAGTAACCAATAGCAACTCCTCTGGAACATTTTGTGTTACTTTGGTAACAATGTGTTTTTCGCTCATCAATGGTACTACTCTGCAGTGTGTGCTGATCTCAAAAAGTATTGTGGGTGCACTTTGAACCCACATTCACACTTTAGCAGATATGAAGATGTGGGCAGAGGATAAAAGGTATATAACTTAAGCATTTTAATTAGTGTACACAAAATGGATGTGAAAAATTATTGGACTGGTACTTTATTTTCAATGTATTATATCTGCATTTGCTGTAATTAGTACAGGATTAGTAGCACAGAGACTTGTTGGTGGCTGGTGACTATTTAGCAGCTTATTTTAGGAAAGAACCACCCACTCAGACTGACAAAAAAAATAAATCGGGTGAGCAGTTTTTTTTTTTATGTAAAGTTTCCACTGTGTCCTAAGGAGATGTGATTGAACAAGTTTCCAGTAACCCAGTGTTATTATCATTAACAAAAATTAAAAGAAAAACTGAGCATCAGCATTGCTAAATGAAACAAAAAACAAAAAACAAAAACAAAAAAGCCCTAAACCAAATTAAACTATAAAATATATTATCTTGGTTTCAAGATTAAGTATAAACTAGTGCTTCGCGGTTTGACCAATCATCTGTATCACTCCTTTATATTAACAGAATGCATAAAACGGTTGCAGAACTACTGCATTTTTAATCACGATCCAAACAAACATGCTACATATAGCATGAACATTTTGTATGTAAATTAGATTGTGTAATTTCAAAATTGAGAGCAAAAACAGAACGGTCTCATCTTAGCTTTGTGAAATTATGCTACATGAAAAAATCTGAACGAAGCAAAAACAGGCTGAATGAGAATGCAAATTCCCCCTTTCTGACAGCAGGTGGCGCTTATGGAACAGCAGCGATACAGTGTTTTCTCGGTTACTGCTGTAAACAAAAAAAGCCCTGGTTTTAAAGTCCCCATAAAATCAAAACTGAGTTTTTTTGCTTTTAGCATTAATACATTAACCTTAAAGGTGTAATAGGTGATTGTTTTCAGAAACATTTTTTGTTATGCTGGTTGAGAGTCTCTTCACATCCCTATAGCAATCATTAAGTTAAGTGGTCTAAATGTATTTATATGCATTTATATATTCTGTGGAAGGCGTAGGACCAAGAAATGTTCGTCCAATCAAAATGCTCGGCCCGAACATTACGATAGGCTGACGTCATCAGCTCCTGTGCATTATTAGCAAAACATAGTTTTCCTATTTGGGCTGTTGAACATTTCAACTCGGTGTTACAACATATTGTAGTAATGTTGTCTCTGGTCGTTTAGTCTGTGTGTGTTCATGCATTCGGGAGGCGTGGCTTTGGACAGCGATTAGCTGGGAGGGTGGGGCGTTCGCTTTCAGTGCTATCAGGCTGAAGTTAGCATTTTCCAAGATATCCTATTGCACCTTTAAGGTTATCTATAAGCTAGTGAGCTTCAAAACAATGACAAAATTCACATTTACAGATATACACATTCAAATCTTACAGTCTCTAACTTCCACCAATATGGATCAACAATTTTAATGACATCCTGCACTTCAGATTCTCATGAAACTTTCTGTCCAATCAAATGCTCTCTAGAATCTGAAGCATCCCGCCCCTATGCTATAAATAGGCACTGAAGCTCTGGCTGAAAATCACTCATTTGTTCATAGAATTTGTATTTTCTCTAAAGCAGCAAAACGAGTAGTCGAGATTAATCGATTCAAAATAAAAGTTTGTTTACATATTATATGTGTGTGTACTGTGTATATTTATTATGTATATATAAATACACACACATACATGTATATATTTTACAAAATATTTGTATGCAGTGTATATATTTGTATGTAAACACTTGTAAATAATTTATATTATATATAAATATAAGTATTTTACATATAAATCCAACACATTTTCCCTTAATATATACATGTATGTGTGTGTATTTATATATACATAATAAATGTACACAGTACACACACATAAAGTTTGTAAACAAACTTATATTTTGAATCGAGTAATCACTTTGCAGATCAAATTTACTGTATAGTGAATGGTACGTAGTGCATTATATAGGGAACAGGAAATGATTCACACAGTGTAAATATGCTTTTCATTGGGGCGAAAGAAGTCTGGTTCCGCACTGCTTCACACGAACCGCTGCAGCACGCACACAGTCTGCACGATAGCAAGAAGTGGATCATATGCATGAGTCGGCGCAGACCACAAAAAGTATCAGATTCATTTGAATTCTACACAGAATGGTATATTTTATAGCGTATGTGGTTGTCATACACTGTCAAATGCGAGGTCAATGGCTCTGGCCCAAGCTGTGATATAAACAAAACTTTATTGGCCATTTAAAAAAGGAGGTGGGACTGCTTGATATGTCCTGCCCTGTCTTCCTGTTTCAGTTTAAATTACGTCAACACACAGAATAATGCTGCGTGTTTCAAAGCACTTCAGTGGACTTTTAAATACTACATTATTATACGGAGGTAAGAGAAGAAAATACCTAAACTTTTCTGAAGACGGTCAGTTCACCTCACCCCCGTTCAGTATTTAAAATTTTCGAACTATATTTTGTGCATCATGAACAGTGAGCTTGACCTGCCTGCTACAGTATTTTCTCCTCTTTGCGTTCACCATCAGCGTCTCTGGCTTCTGTTAACAGCTGTTTAAAGTTGGTTTATTTGTCCTGTTAAAGAATTAGTTGTGCGTCATTAATAGTTCTAAAAGTTTTCCAACCATTAGTCAGAAGCGTACGCAGTAAACAGGGATTTCCTCTCAATTAAGGACGCCACGTATGTTGTTTAGGCACTCGTACCGGTGTGCCGTTTTTTTTTTTTTAAATTCATACTGCATGATTCAAACCAGTTTGCCATTTGAACTGGTATATCGCCCAGAACCAACTGGCTACAAATTAATTTTACTTGTAGTTTTTAAAACACATAGCCTGCTTTCATTAAAGTTTCAGTACAGAAGACCTTTTGGCTAATAATGAACAAAAAAACAGTGGAAGACTGTTATCTTCTTAAAATAATTTATTTACAGACATCTGACTATCATTTTTATGTTTTGTCTTCTGTTTGAAGGTCAGTTTTGACAGCACTAGTAAAATTTGTTCTGAACATTTATGACCTGTAACCACAATCATATTTATCTGCACTGAAAAGCTGAACCAAAGTACACCTTGTGTAACTATCAAAACAATCTTCCTCTATGCATAGCTTTTTGACGCCGAAATCACTAAAGAGCCATATCTATTGTACTGCAGCTGTAAAAACACTAGATAACTCTAGTGAGAAAGACAGACACCCTTAAAAAGTAATATCGCTACACTTAAATTACATCAGTTAATAACAATAAACTTGGAAACTAGAGGACTCTAAACTGTCACAGAGTGAAAACTCTTAAAATTTTGAAAGGACAAACTGAAAATAGAACAGAAATTCTAAATTTCATAATAACCCTGCAGTGACAAGCAACTTGTCCTGCCAGTCCCATAGGTACGCAGTTCTGCATCAGCCTGAGGTGGACTGCTGATATTAGTGGAAGGTGTGCGTGTTTGCACTTCTCTTTCTGGGAGTGGACAGAGGCCCAACATAGCCTGCGTTTTTCTGCGAAGGCCATAATAACAGGGTTGACCGGAAGATTGAGAGGAACTACATTGCAGTGCAATGTTTCAGACATGCGTCGCATGCATGCCCCTGAAGCCACATATCTTAGTCATAAATGATTAAGTGAAGGCCTGAAGACGCAAGTAACACCTCTTTGTCAATCTGACACACAGGCGTTTACATACAGACAGAACCTGAGTACTTTGACTTAAGTGCGAGACGTGAGAACAGGAATCTTGTACAAATCATGATAAAAATGAAACTCAAAAAAAAACAGTAGGTTTTCAAGTAAAGCCCGGAAAACAACATAAAAGGCCCCAGAGAACTTTTACATGTGGTTTCATATTGGTCTTATGATATCTTTGATTCTCTCAGGCATGTACCGTGTATGGAAAAAAGCCTACCTTTCACACACACACAGGTATTCTGTGCACTTCAAAGACAGTAAATGTGGCATGAAATACTAAAATACTGCTCTAACAACATACCAGAACTATTAACAAGAACTGACACAATTACCAAGACTGTGCTACACTATGTGACAAAAAGATTCAAGCCATGATGGCACGAATTGTGGCAATATGTCGCTGGCTTTTTGGCGTGGACATTAGATTAGCATTCTAGGCTTCTAGACTACAAAAGTGTGAGGTTTCTATTTTAGGTTTCTCCCTCCTTCTCTGTTTTCCAAGTACTACCGCAGTCTGTCTGGCTAAAATACACAGCGTTGCCCGTTTCCTCGAACACCAATTTCCACTTTCTCTTCCTGTCTTGCAACAGAAAATAGATCTCAGAATTCAAAGAAATGCATAACAACTCACTTTTTGGACTTTATCCACAAAATCTATTAGTTGGCCTCTTCTATACACTACGGTGTATAAACTTGGGGTCAGTATGATTTTTTTTAATCCTAGGTTGCATTTATCTGATCAAAACTACAGTAAAAACTGTAATATTTTAAATGATTATTACTACAATTTAAAATAAGTGTTTTCTACTTAAATATTTTAAAAATGTAACTTATTCCTGTGATGGCAAAGCTGAATTTTCTGCATCATTATGCCAATCTTCAGTGACACATGACCCTTCAGAAATCATTGTAATTGATTTGGTGCTTAAGAAACATTTTTTAACATTATCAATGTTGAATATTTTAAGCTGCATTTTGTTTTCAAGATTCTTTGGCAAACAGAAAGTTCAAAAGAACAGCATTTATTTGAAATAGATATATTTTACAACATTATAAATGCCACTTTTGGTCACTTTAATGTGTCCTTGCTGAATAAATGTGTTAATTTCTAGACCTTTTATTCATGTAGATCCAAAAGTCTCACAGTTTTTCCTGCAACTCTTTGCCTTTCATTAAAAACATTTAAATACAGTCAAGAAAAACTTAAAAGAAGTACCAAATATTTTAAAGAAGTCCACTTCCAAAACAAAGATTCACATATAATGTACTCACCCCCTTGTCATCAAAGATGTTCATGTCTTTCTTTCTTCAGTCGTAAAGAAATTATGTTTTTTTTTAAGGAAAACATTTCAGCATTTTTCTCCATAGAATGGACTGCTATGGTGCCCCGATTTTGAACTTCCAAAATGCAGTTTAAATGCGGCTTCAAACGATCCTAAATGCAGTTGTAAACGATCTCAGCCGAGGAAGAAGGGTCTTATCTAGCGAAACGTTTGGTTATTTATTTTTAATTAAAAATAATACAATTTATATACTTTTTAATGTCAAACACTCATCTCGTCTTACTCTGCCTGGCCTGTTTTTGTTCCGGTTCATGACAGTTAGGGTATGTCGAAAAACTCCCATCTCATGTTCTCCCTGAACTTCGAAATCGCCCTATATCGCTGTTTTACCTTTTTTGCTAAGGGTGTTTGATCTTCTTTGCATGTTCACATTGCAAAGACTGGGTCGGAACTTCTGCAGCGATGTAGGATGATTTTGAAATGATTTGTTGAGTTAAGGGAGAAAATACGATCAGAGTTTTTCGATATACCCTAACTGTCTTCAGCCAAAATACACAGAGTTCAGGGAGAGCAAGGCAAGACAAGCTTTTGAGATTAAAAAGTATTTAAATTGTAGTTTTTGAATGAAACTAACCAATCGTTTCGCTAGATAAGACCCTTCTTCCTCAGCTGGGATCGATTACAACCACATTTGGGATCGTTTGAAGCCTTTGGAAGTTCAAAATTGGGGCACCATAGCAGTCCATTATATAGAGAAAAATGCTTAAATGTTCTCCTCAAAAAACAATTTCTTTACGACTGAAGAAAGAAAGACATGAACATCTTGGATGACAAGGGTGTGAGTAAATTATATGTGAATCTTTGTTTTGGAAGTGGACTTCTTTAAAGGGGTCATCGGATGCCCATTTTCCACAAGTTGGTATGGTTCTTTAGGGTCTTCATGAAATGTCTACAACATAATTTGATTAAAATTCCTCAATGGTCGTGTAAAACAACACCCTTTTTACCTCGTCAAAAACAGCTCTGTCTACAGCAACCCGTTTCAGTGCATGGCTCTATAAATGATAATGAGCTACTGCTCGCCCCGCCTCTTTCATCCTTTTTTTTGTGTATTCGCTAGTGCATTACCATCAAAAACAAAACTAATCCACTGTTTTTTCAGTGGTTCTGATGTCAGGAGAAAACGAAGACTCCAATTTTCAATTTTATATCCAACTACAAAACACCTGCATTGCTTACAAGACGTTGTCGCTACAGCTGCTCGAGGGTGGAGAAAATGGCGGGCAACATACAACTGGCTGAGGGTGGAAAGATGCAAATATGAGACAGTCCGTCAGCAGTTGTGGGCGGGGCCTGAGCAGTATGATGTCACACTGCTCAGAAAATCAAAATGGCTTGACAATTAATAAGAAGACTATTTAGGTTTTTTTGGGCATTAAAAAAAGGAGTGAATGGATTTTTAAGACACATTTTATATGCAAACACTATGTAAAAGTGAATTTTGCATCCGATGTCCCCTTTAATAATACATGACATTAAACCTACAAGCAGAAATAAAGAGGCACTACAATAGAGCTAATGTGGGTTTGACCTTAAACAAACCACATGCTAAAACGAGCAACAAAATACAGACTGATTTCACAAAGTAGGTCAAAGTCTCCAGCATTTTAACTCATAATCATCTCTGGATCCTTGTCAAAATCTCAACCAGGGAAAACATTTGCAAGCTCGCATTTCCAAATGCCTAGGCGTCAGGGACACAAGTGCAGGATTTGAGAAACAGCTTGCGTGTCTCTCGCAGTGGGTATGCCATGTGTGGGTTTTACTTAGAGCGAGACCATTTGGACAAAAGGCCAGAGCATCCTAGGGGGTAAAAAGTTCACAGGAACCACTAACAGCTCACCAGGATGTGTGTGATCTTAGAGAAGGTCCCACCGCTGGAAGAGGTCAGAGGTCATGTAACACTCCTCACACACCAAAACATCGTGACTGACTTTTAAAGTGACAGTTCATGTAAAAATGAACATGGTCATCATTTACTCATCCTAATGTCATTTGAGCCAGTATTTTCTTTCTTTCATAAAATTTTTGAGAGCTGTGTCAGATGGGAAGATTATCAGTGAATAATGTCTTGAATATGAGTCTCTGCGTCTCATAAACCAATTGTAGGGCTTCAGAAGATGCATAATACAGCATTTTATGAACTTTTTAGAGAGTATAAATCAGCATCCACAATACAGGGCTGGGGTAAGAGTGTGTAAATGATGACAAATTTGTCATTTTTGGGTGAAATATACTTTTTAAGTCAAAAAATTCAAAGGCCTCCCATGTAAAATGAAACACGGTTGATCTTCACTTTCTGGAGTGACATTTCACAGTTGAAAAAACTGGAAAAAAAAAAAACCTCATCACTACTTCCACGACACAACATGTCAAATGAGAGACAGGTGTAAAGAGACAGGCAGACTAAGGTGCCAGACATGAAGGGAGACAGACAGACTGGAGAGGAACTTTGGTCTATTTACTTCCTGCTTGTGGATCATAAAAAGCCAGATAAATCGGTTATAAACAAAGAATGTGCCTGTATCTACATTGCATCAGTAGCTGATTTCTGGTCACATTTTTAATGCAAATTTGGGAATATTTGCATAAAAAATGCTGGATGAAAAGAACAAGGTGCAAATGGAATTTCCCAAATTTTAAATAAATAAATAAAAAATAATAATATATATATTATATCAGTCAAAAGTTTTTGAACAGTAAGACTTTTAATGTTTTTTTTTTAAAGTTTAAATATTTTTACTATTTAAAATAACTATTTTCTATTTATTTTTATTCATTCCTGTGATCAAAACTGTAAAAAAAAAAAAATAATAAATAAATAAATAAATCTTACTGTTCACAAACTTTTGACTTGTGTGCATGTATTTTTAACTTATCAGTATCAACTAATATCAGTATTGTATATTTAATTGTGCATGCTTAATTATTATGTGTAGATTACTTTTGCCTTTATCTGATGCTCAGTGTTCATCTTTAACACCAATAATTTAATAACAGTCTTAAATGTAATCTTTAGCAGATATAAAGAAAACTATAGAAATTCATTTATAGCATTTAAAATGATTGATTTCAGTTTTTAGTCTTTTATTTATTTGTACAAAATACTATAGAATTTTAATGTCTGCTAATTGTGGGTTACGGGCCAAAAGTGAAAATAATTATTGGCTAGAATTTTAGCATAAATTAAGTTAATGAAAACATAGCTTCTGTGTGTGTGTGTGTGTGTGTGTGTGTGTGTGTGCATGTGTCCGTTGAAGGAAATACAGAACATGGTCAGAATTGAACAGGAAATGCCCCCTCCCTACTTTTATGGGTATAAGGCAACCAATCAAGCGGTGAGAAAGAGAGGAAGAGAGACAAACAAAAGACAATGCATGCTGCAAGAGGTCTGCGTGTAATAAAAGCATGACATTTCGATTACCCACCACATGTAGAGTGTGACTTTTTTCTGTTATCGTTGTATATCGTCCATGTGGCTTCAGTATCTGACCACGCTCTTCTACATGCAGCTGAACTACTTGCTTTGTTGCAAATCTAACCAACATCCTGTTGACACAAGAATTGACCACCTCTGCGTCATTGCTGCTGCAGTTGTTCTAGAACTGGCCAAAGTTCTCAAAAAAACATCTGCACAAAGGTATCTTCTTAAAGAAACCTTCAGGATGACAACACTGGAGCCTCATGACAGCAGGCAGAGGGCAGGCTGGGACAGAGCCACTGCCTTCAGCAGTCACACAAAGTGGTGAATACTGCTTCAGATATGCCACAGCCGAATCTGAAACCCATGGAAAAACCCATTTGACATCTTGCCTAGATCTGGAAACGGCCGCACGTGTTTAATCAGTCAACTTGACCAGACAATCTATAATTCTCTGTTGCCTAGCAAAATTATGCGTCATCTGGGCTATCAAAAATACAAACTACTCAGGACATTCTGATAGCACAGGAACACGATATCCTGTCGAGTGCTCCTCAGAGACTAGATGGGAAGTTTGGGACAGTAGCTCAAAGTGGCGTGTTTCTAAACTTCATATAATTTAGAGGAAGCCAGACGGTGGAAAACATCAATAACCTCACCAAAAACCAAGCACGCATCGGGCCTTAGTTATGACATCCAAGCAGAATGAATTGTTCATAAATCCATTCTAACATAAATCTGTCCTGATTGCATTTCATCAATGCAATTCACCAGGCAAGCATCATTCAATACGTAATTACTCAGTACAAAAGCAAAATCGTTTGAAATACTTCCAAATGGAAGAAGTTTAGAGGAGGCCTCAAAAGAGACAATATGTCTACTCTGTTTTGACAGGTTCTGAAGGCTTTTTGCTGCCCGAGACAGATCGATATGCCTCAGAAACAAAAATGTCTGTTCTGAGAGCTCGATTTTTCATCTGAGATTGAGCAGGTGTGTGTCACTGTGATATCAGCCGGTCTCAAAGAGTCGATTTAGCAGTAATAATTTCCACCGTCGGCCTGTTCGTCCTGCTTCTAATCAGGTGAAACTGTGAGCTATCTAGAGCTTCCTTCACCAGTTAGTGTCATCTGCAGGCAACCTGATAACATGTCTCCTCAGAAGAAAAGAGAAAAAGAGAAAGTTGCAATAAAGCAAGCCTATCAGTTCGTCATAAATACTTTTTGGCTTTGTCATGGCGCTACCGTCAATCATCTCACTTCAGTTATCTAAAAACGGGGAAAACGCAATCAACAGGTTGCGATTTTGAAGTAACTACTCCACAGCTTCTATCAATGAAGCCCAAATTAGACCATAAAAAAGCTCAACACGAAAGCTCAAAGAGCTCTTCCCATTTAAGCACATGGATATGATGGAAAGAGACCAGCTGGCTTGGATGTACTCTTGTAGGCCGTCAAGAAAGACCCATCTTAAATACAATTCCATCAGCAGCAAAACTACTGACTCAGTTTCCTGAGACTGACATCACAGGCATAGTTTCATGAATGGCCGCACAGTGTAGAGAATCATGTACAGTTTTGGGTCTAATGTCCCAGCCAGACGTTTCAATCTGATAGGAACACATAGCCCTGTCCCTCGTGTTGGACTGAATCATTATTTGAGTTGCTCCAAATGTCTGCGACAGCTGCTCACGCAGCAGATAAGAGCTCACGCTGGTGTAGGATTCGCAGCTGGCAAGATCAGTCCCTGATAAATGGCCCTAATGTTGAGGACAACTGCTTTTCACAGCAAGATGCGATTATTTACATTTGGTCATTTTAACAACCAAACATAATAGAGGTACACTGATTATGTTTGATGTTTGATATTTTACAAGTACTTACATTTAAATGTGACCCTAGACCACAAAACCAGTCATAAGGGTCCATTTTTTAAAACTGAGAAAGCTGAAAAAAATAATCTTTCCATTGATGTATTGTTATGATAGGACAATATTTGTCCGAGATAAAACAATTTGAAAATCTGGAATCTGAGGGTACAAAAAAAAAAAAAAAAAAATCAAAACATTGAGAAAATCACCTTTAAAGTTGCCCAAATGAAGTTCTTAGCAATGCATATTACTAATCAAAAATGACGTTTTGATATATTTACGGTAGGAAATTTACAAAATATCTTCATGGAACATGATCTTTACTTAATATTCTAATGATTTTTGGTATAAAAGAAAAATCAATCATTTTGACCCATACAATGTATTTTGGCTACTGCTACTTAAAACGACTGGTTTTGTCATCCAGGGTCACACATGGTTAATTGATTCTTTAACAGTTCTTTGGAATCAGCTTAATTTAAATCAGTTTAATTTATCTTAATTATTTAACAATAATAAGCCCTTTTTGTGTTTTTAATGAATAGTTGAGTTTAATATCTGATGCGATTATTTACATTTAGCCACTTTGACCAAAAACCATAATAGAGGTACACAGATAATCAGTTAGATATTTTACGAGTACTTACACTTAAATGGTTAATGGGTTGTTGTTGTTTTTTAACAGTTCCTTGTAATCAGCTTAATTTAACACAATAAGCCCTTTGTGTGTTTTTAATGAATAGTTAAGTTTAATATTGGATGTGATTATTTACATTTGGTTGCTTTAACAACAAACCATAAAAGAGGTACATTGATAATAGTTTGATATTTTACAAATACTTACACTTAAATGGCTAACAGTTCCTTGGAATCAGCTTAATTTAACATAATAATAAGCCCTTTTGGTGTTTTTAATGAATAATTGAGTTTAATAGGCTGTTGGATCTACCACCATTTGTTGAGTCTCAGCAATGTGTGAAACAAATGCATAATATTTTATTTAATTAGACAGTCCAATGGTCTTAAAAAGTTAGTCATTTCACTTAAATATAAGGTGTTAAAATAAGAACAATTTGTAATTAATTATAATATAATTTTCAAAATAACTTAATTATAATTACATCACTAATACATTTTTTATCACTATTATTATTAAATATTTATGATATGTGCTGTTTTCGTTGTTGTAGTCAACTGATTATTCATTTAGCATCAAAAAGCAGTATTAACAATACAATTTGTTTCTACATATCAGTTGTTTGACAAGTACAAATCATTATAAAACATAATATCGGTCAGTTTCTATACTATAATATAATACCATTCTATACTCCCTCGCACTTTGTTTCATCTAAGAATAAAACTTGCACTGTCTTAAATTACAACGAATCTCGATTCTTGAAAAGCTCTCAAGTGGTCTTACAGTAAGCACGCTGGGTAATAATGAGACAAAAGTTTGCTCAGTGTCACAAAAAAATGTCAGTACAGGCCATAGAACGGACTATGAAGAAACAAAAGTAAAGCGTCAGGTCTGACTCAAAACCTGAGAGGCTGTAGCAAGTTGAAACTGATAGATTTCACAACACACAAACGTTCGAGCACGTTCCAGTCCGGAGCAGTATGGATTCCTGTCCCGGATCGTACAGTCATGACTGTGGTCAACTTTTGCCTGAACTTACCCGCTCGCTTCCTCTCGGCCCCTCGATTCCGGTCCTGCTCTTCTAAGCACTTTTCAGACCAACTGCTGAAAATATTACATTTGAGGAACAAAAGACGGTCCAGATACGAAATAAAGCACTGGTCTCGCCAGGCTCCTTTATACGTCGAGTACGAGTAATGTCATGAAACTTTTCTTTTCGGCTCTGCCTTCCTTTCCTCCCCCAGTCAACCCCCCCTTTTCCACGGTCCAAAAAAGTCGCACTTCCGCGATCGGATGGCTGCTTGTATCATGTGGTTTGGCGTCCACGAGAGCGCCCGCACCTGGTTCTCTCAGCGCGCGCCCTTGACCTGTTTTTTTTTTTTCTTTCTTTCTTTTTTCTTTCTTTTTTTTCTTTCCTTTTTTTTACAAAATAACATTCAGCGACGGCGACTCACAGTTGAACAAGAAGCGAATTTTCCTTAAACAGGACAGGATTCATGGACTTTCCCGGCCATTTATGGGCTTGATAAGGAAACTGCTTGTAATTATTACTTACTTTAAACAAATAGCCCATAATAGGCTACTTTTTTAGTCACAGTTAACAATAACATGAAGCGAGTTTAAGAACAGTGGAAGTCTATTTCTGTTTTTTTTATAAAAAATAAAATTCAAACTCAAGTTATTAGATAATTTATCCAAAATTAAAGTTCCCTCCTGATTTAGCCTTATATCTTTCCCAGTGATATGACATTATTTCTTTTGTAAAACAGGAAGGAAGATTTTGAGGAATGTCCATTTTGGTTTCTTGCAATGACAAGAAATTATGACTAAAGATGTTAAGCCTCAAAATAGTCAAATCACAAATAATGTACTATAAAAGTGATCCATGGCCCTCAAACACTATATGGCAAATCACTCGACTAAAGCACTAGCAAACAGAATTTGTGAATAAAGTCACACTTCATTGGTTTCATGTAGCCCTACTGAAGAAATAAGCACATTGTGCGTTTTGAATCTGAACAATATTCACATCAGCACTTTTTTTTTAAGAACCGAAACTGAATAAACTAGGTGAGGGGTCTGCAGGGGTATGCAGTACTACTGCAGGGGTCTGTAGTATATTAAGGAATTAATAAATTTAGTTTGTGTTGAATACAAAAATACCATATTTGAACAATGCTACAGTTTGGCTAAATGTTCAATTTTAGCTTGCTATAGGCCAGGGGTGCCCAAACTTGGTCCTGGAGGGCTGGTGTCCTGCAGAGTTTTGCCCCAACTTGCCTCAACACACCTGCCTGGAAGTTTCTAGTATGCCTAGTAAGAGCTTGATTAGCTGGTTCAGGTGTGTCTCATTGGGGCTCAGCAGGACACTGGCCCTCCAGGACCAAGTTTGGGCACCCCTGCTATAATAGGCTAAATCAGGGGTCACCAGACTCAGTTCTGGAGGGCCAGTGTCCTGCGGAGTTTAGCTCCAACCCTAATGAAACACACCTGAACCAGCTTTTTTTTTTTTTGGGGGGGGGGGGGGCATTCTAACTTCTGAAGTGCATGATCAAATGTCTTGATAATCTAATCTAACTGAAGGCAAAACTATGAAATTAATTTATATTTGAAGTCATTTTAATGCTTAAATGCAGAGTACAATGAGCAACTTTACAAAATCGGACAGCTGAATACCAGGGTTGTATGTGATATGAACATCATTTTTGAAAAAAAAGATATGGCTTTTCCAACATATAGTAGTGTGATTGGGAAAAATGCAATTGTGTACTAGAAAATTAAGCATCGGGGCTTTATACTGATGAAAATATATTAAAAATATACTTTATGGACATGAGATGTACCCACAATTATAGAATGACCCATATGATGCGTTTTGTCTTGTTTCTTTGTTTTAAGAAATAGTTGACATGAATGATTCAAACACTCGTTCATAACATCAAATAAAACACCCTCAAGTCGCCACCTACTGATATAACCTTCAAAACAAGTGATTAATGTGTTCAACCATTTCAAAAGATTCGAATCACAAAGATGAATCCTAAGTCCAACTGAACCGCTCAAAACACCACATGCTGGTGACGCCTGCTGGTCAAAACTGTGTAAATGCAACTAAAAACTCAACCCAGACATGCTAAATGGAAATATTTAAATGTAATAGTTTATTCTATCAGTGCAATAAAACATTTAATAGCATTGCATATAGAGTGTTTGTATAATAGGTGTAATTTTATTAAATTGTAGGGTTGATTTGTTTGTTTTATTTAGAGGTTGGTTAATCAGGCCAATGAAAGACCGTTAACTACAACTCTTCCTTTTTATTATACAAATGTGTTAGCACAAATTTGTGAAATATGGCGAACCATTAAAAAGTTTCTTAACAGTACTGACGTAAGGAAGCCTCGTTTATTGACATCACGTGACTTCAGCAGTTCCATACACGCTCCAAATCACTGATTCGAAACAATTCTCAAAGGTTCTGAAGCTTCGCGAAGCAGTGGTTCGAATGCGAACATCACCAACGTTCGAATCTGCTAGTTCTCTTCCGGGATTGAGGAGTACAAACTGAACAGCTCCATTCACAACAGAGAAGAAAGTGCACGCAAACTTTATTGGTTTCGCGTGGCGGTGGATTTTTCAAAATGGTGCGCGTGTGTGCTTATCCCGGATGCTTCAACCAAGAGAAATCCTTGAGACTCCGTCAGTGGGCATCAATGCAAGAGGAAAGTTTGACTTTTCACACATTGCCCCTGCACGATCCAGAAAGACTAAACCTGTGGCTGGTCGCCCTACATAGAGATACTGGATCACCAATTCAGTCTATTCGTGGATTGAGGGTGTGCAGCCAACATTTTTTACCGTCCGATTTCAGTGTAGCCAAAGGAAATAAAAGACGATTGAATTCAAAAGCGGTACCTAAGCTGCTTGTACAACAGCGAACTGAGGTAGGTGTGGAATTACAAATCTAGCATAATTAGATGATTTCCTATGGACATGGATGATTTAGAGGGGCTCGACCCACGTTGATGGTAAAAAAAAAGTTATAGAGCTGTAACTTAGGGGTGCAATATCAAGAATTTGCAGCAGCACTGCAGTGCATTAAATAGTGTGTGGTGTTTGTAGACTTTCGAAGTAAACGGTACACTTATCGTAGTATTAAAATTCCATTAGATCCATTTTTGTGTGCCAAAGCTGCTTTCAACTGCAAAAGAACTGTAAAATAAAACCAAGCTGATTTAACATAGTTCGTTTAGCAGTTGTTCAATTGGACTATTAGATGTAGCATTTGCAGTGTACATAGAATCAACCTGTAAATTTTATTAAAGATATCTGCAAATAGTCTGCTTTCACTTCCCGGTTAAGTTCCCGCCCTCTTTACGCTGATTGGTTAGTTTATCGAAGAAGTAATGCAACTCCTCTCTTCAACTGGTCAAGAGACGTCACGTGACATGAGGAGTGCAATCAAGTATTCTCACTGATATGTAACTCGCGTAGTTAGGGTGAGTTCTCGTCCGGTAATAAATATTTACAAATCAAGTCCATCTTTTAAATAAAGTAGTATTTCGATTCTGTATTTTATATGCGCTTGCATTAGTTAGTCTCGTTAGGTGGTATCGGTGTTTACGGCTGTCTTGCTTATAGCTTTCCCTGCACAAGCGTACGGAATACTTGGGATTTTGTCCATGTGACCATGACGGTACCTTGAGAGCATGGTGACTGTAACTTTGACCAACTCTAATGTAATCATTGATTTGCCTGACTCAGTCTTGAATGAAATGAGTGGTTCCTTGAATAGCATTTAGTTGGCCAAGAAATCTGGACTAAAGCCAGGATTCAGTTGCGTGCATTCCAGGTAAGGAAAGCAAACTATTCTGCCAACAAACGTATGTGTTTTTACTTGGGGTAAATTATACGTTTCTATAATTGTCCAGCTTTTTTTTTTTCTTTCTCAGCACAGTTAACACTTATTATGTAACTTAGATTAGATAATTAGACTTGGATAATTATGCGGCTACAATAAGGTTATTACAGTTTGTGCGGGCACTTACTTTTAGTTTCTTTGTTATCAGTCAAAAGTTTTTGGACAGTAAGGTTTTTTAAAAATGTTTTCTAAAGAATCTCTTCTGCTTAGCAAGCCTGCATTTAATTAACCGAAGTACAGCAAAAACAGTAAAATTGTAAAATATTTTTACTATTTAAAATAACTGTTTTTCTATTTGAATAAATGTTCAAATGTAACTTTATCCTTTGATTTCAAAGCTGAAATCATCAGTAATTAGCATCATTACTCCAGTCACATTATTCTTCAGAAATCATATTAAGAAATCATATATATAATGTTACAAAAGCTTTTTATTTCAGACAGATGCTGAACTTTGGATCTTTCTATTCATCAAAGAACCCCTAAAATGTACTTGACTGTTTTAAGTATTGGTGATGATGATGATGATGATGATAATAATAATAATAAATGTTTCTTGCAAATCAGCATATTAGAATGATTTCTGAAGGATCATGTGACACTGAAGACTGGAGTAATGGTGCTGAAAAATTAGCTTTGATCACCGAAATAAATTACAATTTAAAATATATTTAAACATAAAGCAGTTATTTTAAACAGTAAAAAAAAAAGTACAATATTACTGATTGCTGTATTTTGGATCAAATAAATGCAGGCTTGGTAGAAGAGACTTCTTAAAAAATATTACTAAATAATAAGTAATATTAAACATTACTGTCATTAAAAAAACGTTTGACTGGTAGTGTACATATGGAAATAATAATAATAATAATAAAAATATGAATCAGCACAACTGTTCCCAACATTGATAGCATATTAGAATGATTTCTGAAGGATCATGTGACACTGAAAAATGTAATATAAAAAAAAATCAGCTTTGCATCACCAAAATAAATTTTAAATTGCAATAATATTTCTTAATATTACTTTTTTTCTATATTTTTGATCAAATAAATGAAACTTTGAGCATAAGAGACTACTTTAAAAAAACATTAAAAATCTTTCTGATCCCAAATTTTTGAACGGCTGTGTAGATCTAGAGAAATTTTGATTTCCATCTGCATTTTTGGTATGCTTGATATTCACTCTTGAAATTAAACAATGTAATTTCTAGATTTAAAAGTCAATTCAAGACTAGTTTTATTGCTCAGACTTTTGTGCTTGTTTCCAACAGAACCTCTCCATCTGTCTCTTTCTTTTTCTTTCTTTGCCTTTCTCCTGTATCATCATTTCCGGCTGAATGCAGCAGGCATTGCCTCGGATTAGTAGTGTAGCTAAGAGGGTTCAGCGAATTGGAGCTCAGATCATCCCAATGGCTCAGAACTGCAATGCATCCTCCACGCAGAAAGACGGCGCTGTCACAGCAGCTATTCTCATCATAGGAGACGAGATCCTGAAGGTAATTTACAATAGCTGTTGATAATACTCACAATTAACCCTTTATCTTGTATATGCTGTTATTTTTATGACTGCTGAGAGCTGTATGTGGATTTCGTATACCTGTTTTCCGACCATTGAAAAATTTATGTTTACATTGCAGGGTCACACTGTCGACACTAACAGTGCCTTCCTGTGCCGCGGACTTCGCAAGCTTGGCGTCACTGTAGAGCGAATCACTGTGGTACCTGATGTCCAGGAAGTCATTGCTAAAGAAGTGGCACAGCTTTCTTCTTCTGTTACTCACCTCATCACATCCGGTGGCATCGGTCCCACCCATGACGATGTAACTTTTGAGAGCGTTGCTAAGGCATTTGGTGAAGGTCTGCATGCTCACCCTGAACTGACAAAGCTAGTGGAAGGGTTCTTTGGCCCGATCACTCCCAACAGTGCCCAAATGAAGCTTGCCATGGTTCCCGTTTCTGCCAAACTCAATTTTGGCATAGATCCTCAGACAGGCCAGCGAAATCGCTTCCCTCTTGTCAGTGTCCGCAACGTATACATATTTCCTGGTATCCCCTCTTTGCTGGAAAGGTCTTTCAATGGACTTACCCATCTGTTTTCAGGTTCTGGTACCACCTTTCACACCCGTGAGGTGTTTGTGGATGCGGATGAAACTGACATCGCCCAGTGTTTAACAAAACTGCAGGCTGGTTGGGGCAAGCGTGTCTCTCTGGGCTCTTACCCAGACTGGCTTAGTAATTATCATCGTGTCCGATTGGTTTTGGATTCTGACAGTGTGGAAGAGGTGGAACGAGCAAGAACTCAACTGATGGAAGAGCTACCTGAAGGATCTGTAGTTCCTCTCGTCACTGACCCGGTGTCAGTCGCAGCTGAAGAGGTGTATTCGCTCTCGAAAAGCGGTAAGCTTCTTTTTAACCATATTTAAAGGTATAGTTTACCTAAAAATGAAAATTCTGTCATTAATTACTCTCATGTTGTTCCAAACCGTAAGACCTTCGTTCATCTTTGGAACACAAATTAAGATATTTTTGAGGAAATCCAAGAGCTTTCTGACCCTGCATAGACAGCAACGCAACTACCCTGTTCAAGGCCTAGTGGTTCAACCTTAATTTTATTAAAACTACAAGAATACTTTTTATGTGTCACGCATAAGTTTTTCTGTCATGAATGCACATCGAAGACTGACACAGAAGAGAAGAAATTCTTGAACAAAGTTGTTATTTTCTTTGTGCACAAAAAGTCATAAAATTAAGGTTGAATCACTGATGTCACATGGACTGTTTAAACAAAGTCCTTACTACCTTTCTGGGCCTTGAACATGCTAGTACCATTGCTGTCTGTGGAGGTTTAGAAACATCTTGGATTTCATCATAAATATCTTAATTTGTGTTCCTGAAGATGAAGGTTTTGCGGGTTTGGAACAACATGAGGGTGAGTAATTAATGACAGAATTTTAATTTTTGGGTGAACTATCCCTTTAAACATTGTTGTTGCAGTCAGTTACAGTCTGTTTTTGCTTAAATTTGGATTTAAATCAGTTGAGAGTAACCTTGTTAAACACGTATACCAAATATCTCACAGAGACAGTGCTGGGGAAGAAAGTAGCTGCAGCTTTGGGGACCATTGAGATGGCACTGGATAAATACTCGACTAATGAAATCTGTGTTGGCTTCAATGGGGGCAAGGACTGCACAGCTCTACTGCATTTATATTATGCTGCTCTGAAACGGTAAGACAATTTAAGGAGCATATGGACCAAATTAAATTACAGTTAGCAAAATTGTAATTTTGCATAGTGTCCCTTTTTTCATTTTTAGACATTAGATGTTCCTCCAATATACAGTGATCTTAAAACATAATTGGACTCTAAATAAATCACACTTAATGGTACAGTTCACGCAAAAATGTAAATCTTGCAATCATTTACTCACCCTCAAGTTATTCCAGACCTGTATGAGTTTCTTTCTTATGTTGAACACAAAAGAATGTTGGTAACCACACAGTTACTGGTAGCCATTGACTTCTATAGTATGGAATGGAATACAACAAATAGGCAACAAATTGACATTTTTCAAAATAAATGCTTTTCACAGAAGAAATAAAGTCATATGTTTGGAATGATATGAAGTAAATGAATTAAGAGATCTTAATTCATTTACTTCATGTCGTTAATTTACAGGAATATATGTTTGTTTTAAAGGATAGGTTCACTTCCAGAACAAAAATTCACAGATAATTTACTCACCCCCTTGTCATCCAAGATGTTCATGTCTGTCTGTCTTTCTTCAGCCAATAAGAAATTATGTTTCTTGAGGAAATAATTTAAGGATTTTTCTCCATATAGTGGACTTTAATGGTTCCAAAATGCGGTTTAAATGCAGCTTCAAAGGACTCTAAACAGTCCCAGCCGAGGAATAAGGGTCTTATCTAGCAAAACGATCGGCCATTTTTCAAACAAATTGACAATTTATATACTTTTTAACCTCAAATGCTCGTCTCGTCTCTGCGATGCACATACGTAGTCTGTGTAATCGGGGTCAATATAGTTATGGTATGTCGAAAAACTTAAAAATACGTTTTTCTCCTGTAAGTGCGAAAATAATAGCTATAATATTTAAAATTTTCTGGTTGTCAAACACTAGTGTACCATCATGTGCATAGTTAATGATCCTACCTACACCTGCAGTTATTCTGCTAGGACATATGCATGAATTTATGGAGAATTTCATGCATCCACTAATAATCATTAATGTTAGAGTCATTTGTCAATGATTTCGAAACAATTCGTTCAAAGCACTCCCTTCCATAAGCCTACTCTGCACTGATTGGTCAGCTGGCCAAGTCTGTTGTGATTTGGTAGAGAGAGGAGTACTTGAGCAAGTTAGCGAGTGCTACCATTGACAAAGCATGCACCTTCACATAAAACAAAAATATAGTGCTCCAATCTGTTCTTAAAATAATAACATAAAAAACATTTTGTTTAACACTAAAGCAAGCAAATCGTGCCCCCAGCTAAAGTTTAGCTGCTAAACTGTAAACACTTCATCAAACAATAATAGCCAAGTGCTAACGTGACTAACTGATGAAACAATACAGTTTGTAAACCAAAATATGTCTACATTCTTTATTATGAAACAAAGTAATTAGAACAACGACAGTCTACATTAATCCATACATTTTTAGGAAATAGTGAGTTCACAGTGAATTATCAGAACTATTTCAGTAATGCAGCAATATCATTGTTTATTTGGAGACCTATTGTTGCACTAGGTATACATTATATATTAGCACAAAAACTTGATATTTTGAGTGCTCAGTTGAAAATGTACACATAACGTATCAGTTGTACTTACAGGTTGTGGTTCAGGGACGCTTGTTGGTCCAAATAAAGAAAGAATTGAGTAATCTTTCATTGGCAAGCATTTAGCGAAGGGTTTGATTTAGGGGACCATAGAGGAGGAGTCCTTGGTAAAATGACGAACACACAACAAAAGGTTTTAATTGTATTGCTGCGGTATAGGGCTGTGCAAATAATTGGATGCGATTATCATGCGCATCTCGTCAGCAATGCCGGTTCCGTGATTAGTCATAAATTTCCATCACGCACAGTCAGATTGAGCGCCATTCACTACACAGAGTCGTAGTTCACTGACAAGCCGCGCAATATCACGTTCATTATCGGAGATGTATCGCCTCCAATGATGAACGCGATATTGCCTACCTTGTCAGTGAACTACGGCATATGTATATGCAGTTCCATCTGACAGCAGGTGATGGAGATTTTGCGACTATTTACAGAACCGGCATTGCTGACAAAATGCGCATGATAATCGCATCTGATTATTTGCACAGCCCTACTGTGGTATCATACAAAAAATGAATCTTAACCACTGATTCTTCACATCATCAGCTTTCAGCAATGAAAACAAAACAAACTTGCTTTTACAGTGCAGAACACAGGGTCTTCTCTAAGTTATGTAAACACACTAACTAGTGGAAGTGTTTGTAGGCAGGTCAGACTGTTCGTATTTTGTGGGCAGGCGGTAGGGCTAAAATCGCATGCGATTATCGTTACTGACAAGCTATGCAAAATCGCGTCCATAATCGCAGATGAATCGCATTTGATTATGAGTGCGTTTTTTGTTTTTGTTGCATAGCTTGTCAGTGATTTACGGCTCTGTGTATTAATTGCCGCTCCAGCTGAACGCACGTGATGGAGATTTACTACTAATCACACAACCGGCATTACTGACTAAATGCGCATGATAATCGCATGCGATTTATCTTGCAGCCTAGGCCATGTCCACACTAATACGTTTTCGTTTGAAAATCTTTTTCTCTCCATTTTGGCCTTCTGTCCACACTGAGACAGCGTTTTTGGTCAAGGAAAACTGAGCTTTTTGAAAATGCTCTCCAAAGTGGATAAATTTGAAAACGCTGTTTTCGCGTTGCTGTGTGGACTGTGAAAACGGAGGCCTTTGAAAACGATGACGCATGTTTAGTCATGTGATGCATATTGTACCAATTGATATCTATGTTTATACCGGTAATTGTGGCTGTTATGTGCTATTCACTTTCACACTGCTGCTTAAGATATATTTGTGCACTCTTCATATTACAGTCCTAAAAAGATGACAGAAAATGTACTCACAGTTGCTGTCCGTGAGGGCAGCTGTTTTTTTAGATCAAACATGAGAGCGTGCGACATGGACACGTTAGTGAATGATGAGATATTTCTGTAAATAAAATGATCCTGGCAAGAATTGCATGAAAACTTATTATGTCTGTTCCATCTGTATCATCGCAGTGAGTTTTTGCACATGCGCAGTATGGCGAATTTGACGTTTTCCTACGTTTCAGTGTGGATGAGAAACATTTGGAAAACACTTGAAAACACTAGTGTGGACGGAGAGCGTTTTAAAATGAAAACTCTGTTTTCAAATGTATCTGAATTAATGTAGACGTAGCCCTAGCAGGTGGAGATTATGCTAATATGTACCTAGTAATGTATATTGGTAACAGGCAAAAGATTTGAAAATTTGACTACGATCTTTATCATACTTTTTTTTTTATTTTATTTATTTTTTTTTTTTGGATTAACAACTTTGCAGATTGTTTACAGTAAAGAAGTTCACTTCCAGAACAAAAATTTACAAATAATTTACTCACCCCCTTGTCATCCAAGATGTTTGTGTCTTTCTTTCTTCAGTCAATAAGACATTGTTTCTTGAGGAAAAAAAATTCAGCAATAAAAATTCAGTCCATATAATGGACTTCAATGGTGTCCCCAAGTTTGAACTTCCAAAATGCAGTGTCAGTGCAGCTTCAAATGGCTTTTTCCCAGCCGAGGAAGAAGGGTCTTATCTAGCAAAATGATTGGTCATTTTTGAAACAAATTGACAATTTATATTTTTTACCTGTAAACGCTCGTCTTTTCTAAGGTTGCTTTCACACCTGTAGATCGATTGCTTTGTTCTGAAATGGGTTAAAATTATTACAATGTTGCTTTTTATTTATGGTGTGGTTTGCTTTCACACAGCAAAGTTTCTAAACGGACAAAATGTGTTAATTCAACTCACGCGTGAGTAACACGTCCTCTCATTGGTCAAAGTTCCACTTTTTTTCGGGATTCCGCTCAGCTGTCATCTGTCAGGATGGAACAACAACAGCTTTGTGGGCTTATTGTTGCTTTTTTTTTTTTTTTTTTTTTTTTTATGGTTATATTAATTTTATAATTTTGAGCAGGAGTCCAGGATTCGTCAGGAAAACATTTTTAAAACACACCTACTACAAACAGAGCAATAAGACGGCATTATAAAATAAAAAGACGCGCATTGATTTTGAATGGTGCAGACAGACACAGGTTCATTTTAAGCGGTATTAGCAAAACAACAAATCTACTGCTGTTCATGGAACTGTAAACACCCATTATACAGTGTGATAAAGCCTGGCTCGTTGGTCCATTGGATCGGATTGCTTTCTCACTACAACCGAACTGCTCCAGTGTTCGTTTGAAAGCGTACCGAGACCACCTCTTCAAGGAGGTCTCGGTACGCTTTTGGTGTGCACTCGAGTGCGATTCAACCGCACTAAATGAGGCAGGTGTGAAAACGCCCTAAGTCTGTGTGAACTGTTTTTTTTTTTTTTTTCCAGTTCAATACTTTCAATACAGTTAGGGTATGTCAAAAAACTCCTTTGTCATTTTCTTCTCCAAAATCAAAATCATCCTACATCGCTGCAGAAGTGTTTACAAAGTGAACATGCAAATAAAATCAAATGCTCTTTACAAAAAAAAAAAAAGGTAAAACAGCGATGTAGGACGATTTTGACGTTGAAGAAGAAAACAAGACAGGTTTTTTTTTGACATACCCTAACTGTATTGACGCGGATTACAGAGACATAGGATGAGACGTCTCATCTCTGCACATCACAGAGATGAGTCAAGACTGTACAATTTGTTTCAAAAATGACTGATTGTTTCGCTAGATAAGACCCTTCTTCCTCAGCTGGGATCATTTAGAGACATTTGAAGCAGCATTTAAACTGCATTTTGGGCATTGAAGTCCACTATATGGAGAACATTCCTGAAATGTTTTCCTCAAGAAACAATTTCTTATCGACTGAAGGAAGAAAGACATGACTTGGATGACAAGGGGGTGAGTAAATTATCTGTAAATTTTTGTTCTGGAAGTGAACTTCTCCTTTGAAGGATAGCTACGTTACAAACTGCAAAAGAGATATTTTTCGAAAACCCATATGACCTGCTCTTTAATGCATAAAGATGGCTCAGAAAGTTGTCTTAGATCTGCATCATTTGTTTGCAGATGTCCTGTGGTTTGCTATTGTCTATGTATGCAGAAAATGTTTGCTTAAATTTCATAAACATCCAAATCTCTCTCTCTCTCTCTTTCTTTCTCAGGCGGTATCCAAATAGTAAAGACAGATTGAAAGCTCTGTACATTCGAACTGTCTCTCCTTTTCCCGAAATGGAGAGGTTTTTGCAGGATACCATCAAAAGGTAAGTCAAGCTGCCTCAAAAAAAAAAAAAAAAAGAATTTTGAAGTAGGAGATTGCAAAAATCTGGAACATTTTCCTTTCCTCCAGAGTAGGTGAATCATAGACTGGTGCCTCTGGCATTTCTCCCAGAACTTTTTGCCTGCATCAGAAAACAGCATATGTAAACACATGATTTAGTCATGTATGATTCAAACAATTATTTTGACAACATTGCTGAATTGTAAAGTTTTCCAGACAGGCTTTGAGCAGTTCTACAACTGTTACACTAATGTTAGGATCACCAGTCATGCTTGTTTACCCACATACGATGTGGGATCTGGCACCAGTTAGCAAGTGAAACGTCTAAACCAAATCACCTGAGTGAGACTTTCAAGGGAGACGTGCCATCTGTAAGCTGTAACAGCCTTTGACAAACCAGCTGCAGTCTGACCCAGCCCAACCAGGGCTCATTAATTCATCAGCGTCCATCAAAGCTCCATGGGTGTAATTATTTGGCACATCTCTTCCTCTCTCTTCTATAGATATGACCTGGAGCTGTTCTCGGTGGAAGGCAGTATTCGGCAAGCTCTACATGAGGTTCAGGAAAGGAGGCCGGATTTACATGCGGTTTTGATGGGAACGAGACGGACCGACCCTTACTCGCACACACTGACACCCCTCTGTCCCACAGACCCGGGCTGGCCTGAATACATGAGGGTCAACCCACTGCTGGTGAGGGGAAGAGAATATATGTTTGTGCTGCTTAATATTTGGTTACATTTTTCTTACTAACTTCAAACTTTTGAACAGTGATTGATAGACAAAGACTGGTGGGACAGCGTTACTGTCCTGCACCACTTCACAGACGATGAGTAAAAAAAAAAAAAAAATACACTGACACTTATGAGTCAAGACTCACTTATGATTCATTTATGACACTAATGAAATAACAACAACAGCAGCTCGTTCTGTGTCGATACGTCATTACGCCGTTTGTACATTGTTGCGCAAGTGCAGAACTTTCCAGTTTCAGTTATCAATCCAATCAAGTGTTTACATGTCCTATCGAAACAGATTAGAAAAGGTTGAAACTCCTCCCTACAATGCAAATGCAAATTATAATTAGATTTGCTAAATTAAGAAATTAAATTTGGTATTCTGTTTATTTTAACTTTTAATTTTATAGTAATGTGTTAACTGAAAGGGATCCCTGCAATTGAATTGAATCAAATTAGAATGCAATTGAATCGAAATAGAAATGATTTGTGAAATTTGTGTTAAAGAAGTCCACTTCCAAAACAAAGATTCGCATATAATGTACTCACCCCCTTGTCATCCAAGATGTTCATGTCTTTCTTTCTTCAGTCGTAAAGAAATTGTTTTTTGAGGAAAACATTTCTGCTTTTTTCTCCATATAATGGACTGATATGGTCCCCCGATTGTAAAGTTTCAAAAGGCAGTTTAAATGCGGCTTCAAACGATCCCAGCCGAGGAAGAAGGGTCTTATCTAGTGAAACAATCGGTTATATTCATTTAAAAAAACACAATTTAAATACTTTTTAATCTCAAATGCTCATCTTGTCTTGCTGTCCCTGAATTCTGTGTATTCTGCCTCAAGACAGTTAGGGTATGTCGAAAAACTCTGATCGTATTTTCTCCCTCAACTTCAAAAATCATTTCAAAATCGTCCTACATCGCTGCAGATTTACCGACCCAGTTTTTGCAAAGTGAACATGCAAAGAAGATCAAACACCCTTAACAAGAAAGGTAAAACAGCAATATAGGATGATTTTGAAGTTGAGGGAGAACATGAGATGGGAGTTTTTCGACATACCCTAACTGTCATGAACCGGAAAAAACAGTCCAGGCAGATTAGGACAAGATGAGCGTTTGGAATTAAAAAGTATATAAATTGTATTATTTTTATTAAAATAACCAACCGTTACGCTTTATGACTGAAGAAAGAAAGAAAGACATGAACATCTTGGATGACAAGGGGGTGAGTACATTATATGTGAATATTTGTTTTGGAAGTGGACTTCTCCTTTAATACCCAGACCTGTTTTTTTTTTTATTGACTTGGTTCTAAATTAAATAGTACATTTAATACTATAATTCTGTATTATGTAACCATATGTTTACACATGTATAATCGCATATACAAACAGGCTAAAAAAAAAAACTGAAAGGTTTTCACCCATCTTCCCACCTTTCCTGTAGTGTCTAAACTGACTCTGCAGTGAGTAAATCACTGTCATGTCTCCCACTCACTCTCATGTAAGCTGGCAGCAGAAACAGCCAAGAGATGGTGAATGATGATGAATGAGGCTCTCCAAGATCATTACACAGCAACTCCATCATCCCAATCAGTGGTGCTTATGTAAAAGGCACAGCAGTACAGCATGTTCTCAGAACGTGACCCTGGATCCATGTTACTTCTGAATATTTGCTTCATATCCACCATATCTCTCTCTTTCTGTAGGAGTGGTCATATCATGACATCTGGGCGTTCCTCAGAACCCTGTATGTTCCCTACTGTATTCTGTATGATAAAGGGTGAGGTGCTTCTCTTTACAATCAGTCTTCACTCATTAAAATGAGATTATCTTTGCTTATCCTTATCTCCATTCCTCATAGATACACATCTTTAGGCAGTATGGATAACACATGCAGGAATCCATCTCTTAAAGTGGTGGACGAGAGAGGTGTAACTCGCTACAAACCTGCCTACAAACTGGAAAATGAAGAGGAGGAGCGCAACTCAAGGGCATGACTGACTTCTTAAAATCTATTTTTTAATTATATCAGAAACAGATCTTGACCTGTAGTTTGTGTGCTGTAGTGTCTGTTTATGAATGTGGTTGTGCAGAAAAGTGAGAAATGTCACTGTATGCTGTATTTGATTTCTATTAAAACAGTATGAAAGTGTCTTATTTCATATCAGTGTTATTAATATTATTGTAAACCATATTATTAGGGCCCGAGCACTGCAGTGCGATGACCCTATTGGAATTGCTCCGTTTATTATTGTTTTGTACCTTTGAGGAAAGTATTCGTGTGCGCGCGAATTTTTCGTTTTAGCACATCCTTGTAGGCGACTTGAAGGTTTTTAAGGTAGATAAAAGGACAAACTAGTTAAAATAATTAGGGTTTTAAGTGACTTGTAAATTATGTATTGCTTCTTTCATGTAAACATAAATGAAAAACTTATAAAAAGATTATACTTGTCATGACGTTTGAACAGCAGTCTTCATCTTCGTTCACAGACGCAGCGCCCCAGTTAATAATATGCAATGGCGGTTTCCGGCCTCACGGGTGCGATCTAGCCACGTTGTAGTCACGTTTAAAATGATGATTACAATAAATTACTCTGTATCCAAGCTAGATTTAATCCAAGACTATCGATCTCCCTCATCTGGAAATTTGTCAGCGGTTTGGGAACGGGAATCGATGCGGTGCAATCTAATAAGTCGAGTCGCTTACGGACGCGTGGCCTGTTACACTTCTGATTACCAGCCACACCATCATCTTCATATTTCAGGCAGTGAACCTTTTTATTTTATCTTATCATTTATTATTTTATTCTATCATTTATTTATTTTATCTTTTATCTTAGACGATTTAATTAATAAAAAGTTTTTTTTATAAATAGTTAGACATACACACACACATAACTGAATTGTTCATTGATTTAATTTCTCAGTATGTTGAGTGATGCATAACGATCCTTTACATGCTAAACTCGTCTATAAATTACAGTTTATCAGTATATGGACACTGTTTTTGAGGGGGCTTCTTCCCCCACCTTATCCTATAAATAGACTTAAAAGTAGCTGAATTAACCTACCTTTCAACTTCAAAACTATATATCACAGAATAAAAGAAAATTACATTTTACATACGGTTTAAAAACAATTACACTTTCTCTACTACAACTGTAATATATCTTTATGATGTTAACAGCATTATATAGAGCTGTGTCACATGTGTAAATGCAGATACACACTAGAAGTGCAAAGGTTGAATAGGTTTTAATTAGGGAAGACAACGTTATATTTTAACTGTTACTCTTACACCCATGAATCTAACTTATTTTCTCTTTATCATTCTCTCTGTTTGTCTTTATTACTTGAATTACTAGAATATCTATACCTATTAGAAGTGGGTGTCCACAAATATTGAAGTACAAAATGTCATATCTTTTATCTTTGTCAGGATCATGCTTCAGAATGCTGATATATTTCAGTCATGCTTTATTCCAGCATGACTCATGAAACCACTTAAGGAGTGGCAATTTACTTTCTATGATACTCATATGAAAAGCTGAATCATCACTCACTCTTGTCAACAACTGATAGTACAGCACCATATATATTTAAAAAAAAAAAAAAAAAATCTTGAGTTGCTCACAACCATCCAACATCAGAAAGGTGAGTTTGAGTTATTTTACATTGTTTTATATTGTTTGTCTGTAAACTGTTAACAGATATATGGTACATAGAATTTAAATATAGATTCAAGAGCTCTATTTGACTGTTCATTAAAATTGTGTTGGTACTATAGATTAGGTTCGATTAAAAAAAAAAAATATATTGTAAATGAAGCAAAATGTTTTACAAGTAAACAATATTTTAGGATTTTCACTTAAACATTTCATTTTTAATTCATTGTTACTTGCAGTTTTTTGTAATTATTTGGGAAATTTACAAGCAATTTCTGTAAGAAAATTGATTAAAAGGGAAATCACAACTTTTTTAGTGTTCACTCTTGTTTAAACTTAAAAGAATTATTTTATGAGATTAGAGTACATTTTGGTGTCTTATTAATAAATAGGAAACATAATATTGCACCATTTGTTGTTTGCTTTTGGTATCTGATGTTTATATTGTGAATTTTAGATATCATCAATTGTACTCTTTAGTGCAAGGCTATCATTGGAAATGGCCAAACTGTCTCCCCCAATATTTAAAATTCTTGCACTAAACTGCTGTGCATCATTACGTAGCGCTCTTTGTTAGGATGCCAAAAAGCTTTAAAAGTTACATTTTCAGCCTACTCTCTCTAAGCGCTCATCAATGATAAAATAATTATGGTCAATCAAATCAAAGTAGGCGGGGTTTACTGTTCACAGAAGCAGAGTATGAATTGTCAGTTTAACGTTGAAAGAGAGCGAGGTAAGATGGAAGTCATTTAATATTAGTCACCTGTTTTACAATAGAAATGTCAAATAACAGACTGTCTTTTTTTTTCTCAAATATAGCCATTTTGAGAAAGAGGGAGAGAGAGGAACTTTCGTGTGTAAATTATCTGTTTTTGCATCTCTCTCTACAAACAAAATGAATGAAGGTGTGAGTTTGGTTACTTCAAAAACACCTTCACTGTAAAAAAAAAAACAATTTGTTTAGTCAGCTTAAAATAATTTGTTACCCTACTGCCTTAAAATCTTTTTTAAGTTTAGTCAACTTGAAATGTTACGTTGTACTAAGTAACAACTTAGATATTTGTGTTTGTTAAACTTAAAAGCTGGGTAAGTAACCCAGCTGCCTTAAAATTTTAAGTTGAATCAACTCAAATATCTAAGTTGTCGCTTAGCATAATGTAACTTTTCAAGTTAAATAAACTTTTTTGGAGTTGACTAAACGTAATATTTTAAGTGAGCCAGGTAACAAATTATTTTAAGTTGACTCAACAAATTGTTTTTTACAGTGTTGTTGCTAAGAAATATAATGTAGCAATTTAGTATCAAAGCTATTTTATTTAAATAAAAGTTGTGGGGTAGTGTTGACGGGTTTGTGTTACAGAATATTTCTTTGTGTGCGCCATGTGATATGACTTTTAGGGTCTTTTAGGGCATTTTCAAAATAAGCAAATAGGTTTTCAGCTTGATAGACCAGTTCATGTGGTAAACAACAGACATCTTAACATGCTATTTCATTCATGTATTCTTGAAATGAAATTGTGTGAAATGACCTTTTTTTTGTAATTCTTTCCCTAAAGCATCATAAATAATGGAATCACCAAAACATCTGCAACTTCGTTTTGTCTCTTGGAACACAATGGGAATCAGGTTCACAAAAGAAAGAAGCTCCAAGCTCCAACTTGTGTTAGATGAACTCGTCAAACTGAAAAGTCATGTTGTCTTTATACAAGAGACACATATTGGACCTCAGTCTTATAAAGCATTGGAGAGCATTCAAGGCTGGAGGTCGTTCTTCACTGTTTACCATTCTCGCAGCAAAGGAGTCGCCATCTTAATAAAGAATGAAACAACATTTCAGCTTATATGCCATGATGAGGATCACAGTGGAGGCTATATTGTCCTCTTCTGTCGTCTCTATGGTCAGTTGTTTACTCTTGTTAATGTGTACAACCACAAGGCAGACAGACAAATGCTGGACAGACTGAAAAACTATTTGACAGCTATTAACACTAAAGGTGTGCTTGTGGTCGGTGGGGACTTCAACACGGTACTGGACCCAACTTTTGATAGGAGATCAGCAGCAGGTCACACTTACCAATCCTCACTTAGAAGCATTCTAGAAGATTTCACACAATCACTCAGCCTCAAAGATATATTTACATTAAAACATCCAATGAAAGAAGGCTTCACACGATCTCAGAAACAAAGCTACTCGAGGTTGGATATGTTTTTCATGCCAACGAACACAGAGCTTTATGTGATGAACTGTGTGAATTGTAAATTCCCAATTGGAAAGAAGAGAATCTCTGATCACGATCCTCTAGTTTTAGATATCAAAGTTCCATTACTTTCAGAATATAAAATGCCAGAAGTTGCCACAAAATTTAAATACCGGAAACCAACTCCAGAAGACGGAAGAGCAGGCAAAATAAATGGTGCAGAAATACTGAGTGCCATCAGATCTTTACCTGACCCACAACAACAAACTCCTGATAAACTCTGGTCTAGTGTCTATGACTACAAGAAGAATGACCTTCCGTTGACAGAACCCTTAAAGAGAAGATACAACTTGATGTTGAAGTCTCAATCTGTTCCTAAATCTTTTGTAAAGGCGTTGCCTGCTCCAGACAACATGCATAGTTTCAGAGTTGACTATTTGATTTTCACTCACATTTTAGCCAAACGCCTTGAGGTGTTTTTAACACCATCTTTTAGGGGAAGAAAAAGGGTGGCACGTGGTGTTTGCTTTTGTGTGACTTTTGCAAAAATGCCCCAACATATCAAGATGTCTTTCCTAAAACAAAGTCTCTCATCTCTTAAACATATTATCCCTACACCACCGAAAGACTTTAGCATTCTGGAGTACCTCCTTCCCAGGTCCAGCCACTCTGATGATCACTACAAAACTCTACGTCAAGGCTGCCCACTCACCACACCTATTCTCATACTGGCCTTGAAACAACTGGAAAGTAGCATAATGGCAACCAGTAAAAGCACTGGCAACACTAGGTGCTGCACTACCAGGCAATCTCTGCTGATTTATACAGATAATCTGAAAATTGACATGATTTTTGAATTGTTTGAAAAATTTGAGAAATGTTCTGGTATAAAACTGAAGTTAGAAAAAAAACTTTAAAAAAAGTTAAGCTGAGAACACACTACATGACTGTCAGACTCCGATTATGAATGTAATTTGGGGAGGATCATGAACCATTCATTGAAATCAAGTCACCAGTCATTTTCACAAAGATTTTTTTAAACGTTTAATATTTGTGACTTCAACTTTATATCAAATAGGCTATTTTTCATAACGAATTTGCTTAATAATGAATATACAATTACAACTAATAGATATTCTTCAAAACAAATTTTTCACCTTCAATGCCACGACTGAGGTGCCATGAGCAAGGCACTGAACCCCCAATTGCTCCCTGGGTGCCACAGCAAAACTGGCTGCCCACTGCTCTGGGTGTGTGTTCACTTCTCACTGCTGTGTGTGTGCACATGGATGGATTATAATGCAGACCCCAAATTCTGTATATAATGTTATGCCGATCAACCCCTTTGATCTTAAAGGATTGCCCGCTTACTAGAGCCATGAAATATCTGGAGATTTGCACAAATGAGAAAGGCTACATTAAAATCCATCATACAGACAAGTTACAATTATATGTAAAAATATTGAGAAAACAGAAATTCAGTGAAGACTCTGGAATTAACAATTTTTAAAAAATAAACTAAAGCGAACTTTTTTAGCTAACAAAACATGCGGCTATGTAGCTGTTCAAAAATAGCAATAAGAAAGCAATTCTGGATTTAACGGCAAACTTCAAAGGCACCCATTATTACCTAAATAGTGAAACCAGCTGTTTTCTGTATATCTGATGAAATATAAGTATATTTGATAAAAGTATTTTATAGCCTATAAAGTAAAACGTTTATAAAATTAAAGCCTAAAAAAAACTGTAGAGTATAATTTGTTTAGCTTAATTTTGTATGTACAGTATTACTGCTGCTTTTATACCTGTCATGTCTATAATACCTGAATGTCTTGTACCACACAGCTCCCACTCTGTTGTCCTTTTTGCTGTATCATTTAGTCAAACTAAATAATTCTATCTGCTTTGGCACAACAAGTCTCTCTGGTTCTTGTTCTCACTCATTTTGTGTGAAGTATTGGTTGACTTATAGCACCACTCCACACTACTCAATATCATACAACTAGGAGTGTGAGTATGGGTTTTATACAACAGTTCAACCGAAAAGAAAATAAGGAAAAACCAATGAGTGTCCCAAAGACCCCTTTGTGTGTACTTAAACCAGAGATTCAAGTCTTATTTAATTATACAACGCTTTTAACAATACAGATTGTGTCGAAGCAGCTAGCTTTACAGTATTAAATAGGAAAATATGTTTAAGTTCAAAAGATGTTTCTGCCTCCATTACTTGAACTTTGGAATACAGCGAAATGCAAAAAAATGGGTTTTTCTGTTTATGTTTTTTTTGTACGCTGTTGTGCTTCTGGTCTCAGTCAATGAAACAAAAACAGCAGTGTGACAGCCCCATAAAAAGCAGGCAGCACGCACGATTATGCTAAATTGCATTTATACAAAAGTAAATTAATCAAGAATTTAAATAGTAACTTACATTTTACAAGTACAATCAACAAATGAGTTATGACTTGCCCATTGACACAGACATAGAAAACACTTGACTGACTTGCCCATAATGACAGAAAAGCAGAAATGTCATTAATTTCTTTTTCACTTATTTCAGTTGTAATATTTCTTTCTTTCTTTTTCCTTGTTTCTTTCTTTCTTTCCTTTAGGTAGGGCAACTTTTCTAGATGAAGGAATTTTAGTAATGTCATTTTTGTGGGTGCAATTTGTTCCAAGTCAGCAATGCTATATGAATAATTACACCTTTTCTCAATCTGTCGTTTTCATAAAATACGCTCCAAAACTAGTATCATTTTATAAACACTTACATATTTATGGTATTTGTTCTTAGGGCCTTACAGAACTTGGAGACAAATTGTGATTAAAATTGTTGTTTTACTTTAGAAAATGTTTTCCGTGAATTATAGTTAAATTATTGAACTTACATTTTACTTTATTTATAGTTAGAAAATCTCATTATAATCATACTATTTCAAAATGAAAGATTAGTTTAAATTTTGGTTTCTTAGATTTACTATACAGAGCACATCTGTCAATGAGATATGTACAACATAACATGTTTCCTGCCATGTGTTTTCTGTGTCTGTGTCATAAGCTCTTATTTTGTAGTTCTTTGTTTCCTTATGTTGGGTACACACCATAAGATATTTAGGATGATTTTCAAGTTTCTCTGCTGCTCTGGGGTGTGCTTCCCAAAAGCAACTATGGTCGCAAGTCCCATTGTTACCAATATAGTTCAATAGGACTTGTGACCATAGTTAGCTAGCAATGCTTTTAGGAAACACACCCTTATTCCCTTTGTTGCCATTGACACTCATCTGACCACAACCACTCCTTGTTAGTTTCAATGGTTACTCATTAGTCTTTTATTATCTGGTCTGTATTTATAACCCTGTGTTTTAGTCCTTGTTTGTTGGTCATGGCTTTACTTTATGTAAGCTGATATGTGTTCCTTTGCCTGAGTGATCTGCCTTATTTTGTTGATTTGTCTATCGTTTGTCTAATGGATTGATAATAAATATCACTGCACTTAGATCCTCGCCTCATGTGACAGTCACTCCCAACTCGTCACATATTGACACTTGGTCAGGACCTTCTGGCGTTGCTTTTTGACACTCAAGGAACCCCTTTAACATCACTTTTGGACGTGCAGGGTCCTCCATTGGTTTCAGTTGTTTGCCTTAATTTAATGGTTTGCATGCATTTGTAAAAAAATAGAAATAATTTAATATAAATGTATACTTTTATTGGAGCACCTACCCCACCCCTACCCTAAACTTACCCACTTCTGAACAATATAAAACACGTAACAGGCAAATATAAGTAGTCACAGGTATTTATTGCAGATATCTTACCATAAACAAACAGTATAAAAGCATTACAAACAAGTCGTGTTGCATTCCTTCTCAAGTCTTCAAGCCATACGATGTCTTTATGTGAAGAAGAAAGTAAAACATAAGGTATAATCACTGAAAATGATCCTGCTTCATTAACTGGCTCACATCAAAAGATACTCACGTTCAAAAGATACTCCCGAACATTAGCATGACGCAGTCGGTCACGAGACACACAAGAGCCAATGGCATGTTACAACCAAAGCTGACCTAACGCTTCTTCTGGCGGCATTTTTTGCATTTACGCACAAACAGACTGAGCTTTATGGCAGACGGAAATGGCCATCGCGTCTATTCCTCTCTCAAATCAATTGTTTTGCCTCGGAAGACTTGAAATATTAATACTTTTTTAAAATAAATTATGACTGTAGCTGTATCTGCCTGTTATGTCTTGTGTTTTATGGACAAATGGTAGGTTTAAGGGCAGGGGTTGGGTTAAGTGCTCCTAAATGTGTAAATAATGTAATGTAAATAAAACCGTTGTGACTGTTTACGTTTAAAAAAAATCACACCCCAACAAATATGCAATAATGGCAATTAGTTCTCCCTTGCTGGGAGTGGTCCACTGATGAAAGACTGAACTTCAAGTCTTCGAAGTGTTTCGCTGAGTTTCGATGAAATGATATTATGGTTTTAAAACAATTTTAACATTCTGTGCGATTTGAAAATTGATACTTTTAAACGTTGTCATCACATATACAGCTTCATATACATGAGTTTTCTAACGCAATCAGTTTGCTCGTAGCTCACGCGATACAACATTGCACTTAGGTGATGAGCTCTGGTTCGAACCCCACAAATCTACGGTTTGACAAAACAGCTCAGATCTGACTGAGAAAGTAAGAATAGTGCAGCTGCATCACAAAATGCATTTTTTTATATCAGTTTTGCATTGTTAACACTATTGGTTAGGTTTAGGGATATTTGAATTCTGAACAGCTGCAATCTGTACCACAAGCAGCAAAATAAAAATGCGAGTGAGAATGTGTTGGTGATTCAGTTTAACTGGTTTGTCTGCTACCAGGAATTTAGAACAAAAAAACTAAATAAATAAATAAGGAAAAAGGCATTGAAAATGTATGTACACAGGACATTTAAGAGCCACTGTTGTTCATGCATTTTAAAAAGAGGAAAGTCTTCCTGCCAATTTTTTTTTTTTTTTTTTTTTTTTTTTGCTACACACGTTTTCAGAGATTCATGAATTTTATTGCTATTTGATCAATAACAACAAGATCTTGTTGCACTAAGGGTGAGCAATCTAAATTTATTTCATTTATTGAGAGCAAGAGCTTCTAAAAACTCAATCGGACTGACAAAAAAAAAAAAAAAAAAAAAACTTCTACAAAGATGGATAATTGGTAACAGACATATGTTTCAGAGTTCAGAGTAATTTATTTATATTTAATTCAAAAGAGCAATTCATTCTTTATTGTATGCTGGACATGCTGATGTGACCTGTTTATTGTGAATTTTAGCTGCATTCACGCCATCTTGTAATTCCGAGATTAAAACACGTGACATTCTACTCTATGTGAATTATGTGTTTCTATGGCAACACTATCAACGCCAAAGCCCTCACGTGCCCCTGAACTCGTAATTACAACTTGTAAACTCGGAATGTTCTGAGAGTTACGACTTGGACCAGTGACAGATGTACCACGTGACCGCCGCCAGGTTCATTTTGGCGCTACCTCTGAGTCTGACAACATGGAAAGCTATGAGTAAAATGTCACGTGTTGTCATCTCGGGATTACGGTAACTACAGGCAGCATTTAGGTGCGTTCACGCCATATCGGAATTCCCGTTATTACGAGATTCCAACTTGTAAAAAGCGTTCACGTCCTCGTAGAACTTGTAATTACAGTTTGTGAACTGGGAGTCTTCTGAGAGCTACGACTTGTACCACCTGACCCACGTAGGCTCTGTTTAGGCGTTGATGTTCCATTAGAAAAGCATAATTCCGAGTCCGAGGACGTGAATAGCTCCACGTAGAACGTCACATGTTGTCATCTCGAAATTAGGGTAATTACGATATGGCGTGAACGCAGCATTTGATTCTCCTTATTTAAAATCAGCTGACCATAGTGACAGTGCCTGGAACTGATCAAAACATCCTGAATTTGATCACATGGAACATTTGCAGACTCACAAAAATGACAAAATATTCTAATCATACCATATGAAAAATCATAAATTGCAAATTTACTTCGAGAGATGCACAGGGGGAAAAATGTTAAAGATGTTGCAAACATTTGTGGTTAGAAATTATATTTCAGTCTTCATAATTCACATAACCCAGGTGTTGCAATACTGATTAGTTAAATAAACCCTCCACAGGCAGCTTTATTACTTACATGCTTATCATCAAATAATAAAAACGTTGTATAACCATGCAAGGAAAAACACATTGGCTTGTAGCAACTTTTTGAATACTTTTATCAGACTACCAAATTGTCTTCAATACAAGATCTGTTTTATTTTTATTTTCCCCCCCCTGCGTTTAGCTCACTAAAACTGTTCTCAGAACAGTTAATACTTATTATGTAACTTAGATTAGATAATTGGACTTGGATAATTATGCGGCTACAGTAAGGTTATTACAGTTTGTGCCGGCACTTACTTTTAGTCTCTTTGCTATCAGTCAAAAGGTTTTAGACAGTAAGGTTTTTTTAAATGTTTTCTAAAGAATCTCTTCTGCTTAGCAAGCCTGCATTTATTTAACCGAAGTACAGCAAAAACAGTAAAATTGTAAAATATTTTTACTATTTAAAATAACTGTTTGTTTTCTATTTGAATAAATGTTCAAATGTAACTTGATCCTTTGATTTCAAAGCTGAAATCATAAGTAATTAGCATCATTACTCCAGTCACATTATTCTTCAGAAATCATATTAATAAATCTTATATATAATGTTACAAAAGCTTTTTATTTCAGACAAATGCTGAACTTTGGATCTTTCTATTCATCAAAGAACCCCTAAAAATATACTTGACTGTTTTAGGTATTGATGATGATGATGATGATGATGATAATAAATGTTTCTTGCAAATCAGCATATTAGAATGATTTTTTGAAGGATCATGTGACACTGAAGACTGGAGTAACGATGCTGAAAAATTTGCTTTGATCACAGGAATAAAATTACTTCATTTTCAAAATACTTCAAAATATAATTTATTCCTGTGATGCAAAGCTGAATTTTCAGCATCATTACTCCAGTCTTCAGTGTCACATGATCCTTCAGAAACCATCTAATATGCTGATTAATTATCAGTGTTGCAAACACTTTGATGAATAAAACATTAAAAAGAGCATTATTTATTTAAAATATAAATCTTTTGTAACAATAACACTGTTCAAAGTTTGGGGTCAGTAATTTTTTTTTTTTTTCCTTTCTTTCTTTCTTTGAAAGAAATTAATACTTTTATTCAGCAAGAATATGTTAAATTGATAAAAAAAAAAAAAGTGTTAGTAAAGACTTATATTGTTAGAAAATATTTCTGTTTTGAATTAATGCTGTTCTTTTCAACTTTTTTTTCATCAAAGAATCCTGAAAAAAGTATCACAAGTTCCAAAAAATTACTAATCAGCACAACTGTTCCCAACATTGATAATAAAATCAGCATATTAGAATGATTTCTGAAGGATCATGTGACACTAAAAACTGGAGTAATAGCTGATAAAAATCAGCTATTTATTTCATCACCAAAATAAATTTGAAATTGCAATAATATTTCTTAATATTACTTTTTTCCTATATTTATGATCAAATAAATGAAACTCTGAGCATGAGAGACTACTTTAAAAAACATTAAAAATCTTTCTGATCCCAAACTTTTGAACGGCTGTGTAGATCTAGAGAAATTTTGATTTCTATCTGCATTTTTGGTATGCTTGATATTCACTCTTGCAATTAAACAATGTAATTTCTAGATTTAAAAGTCAATTCAAGACTAGTTTTATTGCTCAGACTTTTGTGCTTGTTTCCAACAGAACCTCTCCATCTGTCTCTTTCTTTTTCTTTCTTTGCCTTTCTCCTGTATCATCATTTCCGGCTGAATGCAGCAGGCATTGCCTCGGATTAGTAGTGTAGCTAAGAGGGTTCAGCGAATTGGAGCTCAGATCATCCCAATGGCTCAGAACTGCAATGCATCCTCCACGCAGAAAGACGGCGCTGTCACAGCAGCTATTCTCATCATAGGAGACGAGATCCTGAAGGTAATTTACACTAGCTGTTGATAATACTCACAATTAACCCTTTATCTTGTATATGCTGTTATTTTTATGACTGCTGAGAGCTGTATGTGGATTTCGTATACCTGTTTTCCGACCATTGAGAAATTTATGTTTACATTGCAGGGTCACACTGTCGACACTAACAGTGCCTTCCTGTGCCGCGGACTTCGCAAGCTTGGCGTCACTGTACACTGTAAAAAAAAATCCCGTAAAAAAACGGTAAAATTCCGGCAGCTGGGGTGCCGGAAAAAAACCGTAAAATAACAGGCACATTAAATAACAGTATTTTTCCGTAATTCAAAAAACAGTTTTTTTTCCGTAATTTTACACAAGATTTTCTGTATTTTCTTGAGCTTTTAATATTCAATATGGAACTTTACTTAAATATTGAGGAAAGTTACATAAAAAAACATGAAATTATCTATTTTGAACACTGCTTTAATTCAAATAATCAGCCATAAAACAGTGTTTTAATAATTTATTCATCTGCAAGAGTATAACATCTCAAATGCAAGAATATCAATATAGCATAACTGCAATTTACTTATATTCTTTGTTTAAAACTACAACAATATAATAACTGCAACAATATTCAAATATACAAATTACTCCAAAAGTTAAAATTTCTGCAACAACACAATTTATAACTGCAACAGTATAAAATTATTTAAAAAAAATCAAAGCTGCAGCAATATACAATAAAAGGAATTTTTCAAATCTGTAAAAATGTAACAATTTGATAAACAAATCCGAACGACCTGGGAACAGATGAATTCATCTTGACAACACATAAGGCATGGACAAAAAAAGAAATTACGAAACCACGAAAGCAAATGATCGCCAACTATATTAAGCCTGCTAGGCAATGAAGGATGATCTGACTCTCAAAGTTTTTAGTCCATCCATTCATAGTCCGCGATCTTGCTAATCAATGAAAGAACCTTCGGACTGACTGCTGTTAGCTTTCTTGATGTGGTCTTCTCCACTTTTGATCCCTTCTCAGGGTTCATCTTAAAAAGGCATCTGTTCAATAAAAAAAATCATTAGTAATAAAACATAGACTATAACATATGCTCCAAATATAGAAATAATAAAAGCAGAGTAATTAGAATTTGCATAGGGCATGCTTGTGGAGGATGTTTGCTATAAAGACATGTATGTGAGAGGATGTTATGTGTGAGACAGACATATTGTAAGAGAGTGTGTTATGTGAATGTGTGTGAGGATGCGTGTGTGAGAGTGTGAGTATGTGAGGGTGTGTGTGTGTGTGTGTGTGTGTTTGAGAGAGTGTGAGTATGTGAGGATGCGTGTGTGTGAGTATATGAGTATGCGTGTGTGAGATTGTGAGTATGTGAGGATATGTGTGAGTATGTGAGTATGCATGTGTGAGAGTGTGAGTATGTGAGAATGCGTGTGAGTATATGAGGATGCTTGTGTGTGAGAGTGTGAGTATGTGAGGGTGTGTGTGAGAGTGTGAGAATGTGAAGATGCATGTGTGACTGTGAGGATGCGTGTGACTGTGCGAGGATGCGTGTGAGAGTGTGAGTATGTGAGGATGTGTGTGAGTATATGAGGATGCGTGTGTGTGAGTGTAAGTATGTGAGGATGTGTGTGAGTATATGAGGATGCGTGTGTGTGAGTGTAAGTATGTGAGGATGTGTGTGAGTATATGAGGATGCGTGTGTGTGAGAGTGTGAGTATGTGAGGATGTGTGTGAGTATATGAGTATGCGTGTGTGAGAGTGTGAGTATGTGAGGATATGTGTGAGTATATGAGGATGCGTGTGTGTGAGAGTGTGAGTATGTGAGGGTGTGTGTGAGAGTGTGAGAATGTGAAGATGCATGTGTGACTGTGAGGATGCGTGTGACAGTGTGTGAGTATGCGTGTGTGTGAGTGTGAGTATGTGAGGGTGTGTGTGTTTGAGAGAGTGTGAGTATGTGAGGATGCGTGTGAGAGTGTGAGTATGTGAGGATGTGTGTGAGTATATGAGGATGCGTGTGTGTGAGTGTAAGTATGTGAGGATGTGTGTGAGTATATGAGGATGCGTGTGTGTGAGAGTGAGCATGTGAGGGTGTGTGTGTGTGAGAGTGTGAGTATGTGAGGATGTATGTGAGTATATGAGTATGCGTGTGTGAGAGTGGGAGTATGTGAGGATGTGTGTGAGTATATGAGTATGCGTGTGTGAGAGTGGGAGTATGTGAGGATGTGTGTGAGTATATGAGGATGCGTGTGTGAGAGTGTGAGTATGTGAGGGTGTGTGTGAGAGTGTGAGAATGTGAAGATGCATGTGTGACTGTGAGGATGCGTGTGACAGTGTGTGAGGATGCGTGTATGTGTGAGTGAGGATGCGTGTGTGAGAGTGTGAGTATGCAAGGGGGTGTGTGTGTGTGTGTGTGTGTGTGTGTGTGTGTGTTTGAGAGAGTGTGAGTATGTGAGGATGCGTGTGTGAGTATATGAGTATGCGTGTGTGTGAGTGTGAGTATGTGAGGGTGTGTGTGTTTGAGAGAGTGTGAGTATGTGAGGATGCGTGTGAGAGTGTGAGTATGTGAGGATGTGTGTGAGTATATGAGGATGCATGTGTGTGAGTGTAAGTATGTGAGGATGTGTGTGAGTATATGAGGATGCATGTGTGTGAGAGTGAGCATGTGAGGGTGTGTGTGTGTGTGTGTGTGTGTGTGTGTGTGTGTGTGTTTGAGAGAGTGTGAGTATGTGAGGATGCGTGTGTGACAGTGAGTATGCGTGTGTGTGTGTGTGTGTGTGTGTGTGTGTGTGTGTGAGAGAGTGAGAGTATGTGAGGGGGGGTGTGTGTGTGTGTGTGTTTGAGAGAGTGTGAGTATGTGAGGATGCGTGTGTGTGTGTGTGTGTGTGTGTGTGAGAGAGTGTGAGGATGTGAGGTTGTGTGTGTGTGTTTGAGAGAGTGTGAGTATGTGAGGATGCGTGTGTGTGAGAGTGTGAGTATGTGAGGATATGTGTGAGTATATGAGGATGCGTTTGTGTGAGAGTGTGAGTATGTGAGAATGTGAAGATGCATGTGTGACTGTGAGGATGCGTGTGACAGTGTGTGAGGATGCGTGTATGTGTGAGTGAGGATGCGTGTGTGAGAGTGTGAGTATGTGAGGATGCATGTGTGAGTGTGTGAGGATGCGTGTGTGACAGTGTGTGAGTATGGGTGTGACAGTGTGAGTGTAAGTGTGGGTGTGTGAGAGTGTGAGAATGTGAGGATGCGTGTGTGACAGTGTACCTGGTATTTATCACGTTATGGGGACCAAATGTCCCCACAAGGATAGTAATACCAGTAAATTTTGACCTTGTGGGGACATGTTTTAGGTCCCCATGAGGAAACAGGCTTATAAATCATGCACAATGAGTTTTTTTGAAGAAGTAAAAGTGTGCTCAATCTCCTGTGAGGGCTAGGTTTAGGTGTAGGGTAGGTGTAGGGCCATAGAAAATACGGTTTGTACAGTATGAAAACCATTACGCCTATAGAATGTCCCCATAAAACATGTAAACACAATGTGTGTGTTTGTGTGTGTGTGTATGTGAGGATGTGTGTATGAGAGTGAGTCTGTGTGTGGTGTTGTTTTTTTTTTTACCTTTGCACAAACTCTAGCGTTGCTCCTTGGTCTCCTGGGTATGAAATGTTGAAGCAGTAGTACGAGGCAAACATCAGCTTCAGAGCATCACTGAAGATGGTGATGTGGCTGTTTACTACGACTTGGTCCACAGAAAACATAAAGTTCTCTGCTGTCAAGGGGGAACTTCCTGTTGTTATACATTAGAAAAAGAAGGGATCAGTAACACTGTGACAAACTTAAATTCCTGCAATATTAAATGGTTTTCCTTTAAAAATATTCAAACATACCACACACAACTATGCAGGGTGTACATGGAAGATTTGCACAGTCTACTTCAGAGGACAAGGTTGTCTGATCCACTTTATGGAACATCTGGTCTTCTCTCTCACTGAAGTAGCTAAGAACTAGCTGAAGAAACCCAGCATCACTGACATCATCCACATTCTTGCTTGATTTTTCCATTTCCCTGAAGATGGTCTGCATGTTCGCTGTCTTGTCACTACATTTGAAGTATGAAACAACCCTAGCACACTTACTTGCTATAGCTTTGTCATCAATGTCTATCCCTGTTAGCTCTTTAAAGTGAGTCATCATGCCAGCTGTTTCAAATAAATATGGCCATTCATGCATCAAATCAGAGGTGTCAACACCATTAATGATGTCTTTTCTCTGGGTGAAGAAGGTGGCCCTCATCATATTCTCAACAGTGTTGGTGTCCTGGCACCTTTCTCTGTTCATTTTTTTCATTTCCTCCTGTACATGTTTCTGGGTGTCAGGCGTTTCATTAGCTGGTAGCTGCACCGGTTGCCAGTTTTTACACCCATAGCTGTCTAGTCTCTTCTTTCTACGCAAAGTATCTTCTTCTTCACTGTTGCCAGCTGCTCGTCTCTTTAAAGAAAGTGATGTGGTTCCTCTCCTCACATTATCCACTCTGTTAATCAGCTGTTTGATGACTGAATCATACCCACTCCCTACAACTTCACCTTCAATGACATCTTTGAATGCCCCAGGATATGCTGTGGCCATCTTTCGTGCAATTTCACTGATGTGCTTCTTCCCAGGTGTTGGACATAATGTTAATATTTCACTCACTATCAGTCTTATAATTTCAAGTCTCTCACTTTTTCTTGGCCGCTTCCCCGTTTCCAGTTTTCTGATGATCTCAGATGGGAACTTCTTCCAAGGTATTTGAAAATGATAATGCCAGCTGTTGTCAGGCAGTTGAGGTGTGCCACTCACACTTGAACTAGATGTTGACACTGAGCTTGAAGTTGCTGAGCTGCAAGTACCTAAAGAGTTACAGAAGTACACGCAGAACATGGGCTGTTATAAAATGATGCAATATGCACTATAAAGTTATCTATTCCACACACTGTAAAATTTGGGTTGTTGCTTAATGTTTTAATCTATCAAAGCATACAGTACACAAGGACATGTCTGAGAGGTTGGGTGTAACATATGAAATGTTTACCCTACAGTTCTTTAATATATTAATATATTCGGAAACATTCAACAAAACATGAATACTAGAACCAAATCTAAAATAGAGCTAAATGTCCCTTTAAATATATTTAGTGCACCATGTACGCACCAGAAAAGGGGGCTTGATCAGGACTTTCACAGGCTTTATTTGAGGACAGTTGGCTGCTTGAAAAGCTACCAGACACATCACTTTGACCTTGAGGGTTTTAAATTAAACAAGGGTAAGTAATTATTAAAAGAATTTAAAAGGATAGTTCACCCAAAAAAGAAAATTCTTATGATTTACTCACCCTCATGTTGGTTCCAAATTGTATAAATGAAGATATTTGGGAAAATGTTTATACCCAAACAACCATCAGCTTCCATAGTATTTTTTTTCTGTTTAATTCTTTCATACATCTTCCTCTATGTTCAGCAGAACAAATAAATTTATACAGGTTTGGAACAACTTAAGGGTCATTAAATTATGAAAAATTTATTTTAGGGTGAACTATCCCTTTAAATTTTAAGTTAAACAAACTTTTTAAATTGAAAATTACGTTATAGACAACCTTAAACACATACTTGGTGATTTGAAGCATGACAGGAGTTTCCTTGCTTCCACTGGCTTAAGGATATGAAGAAGGTCTCTCTCCTCGATATAGTTCATGTCCTCACAATCCTGGACTCCTAATTCCTTCAGTGCCTCCAGCAAAGGCTCAAGTTGGCTCATTTTTGGAAGAGCTGATTTAATTAAAGAGGCAAGGGCACTCCCTCCATCCATGTCACTTAAGAGAGAAAAGACAAACAACTAGTCCAAATTGCATTTCCCAAAGGCAGCATAACCCTAAGTTGATCATAGAAATGTTGCCACCAAGGGTCTCTATGATCAACTTAGACTTGTGATGCTTTTGGGAAACACAGGCAAGGTTTCTCAGCTTACTTTATGCATAACTCAAATAATATGCAAATAGAAAAAGCTGCTTGACTCTAACCCATATAATCACTCCCACTAAAGGTAAAATATCCTAAACAATTTAGTTTAGTGTTTTTCAGTCATCTCTTAGGGACTCTTACCACCATTGCTGATACGAAGGTGTGTTTAATGCAGCTTTACTTTTGATTTTGTACTGTGATAAAGTCAAAAAGGTTAAAAAAAAAAAAAAAAACTGTACAGTCTACAAGGGTGTCCTGTCCTTTTCCTGGAAATCTGCAGGTTCTGCTCCAACCTAAACACTAAAGCTGCTAAACACAAGCCCAACCCTGCTCAGAACTAAAGCAGCTATTAACGGAGTAGTTCACTTGCAAAACAAATATTTACAGATATTTTACTCACCCCTTGTCATCAAAGATATTCATGTCTTTCTTTTGTCAGCTGTAAAATAATAATAATAATTTTAAAGAAAACATTTTAGGAATTTTGTCCATACATTAGACTTCAATAGCTCCTCCAAATTCGAACTTCCAAAATGCAGTTACAATGCAGCTTCAAAGGGCTCTAAACGTCCCAGCTGAGGTCATTTTCTTAGAAAAAAAAAACAACTACATACTTTTTAACCATAAAAGCTCATCCAGCACTAGCTCTGGGATGCGTGTCCAACACACTACGTAGTATGTAATCACGTCAAAAGTTCACGTGTGACATTACAAAGCCAACGTGCAAAGACAAAGGAAGTGTAAAGCAGCCAAATGAAATTTTGAAGTTGGAGGAGAAAACCTTTTTGAGCCAGAATACACAGACGATGACATGTAGTTCTGCATACGTCATGCGTGAACTTTCAACGCAGTTAAGTAGTATGTAGCGAAATGGACGCGCATACCAGAGCTAGTGCTTGATGAGCTTTTGTGGTTAAAACGTATGCAATTTTTTATTTTCCTAGGAAAAGGACAAATTGTTCCGCTAAATAAGACTCTTATTCCTCAGCTGGGATCGTTTAGAGTCCTCTGAAGCTGCATTTAAACTGCATTTTGGGAGTTCAAACTCAAGGGTACCATTGAAGACCATTGCATGGAGAAAGTTCCTGAAATTTTTTCCTCAAAAAACAATTTCTTTACGACTGAGGAAAGAAAGATTTGAACATCTTGGATGGGAAATGGGTGAGTAAATTATGTGTAAAATGTTGTTCTGGATGGAAACTACTCCTTTAAAGTTCATTATTAACTCTCTTGTTGTTCAAAACCTATAATACGTTCATCTTCTGAACACAAATGAAGACTTTCTTAATGAAATCTGAGCATGGAGGGCATGGACAGCCAATGCAACTAGCACTTTAAAGGCTCAAAAAGGCACCAATTAAGTAATCGAGCAGACTCCAGTAGTTTAACCTAAAATTTTATTACACAAAGCAATTGCATTATTTTGCACACTGGCATGTCTTCATAACTTTCGTTAAACTACTATAGTCTCCTTGTTTACTTTATTGACGTCTTCCTGGACCATGAAAGTGCATGGGTGGACAGAAACCTCTCAGGGTTGGATCTGAACCCTGCAGGTAGGAAGATCTCCTGAAACAGGACTGGACACCCTTGGTGTATATTCACCTTTACAATCTTTTTCATTATCTTTATTCTGTGTCAACAATGCTATGTTTCAGCGAAATGACTTTTGTCCCAAAAAGCGTATAAGCAGGCAATGGATAATAATCCAGTTTGAGCTCTGCTTTCCAGTACTGCATGCTCTGCCTTGCCTCCTTGACTTCATAGAGTCCAAATTCCGGCAAGTAGGACACATCATGAGGAGTAACAATGAAGTCCACATGCTTCTCTTCCTTCACCAGCATGAGCTCAATTTGACTGAATTCAATTGCCTCACTCTGGCTACGACACAGAAAGAACCCCTTTTTATACAGAGTCCCTTTCCATTTCAACTCTGTAGATGCCACAATATTGGGCTCCTTGTTCAAGATTGTTCCTACTGCAGTGCGCACTGCATTGCTGTACAGTTCTAAATGGAAAGGAGTGGAGTTCTTGACCTCCAATAAGGGTGCAAAAAAGGAGCCTGAGTGAAGGTAAGCTTGCAGAAGCTGGTGGTTCCTGGCAAGTGTCTGACAAATGTTTTTGAAATTTTGCGTTCTTCGTGCACATCTTTTAAAGTAGGAATGTTTGCTTTCAAAGCGCATTGTCCATAACCGCATTAGTGGGCCAAATTTCAGGATCAATGCAGGGTAGTGAGTCAGGAAATGATGCTTTGGTTTCAGTTTGTGTGCAGGAAACATTTCTTTCCTTGCCTCTAGATAGTCACGGATCTGCACATTGAGCAGAGCTATCTGAGGTTCTGATATTGTGGGTGCACAAATCAACTCCACTACTTCTTTCAGCTGGACAACAAGTTGCCAAACTGGATCCTCTGTATCTTCGATCTTCTCACCAATTATAACTGGTAGAAGCCTCAGCAAACACCAGTTTTCGGTTGCCTGGCCACCTAATTTTGCACCCTTTTCAGACACTTCAGAGGGTGTAGAATTACTGTCAGACCCTTGGTAGGTAAACTGCCTGATTCTACGATTCAGTTCTGAATATGTGAAAAATTTTTTCACCTTCACAAAGTTCTTGATGTAAATGGCAAGGTCGAACGCCACTACACCCTCAAACAAATCATGGCCAATACAGGGTGGCAGGCCTGGCTGGCAGACATGGAAAAAAGCCAGAGAATTAAAGACTGAGTCAAACTTCAAACCTCTGACTTCTTGTGCATCATCATTCTGCAGCTCTTCAACAGTGTCAATGTAGTCTTGAACCTTGCGGATCGGAGCATGGTGCTCCAAATTGTCCAGGTCACTTCTTGTCACATGACAGTATCTGCAAAAATATTGAGATGTACTAAAGTTTTCGGTGAAACCACCAATATTGTGAGAACCCAAATTATCGCCTGTGATGCAAAAGACTGTTGCCCTCACATTGTTTCCATGTATGTTCAGTCCAATTGTTTCCAGTTCCCTAAGATCAGATATCAGTGGAGAGAACACCTTTTCGTGGCCAAATTTTTTGAAATCAGCTTCTCGGCACAACAGCAAAAGCTGCATGTTGTCAATGGTAGATCGGTGGAAAGGATCAAAGTTTGCTAGAGTAAAGTACACCCCAAGCATCTTGTGCTTTTTTTTTGCAGATCCAAGGGGATTAACCAACTCGAATGCATCCTGATAAAGGATCACTTTTAAAGTAATGCCTGGATCAGAAAATAACGGATTGGATTTGAACACAGATCCATCACACACATCATTGAAAATAAGAGGTGTACTCTCATTCCCAGATGTACAACATTCTTCCCACACAGCAGCATCTTTCAGTAGAGCCGTTAATGTGTCTTTTATGGGAATATACTGGGCATGCCGCTCCTTTCTGTTTTCATCAGTGCCCAAAAAAATGCATTTTGGATGCACATAGGGAAAATTTTCCTCAAAGTACTGTTTTCTCTTGTACTCTGTGGAAATATCAGAGCTGCATGACCCATGAATATCCATGTCATCTAGAGTTTTCAAAACATCTTCAATTTCTATCTCAGAGAGTTTTGTTTTTGTTTGAAGAGATGCTTTGAGTTGATTCTTTGTGTACTGCTGACACAATCCACTGAGCTTATTGATCTCTTCCACAATTAACTGCACTGTGGAGGAAGGGATCAGGTGCTTCGCCTGCAACTTCATGTAAAACATGGACAGATTTCTCATGTATACACTTTTCATTTGTGCAGGGTCTAGTATATCCTCCTCAGGTCCATCATCATCTGCCACCTCATCTGAGTGGCTTTCAGCAACAGAGAACTGAGACCCACTAGGAAATGAGGGAAGACAGTATGCACCAGAGACGTGCAAAGCTGTTGAGTATTTGTGCTTTCTAGATAGGTGGGACGTGAAAGATGATTTCACCGAAAATGAGCGATCACAGTTTTTGAAGGGACAATGCACCTCCTCTCTTTTTGAAATGTGAAATTTCAGGTGAGCCAAAAGATCTGAAAGGTCAATCAACTGTTCTTGACAGTTAGTTACCTGACATGAAAAGGGTCCCTGCAGAGATTCGCACTGTGACTCAGAAGATAACTGTCGATGATGACGGTAAACATGACTTTTGAATGCATTGTAATTTCTGACGCGTAACTTGCAACCTGCTATGCAACATGTAAACAGGTAATGTGCCTCATTTCTGTGTAGCCCTTGATGTTGTATGTAACCTTTTAGAGTTTTCACAGAAAAACCACAGCTATTACAGGTATAATCTGTGCACATCTTTACACATCTTTGTGCAACTCTCACCCTTTTACACTGACCTTGACTTTATACGCTCACAGAACTTGCTCACTGAATCTGCTCACAGAATCTGTAACGAGAAAAAAAAGGCATGTAAATATATGACATGTTGGGAAATCTACAAAAATACAAAGAAATATATTTTGAAATATATTATATCCATAGTACTGAACCCTATCTGTGTGTGTGTGTGTGTGTGTTTGAGAGAGTGTGAGTATGTGAGGATGCGTGTGTGTGAGTATATGAGTATGCGTGTGTGAGATTGTGAGTATGTGAGGATATGTGTGAGTATGTGAGTGTGCATGTGTGAGAGTGTGAGTATGTGAGGATGCGTGTGTGACAGTGAGTATGCGTGTGTGTGTGTGAGAGTGTGAGGATGCGTGTGTGTGAGAGTGAGAGTATGTGAGGGTGTGTGTGTGTGTGTTTGAGAGAGTGTGATTATGTGAGGATGCGTGTGTGACAGTGAGTATGTGAGGATCCGTGTGTGTGTGTGTGTGTGTGAGAGAGTGTGAGGATGTGAGGTTGTGTGTGTGTGTTTGAGAGAGTGTGAGTATGTGAGGATGCGTGTGTGTGAGAGTGTGAGTATGTGAGGATGTGTGTGAGTATATGAGTATGCGTGTGTGAGAGTGTGAGTATGTGAGGATATGTGTGAGTATATGAGGATGCGTGTGTGTGAGTGTGAGTATGTGAGGGTGTGTGTGAGAGTGTGAGAATGTGAAGATGCATGTGTGACTGTGAGGATGCGTGTGACAGTGTGTGAGGATGCGTGTATGTGTGAGTGAGGATGCGTGTGTGAGAGTGTGAGTATGTGAGGATGCATGTGTGAGTGTGTGAGGATGTGTGTGTGACAGTGTGTGAGTATGGGTGTGACAGTGTGAGTGTAAGTGTGGGTGTGTGAGAGTGTGAGAATGTGAAGATGCGTGTGTGACTGTGTGACTGTGAGGATGCGTGTGTGACAATGTGTGTGTGTGTGTGTGTGTGTGTGTGTATGTGAGGATGTGTGTATGAGAGTGAGTCTGTGTGTGTTGTTGTTTTTTTTTTACCTTTGCACAAACTCTAGCGTTGCTCCTTGGTCTCCTGGGTATGAAATGTTATACTTTATACGCTCACAGAACTTGCTCACTGAATCTGCTCACAGAATCTGTAACGAGAAAAAAAAAGGCATGTAAATATATGACATGTTGGGAAATCTACAAAAATACAAAGAAATATATTTTGAAATATATTATATCCATAGTACTGAACCCTATCTGTGTCACCTGTGAATCCATGTCAGTGAGTCCCTATCAATAATCCCTGCCAGCTTCAATAACAGCAGCGCATCACTGCAAAAAATGCTTTTCTTACTTATATTTTTTGTCTTCTTTCCAACCAAAATATATAAAAATTCTCAAATCAAGAAGGATTTTCTAGATGAGTAAAAATTATTGTCTTGTTAAAAAAATGTCAAAATAAAGTGGATTCTTGCTTGTTCTAATCAACATAATCTGCCAAAGGGGTAAGAAAAATAATCTTGTTTTCTGATTGAAATAAGATTTTTTTGCTTACCCCAGTGGGAGATTATTTTGCTTGTTCTAAGCAAAAACTCACTTAAATTTGACTTGTTTTTTCTAAAAAAAAAAAAAAAAAAAAAAAAAAAGATGATAATTTTTACTAATCCTTCTTGATTTAAGGATTTTTACATATTTTGGCTAGTAACAAGACAAAAAATCTAAGTAAGAAAAGCATTTTTGCAGTGTTTAATTTAGAAGGGTAATTAAAACTATCAAGAAACAGAAGTTGTGAAACTTTTTCCCCTAGACTTACATCCAGTACCTAACCAGCATATATTTTCATGCTGGAATGCTGGTTTATACTGGTCCTTAGCTGGTGATGTGCTGGTCCAGGACCAGTTTAAACCAGCAAAGGACCAGCATCCCGGCATCAAAACCTACCTAACCAGCATATGCTGTTTTTTTTTTTCAACAGGGTTGACTGCAGATAGTTCAGATCATCATTGTGACTATATCTGAAAGTAAAACTTGCAGTCCAGTTTGTAAAACCAATTTCAGTATACAGGCGTAATAGCCAGTGCTTGTAACGTTAGAGGGAAAAGGTGCCGACGAACAGTGCTCGGAGGGGGTTGGGTCACTTTAAGCGTTAGTCCTAATGAATCTGTTTCTGAATTAATAACTTTCATCCAACCTTGCCTCGGAAAACAGTATTTTTTAGCTTGTAGACGACGCCTACGACGATGTATATAAAAACTAACTAAAAATATTGCACTATGGGTCGAAAATGGGTAAAGTTGGCAACCTTTTTTACTTACCGCATCAATAACTCCGTATCTAAACCTTCTTAAAACACAAATTACACGTCTTTCGAATAACAGTAACGTAAACAACCAGCTAACGTTAACAACCTAATTTTCAGCAAAACGAACCGTTTGGTTTTTCCCTCAGGGCCTAACGTTATAAATTCAGCCTAACGTAACTTTACTTGATAAAGAAACCTAATACTACAAAATTATGTAGTACTATTCTGACAAAGTCTAGCAAAAAAAAATTAAAAATACACTGTACCATCAAATGAAACCTAAATTTTAAACTTTTTGAAGATTTTAAATGTCTAACGTTAACATTACTGATCAGAGCCAACGTTTAAAACACTGATTTAACAATTTAAAAATATTCCTTATGCTAGGACTCAAATATTAAAGAAGTAGTAGTAATGACCAAAATATAAAACATGTACTTTACCTGCTTATTTTCGCCTCACATCGAAGATCGAAGCTGAAGGTCGAGTGATAAATAATCCTTACGCGCGCGCGGCAACCCCACTGCGTGCTTAGTGGAGAATGTATCCTTGCGCCAGGGCGAGAATTCCTTTAGTTCGAATATTAAAATCTTAATTTTTGTAATTTAAATATCAGCGTATTAATTATATTATTATATCACTTCATGAAACGACACTGTGGAAATAAACGTGTAACAAAACACTAAACGGAGCTGAACTACTTTGAAAAGCGGAAGAAGATGTGGTCAGTCAGTGACAGTAGTAATGAAAGTGATTCTTTTGCTCGAATTGATTCTTTCGCATCGAACATTTTACGAACCGGTTCAAAAACTGATTTTCTTTTACGGAAACACGCAATTACTTACATACAAAACATATTATATCATTAATAATTATATAAAAAATATTTTTTTATTTAAGTCAGCTTACTTCACGAGTTACTGAAACTGCTAAGAATAAGCTGGCAGAAGAAAAATCTGTGCTGACTTATAAATAATGTAATGTAAATGTGCCGACTTGTAAATAAAAAATTGCAGTTGAACAGGGAGTATTAATTTTATTTGTTTGTGTTAAAAACTTGCACTGCAATGTCCTATTTTTCAAAATAATTTTTTTTTTATAGTTTTATTATATTCTATGTTATTCTTGTATTCTTGTTTATGTGGAAATTATTTTTTTGGCAATGTTGACATGTTTTTTTAAATTTACAGTCTAATTCTGTCATTTTACAATTTTCAACTGTATTTCAAAAATACGTGAAAAAACTGTAAAATAAAACAGTAAAATTCTGTAAAAAAACAGTTGTACATGTTTTTCATGTGATTTTACACTGGATGTGTAAATTTACAGTCTATTTCTGTAATTTTACAGTTTTTAACTGTATTTCAAAAATACGTGAAAAAACTGTAAAATAAAACAGTAAATTTCCGTAAAATAACAGTTTTTTTTTACAGTGTAGAGCGAATCACTGTGGTACCTGATGTCCAGGAAGTCATTGCTAAAGAAGTGGCACAGCTTTCTTCTTCTGTTACTCACCTCATCACATCCGGTGGCATCGGTCCCACCCATGACGATGTAACTTTTGAGAGCGTTGCTAAGGCATTTGGCGAAGGTCTGCATGCTCACCCTGAACTGACAAAGCTAGTGGAAGGGTTCTTTGGCCCGATCACTCCCAACAGTGCCCAAATGAAGCTTGCCATGGTTCCCGTTTCTGCCAAACTCAATTTTGGCATAGACCCTCAGACAGGCCAGCGAAATCGCATCCCTCTTGTCAGTGTCCGCAACGTATACATATTTCCTGGTATCCCCTCTTTGCTGGAAAGTTCTTTCAATGGACTTACCCATCTGTTTTCAGGTTCTCGTGCAAGAAGCAAGAACTCAACTGATGGAAGAGCTACCTGAAGGATCTGTAGTTCCTCTCGTCACTGACCCGGTGTCAGTCGCAGCTGAAGAGGTGTATGCGCTCTCGAAAAACGGTGAGCTTCTTTTTAACCATATTTAAAGGTATAGTTTACCTAAAAATGAAAATTCCGTCATTAATTACTCTCATGTCGTTCCAAACCGTAAGACCTTCGTTCATCTTTGGAACACAAATTAAGATATTTTTGAGGAAATCTGCATAGATTCTGACCCTGCATAGACAGCAACGCAACTACCCTGTTCAAGGCCTAGTGGTTCAACCTTAATTTTATTAAAACTACGAGAATACTTTTTATGTGTCACGCATAGGTTTTACATCGAATGCACATCGAAGATGACACAGAAGAAAAGAAATTCTTGAACAAAGTTGTTATTTTCTTTGTGCACAAAAAGTCATAAAATTAAGGTTGAATCACTGATGTCACATGGACTGTTTAAACAAAGTCCTTACTAACTTTCTGGGCCTTGAACATGCTAGTACCATTGCTGTCTGCGGAGGTTTAGAAACATCTTGGATTTCATCATAAATATCTTAATTTGTGTTCCTGAAGATGAAGGTTTTGTGGGTTTGGAACAACATGAGGGTGAGTAATTAATGACAGAATTTTCATTTTTGGGTGAACTATCCCTTTAAACGTTGTTGCAGTCAGTTACAGTCTGTTTTTGCTTAAATTTGGATTTAAATCAGTTGAGAGTAACCTTGTTAAACACGTATACCAAATATCTCACAGAGACAGTGCTGGGGAAGAAAGTAGCTGCAGCTTTGGGGACCATTGAGATGGCACTGGATAAATACTCGACTAATGAAATCTGTGTTGGCTTCAACGGGGGCAAGGACTGCACAGCTCTACTGCATTTATATTATGCTGCTCTGAAACGGTAAGAAAGATAGTTAAAGGAGCATATGGACCAAATTAAATTACAGTTAGCAAAATTGTAATTTTGCATAGTGTCCCTTTTTTCATTTTTAGACATTAGATGTTCCTCCAATATACAGTGATCTTAAAACATAATTGGACTCTAAATAAATCACACTTAATGGTACCGTTCACACAAAAATTTAAATCTTGCAATCATTTACTCACCCTCAAGTTATTCCAGACCTGTATGAGTTTCTTTCTTATGTTGAACACAAAAGAATGTTGGTAACCACACAGTTACCGGTAGCCATTGACTTCTATAGTATGGAATGGAATACAAAAAATAGGCAACAAATTGATATTTTTTTAAATAAATGCTTTTATGTGTTTCACAGAAGAAATAAAGTCATATGTTTGGAATGGCATGAAGTAAATAAATTAAGAGATCTTAATTTATTTACTTCATGTCATTACTTTACAGAAATTACTTTACCCCCTTGTAATCCAAGATGTTCATGTCTGTCTGTCTGTCTTCAGCCGATAAGAAATTATGTTTCTTGAGGAAGAAATTTCAGGATTTTTCTCCATATAGTGGACTTTAATGGTTCCAAAATGCAGTTTAAATGCAGCTTCAGAGGGCTCTAAACAGTCCCAGCCGAGGAATAAGGGTCTTATCTAGCGAAACGGCCATTTTTCAAACAAATCGACAATTTATATACATTTTAACCTCAAATGCTCGTCTCGTCTCTGCAATGCGCATGCATAGTCTGTGTAATTGGGGTCAATATAGTTAGGGTATGTCGAAAAACTTAAAAAATATAAGTCCACTATATGGAGATAATTTTTTCCTCAAGAAACATAATTTCTTATCGACTAAAGAAAGAAAGACACAAACATCTTGATGACAAGGGAGTGTGCAAATTATCTGTACATTTTTGTTCTGGAAGTGAACTTCTCCTTTAAGTGTGAAAATAATAGATATAATATTTAAAATTTTCTGGTTGTCAAACACTAGTGTATCATCATGTGCATAGTTAATAATACTACCTACACCTGCAGTTATTCTGCTAGGACATGTGCGTGAATTTATGGAGAATTTCATGCATCCACTAATAATCACCTTAAGACCCTAAAGAGCAGGTCATATTGTTTTTTAAAGTGTCCTAATATTGTGTTGGAGTTTTAAATTCATCTAAGATCAGAAAACATTGTAATTTTCTCAGAATATACATTTAATGTTAGAGTCATTTGTCAATGATTTCGAAACAATTAGTTTGAAGCACTCCCTTCCATAAGCCTACTCTGCTCTGGTTGGTCAGCTGGCCAAGTCTGTTGTGATTTGGTAGAGAGAGGAGTACTTGAGCAAGTTAGCAAGTGCTACCATTGACAAAGCATGCACCTTCACATAAAACAAATATATATAGTGCTCCAATCCGTTCTTAAAATAATAACATAAAAAACATTTTGTTTAACACTTATGCAAGCAAATCGTGCCCACAACTAAAGTTTGGCTGCTAAACTGTAAACACTTCATCAAACAATAATAGCCGAGTGCTAACGTGACTAATTAATGAAACAATACAGTTTGTAAACCAAAATATGTCTACATTCTTTATTATGAAACAAAGTAATTAGAACAACGACAGTCTACATTAATCTATACATTTTTAGGAAATAGTGAGTTCACAGTGAATTATCAGAACTATTTCAGTAATGCAGTAATATCATTGTTTATTTGGAAACCTATTGCTGCACTAGGTATACATTATATATTAGCACAACAAACTTGATATTTTGAACACTCAATTGAAAATGTACACAATGTATCAATTGTACTTACAGGTTGTGGTTCAGGGACGCTTGTTGGTCCAAATAAAGAAAGAATTGAGTAATCTTTCATTGGCAAGCATTTAGCGAAGGGTTTGATTTAGGGGACCATAGAGGAGGAGTCCTTGGTAAAATGACGAACACACAACAAAAGGTTTTAATTGTATTGCTGCGGTATAGGGCTGTGCAAATAATTGGATGCGATTATCATGCGCATCTCGTCAGCAATGCCGGTTCCGTGATTAGTCATAAATTTCCATCACGCGCAGTCAGATTGAGCGCCATTCACTACACAGAGTCGTAGTTCACTGACAAGCCACGCAATATCGCGTTCGTTATCGGAGATGTATAGCCTCCAATGATGAACGCGATATTGCGTGCCTTGTCAGTGAACTACAGCTCTTTGTAGTATATGAAGTTCCATCTGACAGCAGGTGATGGAGATTTTATGACTAATTACGGAACCGGCATTGCTGACAAAATGCGCATGATAAATCGCATCTGATTATTTGCACAGCCCTACTGTGGTATCATACAAAAAATGAATCTTAACCACTGACTAACTAGTGGAAGTGTTTGTAGGCAGGTCAGACTGTTCGTATTTTGTGGGCAGGCGGTAGGGCTAAAATCGCATGCGATTATCGTTACTGACAAGCTATGCAAAATCGCGTCCATAATCGCAGATGAATCGCATTTGATTATGAGTGCGTTTTTTTTTTTTTTTGCGTAGCTTGTCAGTGATTTACGGGTCTCTGTATTAATTGCCGCTCCAGCTGAACGCACGTGATGGAGATTTACTACTAATCACACAACCGGTATTACTGACTAAATGCGCATGATAATCGCATGCGATTTATCTTGCAGCCCTAGGCCATGTCCACACTAATGCGTTTTCAAGAAATCTTTTTCTCTCCATTTTGGCCTTCCGTCCACACTGAGACGGCGTTTTTGGTCAAGGAAAACTGAGCTTTTTGAAAATGCTTGTAACGATGACGCTGAGGCGGCGTTAGAATCCATTTGCGGAAGTTTATTGCAAACAACAGAGAACATACACGTGTAACCAGGCATCGGGTCGGTAACCAGAAAGCAGTCCAATCTTTCAACAGTCCAGGGGTAATCCGTTAAACGTAGTGAGAAACCAGGCAATAATGTCAAACCGTAATAGCAGTCCACACAGGCAAACAATCCAATAGGGAAATCCAAGAAAACGGTAGTCAGAAAACAAAGCAGAATCATACACGTGTAAGCAAATCAGGATAATCAGAAAACGCTCGGTAAGGCAGGTAAACTGGCAATACTTCGCGACGTGTGAGCACATGGTGAGTCCTTAAATACTGCCAAACAGGAAGTAGCAGTAGAAGCAGCAGAGGGACGCGCAGTCAGTATTCAGGAGATGGCTCCCTCTGCTGGCTTGGCATTACAGTACCCCTCCCTCTAGGAGCGACTCCTGGAGCTCGGCGAGGACGTCCCCGTGGTCGTGGTGCTGGACGATCGGGTCTGGCTCGGTGGAACTCCTCCGTGAGGGACGGATCCAGAATGTCGTTGGCGGCTACCCATGACCTCTCCTCAGGTCCATAGCCCTCCCAGTCCACCAAATATTGGAGCTGACCCCCTCTGCGTCGAGAGTCCAGCAACTCCTTCACCTGATATGCAGGCGAGCCGTCCACATCCAAGGGTGGTGGCGGTTCTGGGGCCATCTGGCCGGGGTCAGCCTCTGGGTGGACCGGTTTGAGGAGTGACACATGGAAGGAGGGAGAGATACGATAGTTAGGAGGAAGCTCAAGCTGGTATGTAACTTCATTAACTCTCTTAAGAATTTTAAATGGGCCTACATACCTTGGGCTGAGCTTCCTGCTGGGCAGCCGCAGCTTGATGTCCCTTGTAGAGAGCCAGACCCGCTGTCCAGGTTGGTAGGGAGGGTGTGGAAGGCGGCGTCTGTTGGCCTGGATCTCCTGATTCCTTACAGCCCGCTGAAGACGCACATGAGCACTGTCCCACACCCTCTCACTACGCTTAATCCAATCATCGACAGCCGGTACCGAAGAGGGTTCACCTGACCACGGGAACATAGGGGGCTGAAACCCCAGGACACACTGAAAGGGGGTGAGGCCTGTAGAAGAGTGGGTGAGTGAGTTTTGGGCATATTCGGCCCAGGGAAGGAACTCTGACCATCTGTGCTGTTCTCTACTGCAGTATGAACGCAGGTATCGACCGATCTCCTGATTTAATCTCTCTACCTGCCCATTACTTTGTGGATGGTAACCTGAGGTGAGGCTGACATTGATGTCGAGTTGCTTGCAGAAGGCCTTCCAGACTTGTGAAGTGAACTGAGTTCCTCTGTCACTTACGATATCCTCAGGTAGACCATACACACGGAAGACATGGTTGAAGAGGGCTAGGGCTGTTTCCATGGCTGTGGGTAAACCTTTTAGTGGAATGAGACGGCAGGATTTGGAGAAACGGTCAATGATTACCAGAATGGTTGTGAATCCTTGGGAGGGTGGCAGATCCGTGACGAAATCTATGGAAAGATGGGACCAGGGTCGTTGAGGAATGGGTAATGGTTGCAGTAGTCCTGAAGGTAGTTCCTTGGGGGTCTTAGACTGTGCACAGATCTGACAAGACTTGATGAAGGTAGAGGTGTCAGCGGTCATTGAAGGCCACCAGAATGAGTTTTTCACCAGATGTAGTGTGCGTGATATACCTGGGTGTCCTGCACTGAGAGATGTGTGGACCCATTGGAGAACTTGTTGACGCATGTCTTGAGGTACATAGTGCTTATTGGGTGGACATTGTGGCGGTGGAGGGTCCTGCTCGTGCCTTCGCTGAATCTCCTCTATGATGTCCCATGAGATGGGAGCCAGAATGACAGTGGGTGGAAGAATGGGTTCTGGTGGGAGAAGGTCCAAGTGAGGATCATGTTGCCGGGAGAGAGCGTCTGCCTTACTATTCTTGCTTCCAGGTCGATAAGTGACTGTAAAGTTGAAACGGGTGAAGAAGAGGGCCCTACGAGCCTGGCGTGGATTCAGCCTCTTAGCACCCTTGATATGCTCAAGATTCTTGTGGTCGGTGATAACTTGAAACGGGTGTTTGGCGCCCTCAAGTCAGTGCCGCCACTCCTCAATAGCTGCTTTCATGGATAATAACTCTTTGTTACCCACGTCATAATTCCGTTCCGCACTGGTGAGTTTTCTGGAATAGAAGGCACAGGGGTGAAGTTTGCCTGGCTGACCGTGACGTTGAGACAGGATGGCTCCGATACCGCAGTCCGATGCATCCACCTCCACTACAAACGGCAATTCGGGATCGGGGTGTTTCAAGATAGGGGCGGAAGTGAAGCTTGCCTTGAGCGTTGAGAATGCTCGATCTGCGCCTTCGGTCCAACAGAGCTTCTTGGGTTTGTTCTTTAGCAGTGATGTTAATGGAGCAGCAATGGTACTATAGTTACGGATGAATCGGCGATAAAAGTTGGCAAAGCCCAGGAATCTTTGTAACTCCTTGATAGTTGACGGCTGAGGCCACTCCGTGACTGCCTGGATTTTGCTTGAATCCATCTTGACCCCCTGGTGGCTGACTTGATATCCGAGGAAGGATGTCTGGTGGACGTGAAACTCACACTTTTCTGCCTTGACATACAGTTGGTGGTCCAGCAGGCGAGATAGTACTGCACGTACATGGGTGATGTGTTCTGCTTCTGACTTGGAAAAGATCAAAATGTCGTCAATGTAGGCGATTACAAATTTGTTCATGAAGTCCTTAAGTATCTCGTTTATAAAGGACTGGAAGACAGCTGGGGCGTTGGCTAACCCATACGGCATCACCTGGTATTCGTAGTGCCCCCTGGTGGTGAGAAATGCAGTCTTCCACTCGTCCCCCTCCTTGATCCTGATGAGGTTGTATGCGCTTCGTAAGTCAAGTTTGGTGTAAATGGTGGCCTCCCGTAGTTGTTCTAGAGCCGGGGGAACTAGAGGCAGAGGGTAACGGAACTTTACCGTGACGTTGTTAAGTCCTCGATAATCAATACATGGCCTTAACCCACCATCCTTCTTGCTTACGAAGAAAAACCCTGCTGCTGCAGGGGATGTTGACACACGGATGAAACCTGATTCAAGTGCCTCCTCAATGTAATCCTCCATAGCTTGGTCCTCCATCCGTGACAACGGGTAAACTTTACTCTTGGGTGGCATGGCGTTGGGCAGTAATTTAATTGCACAGTCCCAGGGACGTTTTCGCGTTGCTGTGTGGACTGTGAAAACGGAGGCCTTTGAAAACGATGATGCATGTTTAGTCATGTGATGCATATTGTACCAGTTGATATCTATGTTTATACGGGTAATTGTGGCTGTTATGTGCTATTCACTTTCACACTGCTGCTTAAGATATATTTGTGCACTAATCATATTACAGTCCTAAAAAGATGACAGAAAATGTACTCGCAGTTGCTGTCCGTGAGGGCAGCTGTTTTTTAGATCAAACATGAGAGCGTGCGACATGGACGCGTTAGTGAATGATGAGATATTTCCGTAAATAAAATGATCCTGCCAAGAATTGCGTGAAAACTTATTATGTCTGTTCCATCTGTATCATCGCAGTGAGTTTTTACACATGCACAGTATGGCAAATTTAACGTTTTCCTACGTTTCAGTGTGGATGAGAAACATTTGGAAAACACTTGAAAATGCTAGTGTGGATGGAGAGCGTTTTAAAATGAAAACTCAGTTTTCAAATGTATCCGAATTAATGTAGACGTAGCCCTAGCAGGTGGAGATTATGCTAATATGTACCTAGTAATGTATATTGGTAACAGGCAAAAGATTCGAAAATTTGACTACGATCTTTATCATACTTTTTTTTTTTTTTTTTTTTTGGATTAACAACTTTGCAGACTGTTTACAGCAAAGAAGTTCACTTCCAGAACAAAAATTTACAAATAATTTACTCACCCCCTTGTCATCCAAGATGATTGTGTCTTTCTTTCTTCAGTCAATAAGAAATTGTTTCTTGAGGAAAAAAAATTCAGCAATAAAAATTCAGTCCATATAATGGACTTCAATGGTGCCCCCAAGTTTGAACTTCCAAAATGCAGTGTCAGTGCAGCTTCAAATGGCTTTTTCCCAGCCGAGGAAGAAGGGTCTTTTCTAGCAAAACGATCTGTCATTTTTGAAACAAATTGACAATTTATATTTTTTACCTGTAAACGCTCGTCTTTTCTAAGGGTGCTTTCACACCTGTAGATGGATTGCTTTGTTCTGAAACAGGGGTTAAAATTATTACAATGTTGCTTTTTATTCATGGTGTAGCTCGCTTTCACACAGCAAAGTTTCTAAACGGACCAAATGTGTTAACACAAGTCACGCGTGAGTAACACGTCCTCTCGTTGGTCAAAGTTCCACTTTTTTCGGGATTCCGCTCAGCTGTCATCTGTCAGGATGGAACAACAACAGCTTTGCGGGCTTATTGTTGCATTTTTTTTTTTTATCATTATATTAATTTTATAATTTTGAGCAGGAGTCCAGGATTCGTCAGGAAAACATTTTTAAAACACACCTACTACAAACAGAGCAATAAGACGGCATTATAAAATAAAAAGGCGCGCATTGATTTTGAATGGTGCAGACAGACACAGGTTCATTTTAAGCGGTATTAGCAAAACAACAAATCTGCTGTTCATGGAACTGTAATTACCCATTATACAGTGTGATAAAGCCTGGTTCGTTGGTCCATTGGATCGGATTGCTTTCTCACTACAACCGAACTGCTCCAGTGTTCGTTTGAAAGCGTACCGAGACCACCTCTTCAAGGAGGTCTCGGTACGCTTTTGGTGTGCACTCGAGTGCGATTCAACCGAACTAAATGAGGCAGGTGTGAAAACACCCTAAGTCTGTGTGAACTCTTTTTTTCCAGTTCAATACATTCAGTACAGTTAGGGTATGTCAAAAAACATCTCCTTTTCTTCCCCAAATTCAAAATCGTCCTACATCGCTGCAGAAGTGTTTACAAAGTGAACATGCAAATAAAATGAAACACCCTTTACAAAAAAAAAAAAAAAAAGGTAAAACAGCGATGTAGGACGATTTTGACGTTGAAGAAGAAAACAAGACAGGGTTTTTTTTGACATACCCTAACTGTATTGACGTGGATTACAGAGACATAGGATGAGACGTCTCATCTCTGCACATCACAGAGATGAGTCAAGACTGTACAATTTGTTTCAAAAATGACTGATTGTTTCGCTAGATAAGACCCTTCTTCCTCAGCTGGGATCATTTAGAGACATTTAAAGCTGCATTTAAACTGCATTTTGGGCACTGAAGTCCACTATATGGAGAACATTCCTGAAATATTTCCCTCAAGAAACAATTTCTTATCGACTGAAGAAAGAAAGACATGAACATCTTGGATGACAAGGGGGTGAGTAAATTATCTGTAAATTTTTGTTCTGGAAGTGAACTTCTCCTTTGAAGGATAGCTATGTTACAAACTGCAAAAGAGATGTTTTTCGAAAACCCATATGACCTGCTCTTTAATGCATAAAGATGGCTCAGAAAGTTGTCTTAGATCTGCATCATTTGTTTGCAGATGTCCTGTGGTTTGCTATTGTCTATGTAAGCAGAAAATGTTTGCTTAAATTTCATAAACATCCAAATCTCTCTCTCTCTCTCTCTCTTTCTTTCTCAGGCGGTATCCAGATAGTAAAGACAGACTGAAAGCTCTGTACATTCGAACTGTCTCTCCTTTTCCAGAAATGGAGAGGTTTTTGCAGGATACCATCAAAAGGTAAGTCAAGTTGCCTTAAAAAAAAAAAAATTTTGAAGTAGGAGATTGCAAAAATCTGGAACATTTTCCTTTCCTCCAGAGTAGGTGAATCATAGACTGGTGCCTCTGGCATTTCTCCCAGAACTTTTTGCCTGCATCAGAAAACAGCATATGTAAACACATGATTTAGTCATGTATGATTCAAACAATTATTTTGACAACATTGCTGAATTGTAAAGTTTTCCAGACAGGCTTTGAGCAGTTCTACAACTGTTACACTAATGTTAGAATCACCAGTCATGCTTGTTTACCTACATACGATGTGGGATCTGGCACCAGTTAGCAAGTGAAACGTCTAAACCAAATCACCTGAGTGAGACTTTCAAGGGAGACGTGCCATCTGTAAGCTGTAACAGCCTTTGACAAACCAGCTGCAGTCTGACCCAGCCCATCCAGGGCTCATCCAGCCCACCCAGCGTCCATCAAAGCTCCATGGGTGTAATTATTTGGCACATCTCTTCCTCTCTCTTCTATAGATATGACCTGGAGCTGTTCTCGGTGGAAGGCAGTATTCGGGAAGCTCTACATGAGGTTCAGGAAAGGAGGCCGGATTTACATGCGGTTTTGATGGGAACGAGACGGACCAACCCTTACTCGCACACACTGACACCCCTCTGTCCCACAGACCCGGGCTGGCCTGAATACATGAGGGTCAACCCACTGCTGGTGAGGGGAAGAGAATATATGTTTGTGCTGCTTAATATTTGGTTACATTTTTCTTACTAACTTCAAACTTTTGAACAGTGATTGATAGACAAAGACTGGTGGGACAGCATTATTGTCCTGCACCACTTCACAGACGATGAGTCAAAAAAAAAAAAATACACTGACACTTATGAGTCAAGACTCACTTATGATTCATTTATGACACTAATGAAATAACAACAACAGCAGCTCGTTCTGTGTCGATACGTCATTACGCCGTTTGTACGTTTTTGCGCAAGTGCAGAACTTTCCAGTTTCAGTTATCAATCCAATCAAGTGTTTACATGTCCTATCGAAACCGATTAGAAAAGGTTGAAACTCCTCCCTACAATGCAAATGCAAATTATAATTAGATTTGCTAAATTTATTCTGATTGATGTGGTTACAGTGTTTTTTTTTTTCTTTTTTAAACAAATAGAAATTAAATTTGGTATTCTGTTTATTTTAACTTTTAATTTTATAGTAATGTGTCAACTGAAAGGGATCCCTGCAATTGAATTGAATCAAATTAGAATGCAATTGAATTGAAATAGAAATGATTTGTGAAATTTGTGTTAAAAGAGAAGTCCACTTCCAAAACAAAGATTCACATATAATGTACTCACCCCCTTGTAATCCAAGATGTTCATGTCTTTCTTTCTTCAGTCGTAAAGAAATTGTTTTTTGAGGAAAACATTTCTGCTTTTTTCTCCATATAATGGACTGATATGGTCCCCCGATTGTAAAGTTTCAAAAGGCAGTTTAAATGCGGCTTCAAACGATCCCAGCCGAGGAAGAAGGGTCTTATCTAGTGAAACAATCGGTTATATTCATTAAAAAAAATACAATTTAAATACTTTTTAATCTCAAATGCTCATCTTGTCTTGCTGTCCCTGAATTCTGTGTATTCTGCCTCAAGACAGTTAGGGTATGTCGAAAAACTCTGATCGTATTTTCTCCCTCAACTTCAAAAATCATTTCAAAATCGTCCTACATCGCTGCAGATTTACCGACCCAGTTTTTGCAAAGTGAACATGCAAAGAAGATCAAACACCCTTAACAAGAAAGGTAAAACAGCAATATAGGACGATTTTGAAGTTGAGGGAGAACATGAGATGGGAGTTTTTCGACATACCCTAACTGTCATGAACCGGAACAAAAACAGTCCAGGCAGATTAGGACAAGATGAGCGTTTGGAATTAAAAAGTATATAAATTGTATTATTTTTATTAAAATAACCAACCGTTACGCTTTATGACTGAAGAAAGAAAGAAAGACATGAACATCTTGGATGACAAGGGGGTGAGTACATTATATGTGAATCTTTGTTTTGGAAGTGGACTTCTCCTTTAATACCCAGACTTCGTGTTTTTTTTTTTTTATTGACTTGGTTCTAAATTAAATAGTACATTTAATACTATAATTCTGTATTATGTAACCATATGTTTACACATGTATAATCGCATATACAAACAGGCTAAAAAAAAAACTGAAAGGTTTTCACCCATCTTCCCACCTTTCCTGTAGTGTCTAAACTGACTCCGCAGTGAGTAAATCACTGTCATGTCTCCCACTCACTCTCATGTAAGCTGGCAGCAGAAACAGCCAAGAGATGGTGAATGATGATGAATGAGGCTCTCCAAGATCATTACACAGCAACTCCATCATCCCAATCAGTGGTGCTTATGTAAAAGGCACAGCAGTACAGCATGTTCTCAGAACGTGACCCTGGATCCATGTTACTTCTGAATATTTGCTTCATATCCACCATATCTCTCTCTTTCTGTAGGAGTGGTCATATCATGACATCTGGGCGTTCCTCAGAACCCTGTATGTTCCCTACTGTATTCTGTATGATAAAGGGTGAGGTGCTTCTCTTTACAATCAGTCTTCACTCATTAAAATGAGATTATCTTTGCTTATCCTTATCTCCATTCCTCATAGATACACATCTTTAGGCAGTATGGATAACACATGCAGGAATCCATCTCTTAAAGTGGTGGACGAGAGAGGTGTAACTCGCTACAAACCTGCCTACAAACTGGAAAATGAAGAGGAGGAGCGCAACTCAAGGGCATGACTGACTTCTTAAAATCTATTTTTTTAATTATATCAGAAACAGATCTTGACCTGTAGTTTGTGTGCTGTAGTGTCTGTTTATGAATGTGGTTGTGCAGAAAAGTGAGAAATGTCACTGTATGCTGTATTTGATTTCTATTAAAACAGTATGAAAGTGTCTTATTTCATATCAGTGTTATTAATATTATTGTAAACCATATTATTAGGGCCCGAGCACTGCAGTGCGAGGACCCTATTGGAATTGCTCCGTTTATTATTGTTTTGTACCTTTGAGGAAAGTATTCGTGTGCGCGCGAATTTTTCGTTTTAGCACATCCCTGTAGGCGACTTGAAGGTTTTTAAGGTAGATAAAAGGACAAACTAGTTAAAATAATTAGGGTTTTAAGTGACTTGTAAATTATGTATTGCTTCATTTCATGTAAACATGCATGAAAAACGTATAAAAAGATTATACTTGTCATGACGTTTGAACAGCAGTCTTCATCTTCGTTCACAGACGCAGCGCCCCAGTTAATAATATGCAATAGCGGTTTCCGGCCTCACGGGTGCGATCTAGCCACGTTGTAGTCACGTTTAAAATGATGATTACAATAAATTACTCTGTATCCAAGCTAGATTTAATCCAAGACTATCGATCTCCCTCATCTGGAAATTTGTCAGCGGTTTGGGAACGGGAATCGATGCGGTGCAATCTAATAAGTCAAGTCGCTTACGGACGCGTGGCCTGTTACACTTCTGATTACCAGCAACGCCATCATCTTCATATTTCAGGCTGTTACCCTTTTTATTTTATCTTATCATTTATTATTTTATTCTATCATTTATTTATTTTATCTTTTATCTTAGACGATTTAATTAATAAAAATAGTTTTTTTTTTAATAAATATTTAGACATACACACACACACATAACTGAATTGTTAATTGATTTCATTTCTCAGTATGTTGAGTGATGCATAACGATCCTTTACATGCTAAACTCATCTATAAATGTGTTAGTTTATCAGTATATGGACACTGTTTTTGAGGGGGCTTCTTCCCCCACCTTATCTTATAAATAGACTTAAAAGTAGCTGAATTAACCTACCTTTCAACTTCAAAAAAATTATTAAAAAAAAAAAAAATCGCACTCTCTATTGTGAAAAATATATGTATACCTAAAATAATTGTGTAAGTAGAAAAAAACCCCGCAAAAAATGCATTTAGAAACAGTTGAGTTCCCCCTCCCCTTCCTCACAGTGGTTTGGCCCACTGCCTGCTTTCCCAGTTCAAGTCAGGTGTGTGGCTGCGGCTCAATTAATGTTGAACTCCAGTAAGTAGGGTATTTTATTCACTTTAAATAAAGCGATTCTCTTTAATGTAGTTGATGCAGACTCATTCATAAATTAGTTGCGGCAAAAATGCTGATTACCGATGTAATTTTTCATGAATCTGCTATATTAGCGATTAAATTATTACTTATCTAGTTAACGTTAGCTTGTTTACAATAGCTTGTTGCATAGTGCACTACAACTAACACGACAAAACCGTTTCCCATGCATTGTTTTATTTGTGACAACTTGGCATAATGTTAACTTAACATTAACGGCCACAATTAGCATTTTGTTTAGCTGTGCATTTACTAAATGAGCACTGTGCTACGTCCGAACTGACCCCACTGTATTTTTTTGTATAATCAATATCTATTCTGTTCTAAGTGTCTTGATTAATTTTAAATACAATTTTAAACCTTTTTTTAATTCCTTGTTTTTATTGTTGATTATTTTTATGATAGTTTTACTTTCTTTATGTAAAGCAATTTGAATTACCATTGTGTATGAAATGTGCTACAGTATAAATAAACTTGCCTTGCCTTGCCTTGCAGTGTCATAGATAAAATGACAGAGAAAAGAAAAATGGACATAAGATCATTTTTCAGTGCACCTAAACGCCAAGTAAGTACAAGAAGTTCACATATTAAGGCAATTTGGCTTTAAGAATGGGTGCTTATGAAAATACTAATGTCACAATATCAATCACAGGCAAAGGAGACAGAAATTATTGAGCGACAGGTAGACCAGGGTCAATCAGATGTACAGTGTCAGGTACTGTTACTGTAAATTGATTATTTAACAATTGATATTGTTACAAAACATTACTTATTTTATATATCTTTTTCACAATAACAGTCACGTTTAAATTTTATTGTATGTTGATGGCTTGACTGTAAACAGCATAACAAACAATGCAATAAATAGTTTTGAAGAAAAATCTGCTTTGTCATTGAACCTGAGAAAAACTTTGAAAATAACCATAATGGCGCAGTCTCCATGCTACAATAATAATGATAAAAGCAAAGTTTTTCACTGTGGGGACATATCTTTATAAGTACAATTTGACTGTATTATTTGTGTTCCCTTCAAAAATTGCTCATGAGAAATTTTATATTTATTGTCCCCCCCTACTGTTAAATGAAATTTACGCCCATGTCTACTACAACTGTAATATATCTTTATTATGTTAACAGCATTATATAGAGCTGTGTCACGTGTAAATGCACATACACACTAGAAGTGCAAAGGTTGAATAGGTTTTAATTAGGGAAGACAACGTTATATTTTACCTGTTATTCTTACACCAATGAATCTAACTTATTTTCTCTTTATCAATCTCTCTGTTTGTCTTTATTACTTGAATTACTGGAATATCTATACCTATTAGAAGTGGGTCTCCACAAATATTGATGAAGTACAAATTGTCATATCTTTTATCTTTGTCAGGATCGTTTTTCAGAATGCTGATATATTTCAGTCATGCTTTATTCCAGCATGACTCATGAAACCATTTAAGGAGTGGCAATTTACTTTTCTACGATACTCATATGAGCTGAATCATCACTCACTCTTGTCAACAACTGATAGTACAGCACCATATATATTTCAAAAAAAATAATCTTGAGTTGCTCACAACCATCCAACATCAGAAAGGTGAGTTTGAGTTATTTTACATTGTTTTATATTGTTTGTCTGTAAACTGTTAACAGATATATGGTACATAGAATTTAAATATAGATTCAAGAGCTCTATTTGACTGTTCATTAAAACTGTGTTGGTACTATAGATTAGGTTAGATAAAAAAAATATATATATATATATTGTAAATGAAGCAAAATGTTAAACAATATTTTAGGATTTTCACTTAAACATTTCATTTTTAATTCATTGTTACTTGCAGTTTTTTGTAATTATTTGGGAAATTTACAAGCAATTTCTGTAAGAAAATTGATTAAAAGGGAAATCACAACTTTTTTAGTGTTCACTCTTGTTTAAACAGAATTATTTTATGAGATTAGAGTACATTTTGGTGTCTTATTAATAAATAGGAAACATAATATTGCACCATTTGTTGTTTGCTTTTGGTATCTGATGTTTATATTGTGAATTTTAGATATCATCAATTGTACTGTTTAGTGCAAGGCTATCATTGGAAATGGCCAAACTGTCTCCCCCAATATTTAAAATTCTTGCACTAAACTGCTGCGCATCATTACGTAGCGCTCTTTGTTAGGATGCCAAAAAGCTTTAAAAGTTACATTTTCAACCTACTCTCTCTAAGCGCTCATCAATGATAAAATAATTATGGTCAATCAAATCAAAGTAGGCGGGGTTTACTGTTCACAGAAGCAGAGTGTGAATTGTCAGTTTAACGTTGAAAGAGAGCGAGGTAAGATGGAAGTCATTTAATATTAGTCAACTTTTTTACAATAGAAATGTCAAATAACACACTGTCTTTTTTTTCTCAAATATAGCCATTTTGAGAAAGAGGGAGAGAGAGGAACTTTCGTGTGTAAATGATCTGTCTTTGCGTCTCTCTCTACAAACAAAATTAATGAAGGTGTGAGTTTGGTTACTTCAAAAACACCTTCACTGTAAAAAAAAAAAAAAAAAAACAATTTGTTGAGTCAGCTTAAAATAATTTGTTACCCTACTGCCTTAAAATTTTTCAAGTTTAGTCAACTTAAAATGTTACGTTGTACTAAGTAACAACTTAGATATTTGTGTTTGTTAAACTTAAAAGCTGGGTAAGTAACCCAGCTGCCTTAAAATTTTAAGTTGAATCAACTCAAATATCTAAGTTGTCACTTAGCATAATATAACTTTTCAAGTTAAATAAACTTTTTTGGAGTTGACTGAACGTAATATTTTAAGTGAGCCAGGTAACAAATTATTTTAAGTTGACTCAACAAATTGTTTTTTACAGTGTTGTTGCTAAGAAATATAATGTAGCAATTTAGTATCAAAGCTATTTTATTTAAATAAAAGTTGTGGGGTAGTGTTGATGGGTTTGTGTTACAGAATATTTCTTTGTGTGGCGCTGTGTGATATGACTTTTAGGGTCTTTTAGGGCATTTTCAAAATAAACAAAGAGGTTTTCAGCTTGATAGACCAGTTCATGTGGTAAACAACAGACATCTTATGCTATTTCATTCATGTATTCTTGAAATGAAACTGTGTGAAATGACCTTTTTTTGTAATTCTTTCCCTAAAGCATCATAAATAATGGAACCACCAAAACATCAGCAACTTCGTTTTGTCTCTTGGAACACAATGGGAATCAGGTTCACAAAAGAAAGAAGCTCCAAGCTCAAACTTGTGTTAGATGAACTCGTCAAACTGAAAAGTAATGTTGCCTTTATACAAGAGACACATATTGGACCTCAGTCTTATAAAGCATTGGAGAGCATTCAAGGCTGGAGGTCGTTCTTCACTGTTTACCATTCTCGCAGCAAAGGAGTCGCCATCTTAATAAAGAATGAAACAACATTTCAGCTTATATGCCATGATGAGGATCACAGTGGAGGATATATTGTCCTCTTCTGTCGTCTCTATGGTCAGTTGTTTACTCTTGTTAATGTGTACAACCACAAGGCAGACAGACAAATGCTGGACAGACTGAAAAACTATTTGACAGCTATTAACACTAAAGGTGTGCTTGTGGTCGGTGGGGACTTCAACACAGTACTGGACCCAACTTTTGATAGGAGATCAGCAGCAGGTCACACTTACCAGTCCTCACTTAGAAGCATTCTAGAAGATTTCACAGATTCTCTGAGCCTCAAAGATACATTTGCATTAATGCATACGATGGAAGGAGGCTTCACACGATCTCAGAATCAGAGTCACTCAAGGTTAGACATGTTTTTCATGCCAACGAACACAGAAAATTATGTCATAAACTGTGTGAATCACAAAGTAAAAACAAGAAAGTCCACAATGGGAAAGAAAACAAAAATCTCTGATCATGGTCCTCTAGTTTTAGATATCAAAGTTCCATCACTGCTGGAATCTAAATTGCCAGAAGTTGCCACAATGTTAATGGATTTTAAATACTGTGGAGCTCCAGACAGACAAGCAGGGAAAATAAATGGTGCAGAAATACTGAGTGCCATCAGATCTTTGCCTGACTCACAACAACAAACTCCTGATAAACTCAGTGTCTATGACTACAAGAAGAATGACCTTCCATTGACAGAAATCTTAAAGATAAACTACAACATGATGCTGAAGTCTAAATATGTTCCGAAATGTTTTGTAAAATCATTGCCTGTCTCAGACAATATGCATTGTTTCAACATTGACTATTTGATTTTTGCTCGCATTTTATCCAAACGCCTTGAGGTGTTTCTAAAATCATCTTTTAGGGGAAAAAAAAAGGTAATACGCGGTAATTGCATTTATGTATTTTTTAAAAAATGCCCCCAAAAAATTAAGATGTCTTTCCTGAAGCAAAGTCTCTCGTCTCTTAAACATATCACCCCTACACCTCCAAAGGACTTCAGCATTCTGGAAAATCTCCTCCCCAAGGCCAGATACCCCCTTAATGACTACAGAAAACTGCGTCAAGGCTGTCCTCTGACCACAGCCATTCTCAAAATGGCATTGAAACAACTGGAAAGGGAAATTATGGCAACAAGAAAAAGTTCTGGCGACATTAGTTTCTGCAGATTCAGAGAGTCTCTACTAATTTGTACAGACAATCAGGAAATTATTAGGATTCTTGAATTGTTGAAAAAATTTCAGAAATGTTCTGGGATTAGAATAAACTGTAGATATACAAGTAAGAGGCATTAATTAGTTTGGTAACTTCCATATTGCACCAAAGGGGTGCCGCTATGGATTCTGTGCCCCCTGAAAAGCATATTGACTCAGGCTGCCCTCTGTAAAATCGAGTTCCGGTTGGGGGTGGAGGGGGGTTTGCATCGGGCCCCCACTCTGACAGTGTTGGGCTTGTTACTCAGAAAATGTAATATATTACTCATTACTAGTTACTAGTTTTAAAATATTAATACTTTTCTTATAACTCCTAGCCAACAGTAGTTACACTGCTAGTTACATTACTTTTCCATTACACCCCCCAAAATTTGTAATTGCATATTTTTTTACAGCCTGTGAATCCCTGAAAGTTACAGATAAATGAAGAGTACAACTGTTTAAAATGATTACAAGCCAGAAGTTTAAACAACTTATGTTTTTTTTTTTTTTTTTAATAAAGCAGCAACATCAAGCAGGTTGAACCAACCAAACATGGTGGCATTTACAGTAGAAAAAGTCTCAGTAGCCTACCACTACACAACTTACATATTTTTTTGTGACATTGATGTTTTTGTCAAGTCTTTCTCACCACAAAATTATAATAATATAATATATAATAAAGTAATGGCTGCGTTTCCAGCCACTATGATGTGGGCTTTTCCATCTTCCAAAGAAGCTAGCTGTGTTGGTGATGTCACATGTGTACACGCATGACAACAATTATGAAAATTGATAGGGATGATTGGATTTTTGAATTTCAAATCATTAGTGATTATGACAAAAATGTTTTTTTTAAATGTTTTTTTTTTTTTAGGTAATATTATTATAATATTATTGTAATACTGTAATATTATTACTTAAATGTTATTAATAATTAGTTACACTACTAGTTACCAGGGAAGTAATATTATTATTGTAATACGTTACTAGTAACTAGTTACTGCCCAGCACTGCACTCTGACCAGGGCCTTTGGAATCATCCTTAACTTGCAGCATTATTGTTAATCCATATTCCATGATGGTCCTTTTTTTTTCAAATTATGTGTTGAACTGAACTGAACAAATCATGTTCTACTGAAACATTCACATAAACTGTTTTTGTTGTAAATAAAACGAAGATTATTAAAGTTTTTTCATGTTTAATATAGTGTGTTAATTGCTATTCCCTTTGTAATTATTTGTGCAGTTTCTGAGGGAACATGATTTTAAAGAAGTGTTGATAAAATATTCCTTCAAGGAAGAAGTTTTAAACTTACAGTATTTTTTCTTATGTCAAAAGATCAGGGGAAATTAGTTTTTGGGGTTTTTTTTTTTTCAGTGCATGACCCCTGTCCACATTATTACAAAGTTTTTACATTTTACATTTTTTGTTTTATTGTTGTGATCATTGTTTTTATGATTGTTCTACTTCCTTTTTTGTGATTATTTTTTTTTTTATTATTGTTTTTATGATTATTCTGCTTCCTTTTATGTAAAGCACTTTGAATTACTTCTGTGTATGAAATGTGCTATATAAATAAACTTGCCTTGCCTTTAAATTTCAGTTATTAACTGTTATAGTGGATATGCAGTGTATGTATGTATTAGTCAAAGTGTGCAGGAGATTGAGTTAACACTTCTTATCGATCATTCTCCATCGATACCGTTTTACATTTATTTTTTTTACTTCTCATATATGCCTTGAGGACTAAAGCGAACATTATCTCGTCCTTTTCTGTCCCTCTCTGTTAAATTGCAAACTCTTTGTAATGTGTAAAATTGTATTAATTCATTCCACATACATTTTAAGATCTGGTGTAGACTGAAGAAAGATAGAAGTCAAAACATTATGACTATTTGAAAGAGTCAGGTAAACATGTTAAAATAAGTTTCCTTTTTTTCTATGGTGGAGAAAGGCTAGTTTCACTCTGACATGCACATTTGCATGACTGCTAATTTGCATGTTTAAATTGTTATATAATCTTATTGTTAAACATCTGTGAATGTCATTACATATATAATTTTAACAGTATTCAAAATAATATTTATAAATGCATTTTATAATATATATATATATTTATGTAATTTATTTATACTAATTTGTTTGACCAAAGATCCACTTAATCTTTTCTTTCTATTACAAAAAGAAAATGCCTGCAGGGATGATGCAAATTCATACACAAATGATATACAAAACCTTATAGGCCTATGTTTAGGTTTGGGGTTAAGGGATCTAAAAATCTCAATTTTTTATTGATAAAAGTGTATCAATACAAATAGCTTTATGATATGATTTTTACTTTTTTTAAAGCTCTAAATACATAATAATGTTTGTTTTTAAATATTTAAATATGTCCAAATTGTACATTTTAGCATCAGTGAAAACCAGTAATCTTTCTTAAGATTTAAAACTGTTACAAAAGGAAAACAAAAGTTACAATTATATGTAAAAATACTGAGGAAACATCTACAGAAGATTTAAGTCCTTGGGAGGAGTTCAATGAATTCCTTTTTAGTTAACAAAACATTTGCAGCTATGCAACTGCTCAAAAATGGCCATTCTAAATAGTGAAACAAACTGTTTTGTGTATATTTGATTAAATATAAGTAGAATTATTTTACAAAGCCTATAAAGTAAAATTTATTTATTTAATGTACAGTATCGCTGCTGCTTGCATACCTGTCATGTGTATAATACCTGACTTGTCTTGTAATTTTTGTGGGTGCAATTTGTTCCAAGTCAGCAATGAATAGGTTCTTCTTTTCTCAACCTGTCACTTACCGCTCCAAAACTAGTATCATTTTATACACAGTTACTAGAATATCCATAGCTATTTGTTTCTAGAGTCTTACTTAAGCAGGACATGGAGACAACCTGTGAATAAAATTGTTGTTTTACCTTAAAAAAAATGTTCTGTGAATTATTTTTGTAGTTACATGATTTAACTTCACTTACTGTAGATCCTCACCTGATCATTTTACTGCATGTGACAGTAACCTTTGTGGTTGTGATTCAGTTCAATCTACTGCCTGGAATATAGAACCAAAAAAGGAAAAAGTCATGGTCATTCATTTGCATGGCAAATCTCTGTACACAGCACATTTAAGAGCCACTGCTGTTCATGCTTTTAAAGAGAGAAAAGCCTTTCTGACATGTGAACAAAATTTACAGAGGTTCATAAATTTTATTGCTATTTGATCAATAACATCAACATCTTGCTGAATTTTTTAAAGCACTAAAGGTGAGCAATCTAAATATTTATTTATTGAGAGCTAGAGCTTCTAAAAAATCAGTTGGACTGGAAAAAAATCTACAAAGTAGAAGATAATCGGATAATTGGTAACAGACATGGCAAATGTTATGTGTTTTCAGAGTTCAAAGTAATGTTTTTATATTTAATTGATATTAAATCAAAAGAGCAAAGAATTCTTTATTGTACACTGGACATGCAGATGTGACCTGTTTATTGTGAACTTTTGATCTCAACTTTTACTCTTTGATGCTTTTTAGAGATTCTCTTTATTTAAAATCAGCTGACCATATAGTGACAATGCCTGGAAACTGATCAGTACATTCTGAATTTTATCACATTTGCAGACTCCTGAAGACAAAAGATTCTGATCATACTTCAGTAAAATCGTAAGTTGCAATTTTACTTCAAGAGATGCATATGGGGAAAATGTTAAAAAAATTGTGGTTAGAAATTATATTTCAGTCTTCATCATTCATATAACAAAGGTGTTGCAATAGGCTACTGATAAGTTAAACAAACCCTCCACAGGCAGCTTTATTGTACTTGTCATCAAATAATAGAAATACACTCCTTCTATGCAAGGAAAAAACACATTGCCTTATAGCAACTTTTTAAAATATTTTTATCAGACTGCCAAATTGTCTTGGTTGGAGGGGACTTATGTACACAGACTTTGAGTATCCATCTGGACGCTGTTCAGATAAAATGAAGGCAGGTTTTTAAAATTAGTCAGTATTTGGGTAACTTGAGTACATTATGTTGCTATAAAGTTGGACATTCAGTGCTATTGTTCACACACTACTATGTTTTTATTCATGTGACCCTAAAATATTTTATTATTCAGTCTAGAGACTATGACCAGATCTTTGAAACTTATCACATGGAACACTTGCGGAATTAGAGACACTACTGCTGTCCCAGACAAAAGATCAAAGATTCTACACAGGCTGAATGAATTACAAGCATCTGTTGCATTTCTTCAAGAGACTCATATAGGTATCAATGATGTGAGCCATGTTGAAGACATTGATGGCTGGGAAGCATATTTCAGTGTTCATCATCCATGTAGCAAAGGTGTTGCAATACTTATAAAAGAATCTTTGGATTTTAAACCTATAAAACATGATATAGAACCCACAGGCAGCTACATTGTACTTATCTGCAAATTATATGGTAGATACTTCACTCTAGTGAATGTATATAACCATGCAAAAGAACACATGGTCTTGCAGCGTCTTTCTGAATACCTTTATCAGACTGCTAAAGGGGTCTTGATAGTTGCAGGGGATTTCAATACAGTTCTAAACACAGATCTTGACAGGGCGTATCCAACTGGACATGCAGAGCCCCTTAGACCATATCTTGAGGAATTCATCTCATCTTTAATGCTTGTAGACGTCTGGGGATTTTACAACCCTTACGAGAGAAATTCATTTACTCGTTTTCCATGGAAAAAAACCCCACAAAACAAAAAAACAAACAAACGAAAAAAACCCCAAAACAAACAAACAAACAAACAAAAAACAAGTCGGAAGAAAAAAAAGAGGGGCCCATCAAGACTAGACATGGTCTTCATGCCACGGAATGATGTGTGGCTTTCTGAGAGTTGTGAAATCTCCCAAGCCCAAAGGGATATATCAGATCACCAACCTGTAGTTCTGAGTCTGTGTTTGCCAAAACCAGATTACACTACAAGAGGTCTCTCAAAAGACCTGGTAGCATGTTCTAGTTCAGAAAGAAAGCCTTATGAAAGGAGAGCAGGTGAAATTAGTGAAGCTGAAGTTTTAAAAGCTTTAATGTCCCTTGTAGAATATGAAACCCCACTTGGGGACAATATGAAAAACTTTAAGATTAACAAAGAGCAAAAATCACAAGAACTTAAAGAGTTTTTTAACCAAATGGTAACACAAGGAATTCCAGTGGGCTTCACTGAGAGCAAGGTAAAAAATGGGAGGCACCTTTTTAGAACCGAGTACATGATACTTGCCACTATACTTGTGAGGCGACTGGAAAAATTTCTTCAGCCCTCATTCAAAAGCAAACCAATGGAAACGCGTTACGAACTCTTTGTTGTTGTTAGCCTTTCCAGGATTCCCAAAAAAATCAAAAGGGATTTCTTAAATCAAGCTTTGAAATCATTGAAGCACATTCATCCATCACCCCCTCGTGACTTTAGGATTGTGGAAAACCTGCTTCCAAACACTGGCCAATATAAAGAGCTTAAAAAAGGCTGCCCACTTACACCAACTCTTTTGACATTGGCTTTGAAACACCTAGCCTGTAACTTAAAGAAAGATTTGAAAGAATCTGTGATTGACGTATGTCATCATAGAAAATGCATTACAATCTACATGAACGCTGACAAATATGTCATTCTATCGAACAAAATAAAAAAATTTCAATCAGAATCAGGAGTTGCTCTTTCACCAAAAGTAGGCCAGGATTGGAGAAAGCATTCAAAAGCACAATAGGTTGATATGTTTGTATAGAACAGAAATGAAGTAAAGATGATACACAAGTTACGATGCAAATGACTAATTGGAATTCCTCTACTTAGATTATTAAACTAGCTTGTAACAGCTGAAAGAGCAAACTTAAAGAGATTTCTTCCTACTGAGTCTGGAAAACACCAAAAGAAAGATGCCGAGGGTTCCTGATCACCTGCGTGCACATTCCATAGTCCTGCTGCAAGGAGGCATGAGGACTGCACATGCGTCGAGAGCAATAAACTGCAAACCACGTGTAATCATGTGTCTCTGTTGCAGTCTGTACTTACTTTTGTGATTTTGATATTGACCCCCCTCTTTGTTCAGGAACTCATTAGTGCATTTTGGTTTGACAAATGCTTGTGAAACTTATTCATTTTATGCCTTGTTGAATCTTTTATGTTCATATAAATATTTACATGTTATGAAATTTGCTTGAAATGCAGCTGAATGAGATCTTTTTTTGCTGAGTTTAACTTTTTTAAAATATATCTACATCTATATATTTTGTATAATTTTTCTGTTACTGTTTAAACTTATGTTGTGCTGTGTTGTCTTCACAAGTTATTTAGAGATTGGGGAATGTCTACATCAAGTTCTTTAATGTTGTGAATAATTATCCATTGCATTTCATTTAGTATAATATGGCTTGTTGAAAATGTGCTGGTTCAATACAAATGTCCAATAAACTAATTTTTACCATCACATCGCCTCCTGTTACCTGCTCTTCTCCTGCCTCTGTCTGCCTCTTGGCCTGGTAGAAGAATGGACAATTTGTTGACTATTTTGGATATTAAAATAAAAGCAGCAATGTGGTAGGGACAGAGATTAAACCCAGCTGGATCTGATTGGTCTGACACTTCATTCTATTGATATTAAAGCATTTGTGAGATACTACCAGTGACTAAAAACATGTTATACCACAGATATGTCTCAATATAGTCATATCTCCACATTCAATTACTTGTGGAAAGGGGGTATTACAGATATTACAAGGGCAGGAGCAAAACAAACCAGCATGCTTGCTTCAGTGACTGATCATGACACCTGAACTCTCAGAAAAAAATGTACAAAAGCTGTCACTGGGGCGGTTGCCTTTGAAAAGGTACAGATATGTACCATTTAGGTACTAACATGTAACCTAAAGGTACCAATATGTACCCTTTAGGCATAAATCATGATTCCGACGTGATGTATTGATTTCTATTGGTTCACCTAACTAGAACTTTGGAGCAAAATGAAACTTGCATTATCTTATCCTGTCTCCTGATTTTGCATATGCATATGAATGGAAGACAATGGAATGAAAGTGTAGTGTGACACACCCATTAACTCAAAGTACAAAACAACTGAAATGGTATGGCAGGACCTAAAAAAGTGCAGTTCTTGTACGGTCCATCAGTGCAAAGAATGGTGGGCCAAAACTGATTGTTACAGAAGTTACTGCACAGGTTGTGTCTGCTGTCCTAACAGTTATTGAAAACGTTTTGAAAAAAATTTCAGTACTTTTAACTTAATGTAGGGTCAGTACTGTATCAAAATTATCTTAAATTAAATTGAATATGAAAATTACATTTCTAAAACTTTTTTTTTTTTTTTTTTTAAAAAGTAGACTTCTAAAAGATTTATCTTATACAACCTTTGTCATTGACCAATAAAGATTTTGAACAGTAAGATTTTTAAATGTTTTAAGAAATCTCTGCTGCTCACCATTTATTTGATCCAAAAAGCAGCAAAAGCAGTAAAATTCTAAAATATTTTTACTATTTAAAATAACTGCTTTTTATTTGAATATATTTTAAAATGTAATTTATTCCTGTGATCAAAGATAATTTTCAGCATCATATTCCAGTTTTCAGTGTCACATGATCCTTCAGAAATCATTCTAATATGCTGATTTGCTGTTCAAGAAACAGTTTATTATTATTTTATTATTAACACAGTTAAGCACTTTTTGTCAAGATTCTTCGTTGAATAGAAAGCTCCAAAGATCAGCATTTATCTGAAATAAAAAGCTTTTTAACATTATACACTATACCATTCAAAAGCTTGAAGTCAGTATAATTTTTTTTCTTTTTGGAAAGAAATTACTGTTATTTAGCAAGCATGCTTTAAATTAATCAAAACTGATGATAAAGACATGTATAATGTTACAAAAGATTTAAATTTCAGATAAATGCTGTTCTTCTGAACTTTCTATTAATCAAAGAAAGCTGAAAAAATTCTACTCAGCTACTCTACTTTTCAACATAATAATAATAATAATAATAATAATAGCAATAATAATAATAATAATATAATAAATGTGTTTTGAGCAGGAAATCAGAATATTAGAATGATTTCTGAAGGATCATGTGACTGGAGTAATGATGCTAAAAATTCAGCTTTGAAATCACAGGAATAAATTACATTCTAAAATATATTCAAATATAAAACAGTTATTTTAAAAAAGCAAAAATATTTCAAAATTGGATTGTTTTTGCTATACTTTGGATTAAATAAATGCAGGCTTGGTGAGCAGAAGAGACTTCTTAAAAACATTAAAAAGCTTACTGTTCAAAAACTTTTATAGTGTAGAATTAATTGCCAAACTGTCTTTCAGATCCTTGTCCAGTATGCTATTTATTTGGCTTCATTTTGTATGTACATTATCACTGCTGCTTGGATACCTGTCATATGATACCTGACTCAGTTATTGTTTATAATGTATCTGTTTCTGTATCATTTAGTGAAACTAAAAAAAAAAAAAAAAAAAATTCCACCTATGTGGAATTTCTTTCTTGTCAATGTGTGGGTATGATTAGTTTCAAAGTTTGATGATGGTGTCTCAATCTACTTTGACAAGTTTCTCAGGTTATCGTTACTCATTTGTTATGAAGTATTGGTTGACTCATAACACCACTCCACACTACTCAATATCATATGACTAGGAGTGTCAGTGTAATATGGGTTTTACACAACAGTTCAACAGAAAAGAAAATAAAGAAAAACCAACAATTGTCCAATAGACCCTTTTGTGTGTACTTAAACCACAGATTCAGAACCGGTTTAGCTCAAGACATGTCTGCCTCCATTACTTGAACTTTGGAATGCAAAAAGTTGTATGCGGTTATGTTTCTGGTCTCCCACAATACAACAAACAGTAGAGTGGTACAAATATGTACCATTTAGGCTCCAATATGTAACTTTAAAGTACCAAAATGAACGCTTTAGGGGTAAATAAGATACAGGGTGTATATAGTAATTCTGACAGGATGTATTGATATCTTTTGGTTCACAAAAAAAAATAAATAAAAAGCTTCCTGTCACCCGCATCGGCATTTACAGCGAGTATGGAAAGCATTCAGACCCCCTTACATTTTTCACTCTTTGTTAAATTGCAGCCATTTGCTAAAGTCATTTAAGTTCATTTTTTTCCCTCATTAATGTACACACAGCACCCCATATTGACAGAGAAACAGAATTGTTGACATTTTTGCAGATTTATTAAAAAAGAAAAACTGAAATATCACATGGTCCTAAGTATTCAGACCCTTTGCTCAGTATTTAGTAGAAGCACCCTTTTGATCTAATACAGCCATGAGTCTTTTTGGGAAAGATGCAACAAGTTTTTCACACCTGGATTTGGGGATCCTCTGCCATTCCTCCTTGCAGATCCTCTCCAGTTCTGTCAGGTTAGATGGTAAACGTTGGTGGACAGCCATTTTTAGGTCTCTCCAGAGATGCTCAATTGGGTTTAAGTCAGGGCTCCGGCTGGGCCATTCAAGAACAGTCACGGAGTTGTTGTGAAGCCACTCCTTTGTTATTTTAGCTGTGTGCTTAGGGTCACTGTCTTGTTGGAAGGTAAACCTTCGGCCCAGTCTGAGGTCCTGAGCACTCTGGAGAAGGTTTTCGTCCAGGATATCCCTGTACTTGGCCACATTCATCTTTCCCTCGATTGCAACCAGTCGTCCTGTCCCTGCAGCTGAAAAACACCCCCACAGCATGATGCTGCCACCACCATGCCTCACTGTTGGGACTGTATTGGACAGGTGATGAGCAGTGCCTGGTTTTCTCCACACATACCGCTTAGAATTAAGGCCAAAAAGTTCTATCTTGGTCTCATCAGACCAGAGAATCTTATTTCTCACCATCTCGGAGTCCTACAGGTGTTTTTTAGCAAACTCCATGCAGGCTTTCATGCGTCTTGCACTGGGGAGAGGCTTCCGTCGGGCCACTCTGCCATAAAGCCCCGACTGGTGGAGGGCTGCAGTGATGGTTGACTTTCTACAACTTTCTCCCATCTCCCGACTGCATCTCTGGAGCTCAGCCACAGTGATCTTTGGGTTCTTCTTTACTTCTCTCACCAAGGCTCTTCTCCCCCGATAGCTCATTTTGGCTGGACGGCCAGCTCTAGGAAGGGTTCTGGTCGTCCCAAATGTCTTCCATTTAAGGATTATGGAGGCCACTGTGCTCTTAGGAACCTTAAGTGCAGCAGAAATGTTTTTGTAACCTTGGCCAGATCTGTGCCTTGCCACAATTCTGTCTCTGAGCTCTTCAGGCAGTTCCTTTGACCTCATTATTCTCATTTGCTCTGACATGCACTGTGAGCTGTAAGGTCTTATATAGACAGGTGTGTGGCTTTTCTAATCAAGTCCAATCAGTATAATCAAACACAGCTGGACTCAAATGAAGGTGCAGAACCATCTTAAGGATGATCAGAAGAAATGGACAGCACCTGAGTTAAATATATGAGTGTCACAGCAAAGGGTCTAAATACTTAGGACCATGTGATATTTCAGTTTTTCTTTTTTAATAAATCTGCAAAAATGTCAACAATTCTGTGTTTTTCTGTCAATATGGGGTGCTGTGTGTACATTAATGAGGAAAAAAAAATGAACTTAAATGATTTTAGCAAATGGCTGCAATATAACAAAGAGTGAAAAATTTAAGGGGGTCTGAATACTTTCCGTACCCACTGTATATGAATGGAAGTCAATGAATGAAAATGTGGTGAAATCACTTTCATAGCACTGTACTGAAAACTTTTTGAAAAGCATTTTCAGGTCTTTTTACTTGAAGGTTCCACCAAGTACTGGTCAGTACTGTACAAAATATGTTTTAAATTAAATTGAATATGAAAATTACATTTCTAAAGCATAATTTTTCAAAAAGTAGACTTCTAAAAGATTTATCCAAATACTTTGTCATTGACCAATAATCACACAACACACAGCAATTAAGTCAATAAACAACGCAGGTTACAAGTATAAAAAGTATGAAATATAAATGCAAAAACAACGAATCCGTGAAGCAATGAAGCCATTTGTTGTACTTGTTAATGTTTACAAACACCCCCCCCAAAAAAAACCCTGAACGTTATTTCAGGTCTATATAATTACACACAGACTTTACATAATATATCTCGGTTCAGCTGGCAGCGTTTTTTGTTTGTGTGAGGAATAAATTCACGGTGACTCATAACACTGCACACCTTCTCTTTTGTGTGACTGTCCACATGAACGAGGTTTTCTGCAGCTCCGTGTGGAACAGGTGCCATCTAGAGGAGACAAACAGACTTCCTGATATGCACTGAAGGTCCAAAACGTTTTTGAAGACTGTGACATGTAATATAATTAGTCATTGTTACAGTATAAATTAATCTGCTCTCATATTAATCTGCTATTCACTTATTTAACAAAATGATGAGAATTTTAAATTACTTAAGTAAAATTAGTTCATCAGATAATACAGCTTGGCAACACACAAATAAAAAAGGAAAACAGGACGTCGCTAAATTATTTTTCATATGACTAGCTCCAGATTCACCCTCAAATAACACATATATGTGACCCTGGACCACAAAACCAATCATAAGGGTCAGTTTTTTTGGAAATTGAGATTCATAGATCATCTTAAAGCTGAATAAGCTTCAAGTTTTCCACAAATAAGCTTTCCAATGATATATGGTTTGCTAGGATAGGACATTATTTGGCTGAGATACAACTATTTGAAAATCTGGAATCTGAGGGTGCAAAAAAATCTAAATATTGAAAAACAATCGCCTTTAAAGTTGTCCAAATGAAGTTATTAGAAATGCATTTTATTAATAAAAAAAATTAAGTTTTGATATGTTTACGGAAGGAAATTTACAAAATATCTTCATAGAACATGATTTTTACTAAATATACTAATGATTTTTGGCATAAAAGAAAGATTGACAATTTTGACTTCGTACAATGTATTTTTGGCTATTGCTACAAATATACCTGTGCTGCTCAAGACTTACGAAAGGTTTTGTGGTCCAGGGTCACATATGAAACAGAAATTAAACACTGTAAAAAAAAAAAAAAAACATGTCAAATGTACACTGTTTGAAAAGCATTCTCTTTTATTTTTGTAGCTCATTTTGCCGTAGAAAAATGGCTAAGACAAAAAGTTCTTCACAGAAGATCCTGATCACTTCACAAAAATGTGAAACACTGAAAAATTACAAATAAAACAACATTACTACATATTAAAACAAACCTATGTTTTAAAAAATGTTTTGGCAGACATTATTTGCATCTGAAATTAACAGAAAACCATCAGAAATTAGAGAAACAAAAACATTTATCATTACAACAGAATGTGTGTTAAAATTCTAAAACTTAAAAGGGGACAAAATGACTTTACTATTAGAACCAAATCGAAAAATTTTAAAATATTAAACAATACAAAGAAAAATATTTAAAGAGAAACATTTCCAAGCTTCTCTTATTTTGGGCTATTTTTGATTCTCTTACATACCAATATTGGTAATATTGTTTTTCCTTTTTCTGATAATATGAATAATTCGCTGTTCAAATTAAAAGTACAGGAAATAAAATATCTTAGGAAATTCCCCTTTAAAAATAATAAAAATGGTTAAAAAGAACTTAACGCTAAATATAT